>CM075958.1:340070020-340550020 GCA_038048745.1 Coluber constrictor foxii
CATTAGCCCCCTACGCTACTCAGGCTCTTTTTATTTATTTGCATTACGCACTTAGCAAATTAAAAGAATTGGAGGAGACCCTACACCAGGGGTGTCAAACTCAAGGCTCGTGGGCCTGATCCGGCCTGCGGGGCCCTTAGATCTGGTTCACAGGCCCACCCTGGAAACAGTAAAGGACCGGCCCCATGGTGCTTCTGCCAAGGAAAACAGAGCTTGCGGCCCTCCCGGACTCCGTTTTTGGCCGTGACGAACTCCTGCAATCCTCTGCCAGCTAAAGCAGAGCTTGGGAGGCTCCCCCCCAGGGTCAAACACAACCATGATGTGGATCTCAATGAAATCCAGTTTGACACCCCTATCCTACTAGACCATTTCTGACAAAAGGCAGTCCAGTCTCTTCTTGAAAGCCTCCAGGGATGAAGTTCCCACAACTTCTTTTTTTTTTTTTAATTGAAAAAGTTTTACAAGTACAAATTTATCATTTCCCCCCCTCCCCCCCCTCCCTTCCCACCCTTGGCTTCCCTTATAAAAAATATTATTCTTATTCATCTACCAATATCGAACAAAAATGAAATTGAAAAGGTGAAATCCAAATCAGATAACATATCAGATATTTCTCTCATCTAGTCTACCCCCTTTCAATATTAAAATTTTTTCTAAATATCACCCAAATAGTAATACTAATTATCTGCATTTATCAATCCCCCTTATTACATAATAAAATCCAAAAACGTAATTTTCCCCCAATTATTCATCCCCAAATTTAAACTAATCCCTAGATAACATATTCTGTATAACATTCTATATCAATATATCAATCACTATTCCACATCTTAATTTACCTCCAATTACTTTACCTCCTGTATACTATAACTCTCAGCTCAACATAATCTTCTTCAACCAAATACTAACTGATACTTCTTTGTTTGATATTTATTCTGCACATAATCTATCCATTTCTTCCATTCCCAAACAAAAGTTTCTTGGGTCCTATCTTTTAAATACGCTGAAATCTTTGCCATTTCTGCAAAACTAGATTTCTTCAAAGTCCATTCTTCAATAGTAGGTAAAATGTCTTTTTTCCAGTATTGTCCAATCAGTAACCTAGCTGCAGTAATCATGTATAATATCAATCTTGTTTCACTCGATGAGAAGTCCTTAACTATACCCAACAAAAACAATTGCGGAGAAAACTGAAAGTTCCCACAACTTCTGAAGGCAACTTCTGTTCCATTGTTGTCACTGTCAGAAAATTTCTCCTTGTTTCCACGTTGAATCTCTCCTTGATCATTTTCCATCCATTATTCCTTGTCTGGCCTCCAGGTGCTTTGGAAAATAGCTTGACCCCCACCCCTCCTCTCTGTGGCAGTCCCTCAAATATTGGAAGACGACTATCCTATCTCCCCTGGTCCTCCTCTAGACTAGCCATGCCCAGTTCCTGCAACGGTTCGTCGTATGTTTTAGCCTCCAGTCCCCTAATCATCCTGGTTGCTCTCCTCTGCGCTCTTTCTAGAGTCTCCACATCTTTTTTATAGTGTGGTGACCAAAACTGGATGCAGTATTCTAGGAGTTGTGATTTGACATCTGTTCTTGCTTTTTCCTCCTCTCTTTCAGTTCATTTTGGCTGTGGATCGCAACTCGGATAACAAGAATTATTGGAGGTCAGTCACTATCAAAACTCCTTCCTTTTAAAATTTGGGGGCCTTCTGATCTGCTCTTCTGTGGCTTCAAACACAGGTAGTCCTCAACTTACAACACTTCGTTCAGTGACCATTCGAAGTAACGACTGCCCTAACAAACCTGATTTATGACCAGTTTTTCCCACCGCCATTGCATTCTGCTTAATCTATTGAAGTTTGGAATGGTATTATAATATACTGCTATGCATTCAGAAATACAATGGAAAGATCTGGGCATATTTGGGTTAATATGTCAGAGAAGGAATTAAGGGGACAATTTTTTTTAAAAAAATTGATTTATATGCCGACCTTCTCCGGAGACTCATGGCGGCTTACAATACGTTAAGCAATAGCCTTCATACTTTTGTATATTTATACAAAGTCAGCTTATTGCCCCCACAAACTGGGTCCTCAATTTACCTACCTTAGAAAGGATGGAAGGCTGAGTCAACCTTGAGCCTGGGGAGATTCGAACTTACAATAATTGCAGGCAGCTGGTGTTAATCACAGTGCTTTTAGTCTGCTGAGCTATCCAGGCTCCTATCCTGAGGTAAATCCACACAGCAGGAGCATCCTGAGGTAAATCCATACAGCAGGAGCATCCTTTTTAAAAAAAAATTAGATTTATATGCCGCCCTTCTCCGGAGACTCAGGGTGGCTTACAATGCGTTAAGCAATAGCCTTCATACTTCTGTATATTTTATACAAAGTCAGCTTATTGCCCCCAACAAACTGGGTCCTCAATTTACCCACCTTAGAAAGGATGGAAGGCTGAGTCAACCTTGAGCCTGGCTAGGATTGAACTCACAGAAATTGCAGGCAGCTGGATGTTAAATGCTGCCTTAGTAGGAGGCATTAGCCTCCTACGCCACTCAGGCTCCCAATTTTTAAAAATCGTTTCTCAATTTTGCCACACAAGGGACATTTCTGTTAAGCAAGGAAACTAAAAAGGCTCGTGCAGTACAGGTAGTCCTCGACTTGCAACAGTTCATTTAGTGACCGTTCACAGTTACAACAGCACTGAAAAAAGCGACTTACGACCGTTTTTCACACTTATGACCATTGCAGCATTCTCCCATGGTCACATGATTTACATTCAGATACTTGGCAACAGGTTCATACTTATGACGGCTGCGGTGTCGCGGGGTCACCTTTTGCAAACTTCTGACAAGCAAGATCAACGGGGGGAAACCAGATTCACTTAACAACCGTGTTACTAATTTAACAACTGCAGGGATTCACTTAACAAATGTGGCAAGAAAAGTCGTAAAATGGGGCAAAACTCACTTAACAAATTCCTCACTTAGCAACATAAATTTATTTTATTTATTTATTTTGACGCATTTCTATGGCGCCCCACTCCCAAGGGACTCTGGGCGGCCACTCTGGGTTCAATTGCAGTCGTAAATTGAGGACTACCTGTATTTGAAAACGTGTTTAACTTTTGAAAAATGAAAAATGTTAAATCTCCTTAAAACTCGGGTGTTGTTTTATTGGTTTTTGTTTTTTCCTTGTTAGCGGTACAAACTTTCTTCGCCGGCACGATGAGCAACAAACCACCTCCCGACGAGAAGCTTCTGGAGCTGGATTTACATTCCCACTTCATCATCGGTTCCGTTTCGGAGGATAACTCTGAAGATGAGACAAGCTCCTTGGTGAAAATTGATTTACTGGAAGAAAAAGACCAGTCCATCTCTCCGGTCTCCGTCAGTTCAGACTCTCTTTCCGACCTCAGTTCTTCCGGTGTTCAAGAGGCCCTTCTTATGAGGTAAAACAAAACGAAAATCACAATTGTTCATTTTAGGGACCATTCAAATTTACAGCCAGCACTGAAAAAAAAGTGACTTAAGACTCTTTCCCACACTTACGACTCTTGCCACGTTCCCTTGGTCATATGATCAAAATTCAGATGCAACAGATTCATATTTATGACGGTTGTAGCATCCTGGGGACATTTGATCCCCTTTTGCGACCTTCTGACAAGCAAAGTCAATGGGGAGGCCAGATTCACTTAAGAACCGTGTTACTAACTTAACACCTGCAGTGATTCACTTAACAGCTCTGGCAAGAAAGATTGTAAAATGAGGCAGAATTCACTTAAGAAACATTTCACATAACAACGAAACGTTGGGCTCAATTGGGGTCCTAAGTCAAGGACTACCTGTATGGGTTTCTTAAAAATGTCATCTTTTCTTTTCTTGTTGCGCTAAAGCAGGAGTGCATGGTCACATGATCCCCATGGTCACATGATCAAAATTCGGATATTTGGCAACTGACTCGTATTTATGACGGTTTGCAGTGTCCCGGGGGTCATGTGATCCCCTTTTGTGACCTTCTGACAAGCAAAGTCAATGGGGAAGCCCGATTCACTTAACAACCATGTTAGTAAACAACTGTAGTCATTCACTTAACAACTGTGGCAAGAAACGTCGTAAAATGGGGGCAAACTTCACTTAACAACTCTCTTGTTTACGAATGGAAATTGCTTAGTACAGATAGTCCTCGGCTTATGACCACAATTGAGCAAAGTATCTGTTGTTGCAAAGTATCTGTTGTTAAGTGAAACATTTGTTAAGCACGTTTTGCCCCATTTTACAAACTTTCTTGCTATAGTTGTTAAGTAAATCACTGCAGTTGATAAATTAGTAACCTGGTTGTTAAGTGAATCTGACTTCCCCATTGACTTTGCTCATCAGAAGGTCACAAAAGGGGTCATAAATATGAGTCCTGCCAAGCATCTGATCACATGATCATGGGGATGCTACAAGGGTCATAACTGAAAAAACAGTCATAAATCAAATTTTTCAGTGTGTTGTATCTTTCAACTGTCACTCAATAAAAGATTGTAAATTAAAGACAACCTGTAATGGAAATGGTCGTAAATAGAGGATTACCTGTACTATGCTGCCCAATTCCTGCAGGAATGGATGTTTCAACACATCGGGAAGCATTGGGATGGGTTGGGATGCTTGTTTGCTCTGTCTCATTGAAAAGTTCTTGAGTGATTGATCGAAGAACCTTGAGATTCCCCAAAACAATGTTTGTTTGTTTGTTTTATATATAAAATGTTTTTTTATTTTTCACTTACAAAGATACACATTCCATCTTTCCTTATGCAGTGTATCGTCTGGGTACAAACATCTCTGTTCAACATTGTTCATCATTTGCCACATCATTCACATTCACATTATTTCTCTAAACTTAATATTATAATATATTAAACATTTAAACATTGTAAAGCTCTCCATTTTCTTCTTAGTATCTTCTAATGATAATACCATATTAACATTAAACATTATTCTCGGCATACATTATTAACAATTTTCACCTTGTTTATATCTCTATCTTAATGTATTTTCTACTTATTCTTTAGCCTTCTTCATTTCCAAACTCCTTTTTTATTCTCCAACCATTGATAAAATACTTCCCATATCATATAACAATTCAGTTTGTTGCTTCTCTTTGATTGCTAATGTTAATCTGTTCATTTCTGCGCATTCTAATATTTTCCTTATCACCTTCCCATCAATGGATAGCTCAGATAGCTCAACAGGCTAATAGCTTGTTATTAAGATCCAGCTGTCTGCAATTATTGCAAGGTTTGAGGCTCAGGGTCGACTCAGTCTTCCATCCTTTCTAAGGTAGGTAAATTGAGGACCCAGTTTGTGGGGGCAATAAGCTGACTTTCTATAAAATATACAAAACTATGAAGGCTATTGCTTAACGCATTATAAGCTGCCCTGAGTCTCCGGAGAAGGGCGGCATACAAATCTAATTTTAAAAAGAAAAAGGGAATCTCTCCGCTTTTCCAATGTTGTGCAAATACAATTCTAGCTGCAGTTAATACATGAATAATTAAATATACATTCTCTTTATTATAAGTTTCAGGTAAAATTCCTAGCAGAAATATTTCTGGTTTCAACTTAATACGTTGTTGTATCATCTCTTCCAACCGTATCTTAATTTTTGTCCAATACTTCTTTGCTTCTCCACATGTCCACCACATATTTATTTATTTTTTATTGTATTTTTATACCGCCCTTCTCCCGAAGGACTCGGGGCGGTATACAGCCAAGATAAAACAGTGACAACACAAAAATTAAGAAAATCATTAAAATAATTAAATCATTTGGCCGTAATTAAAACCCCAACTAAAAACCATTATTAAAAAACCGTTTAAAAAACCCATTTAAAATCCTTGTTCTGTCAGACTGGCTTGATGAAATAATTAGGTCTTCAGAGCACGACGGAAGGCACGGAGGTCGGGGATCCTTCGTATATCCGGGGGCAATTAGTTCCATAGGGCAGGGGCCCTCACAGAGAAGGCTCTCCCCCTGGGGGTCTCCAGTCGACATTGTTTGGCCGACGGCACCCTGAGGAGGCCCTCTCTGTGGGAGCGTATCGGTCGGTGGGAGGCAATCGGTGGCAGAAGGCGGTCCTGCAGGTATCCAGGTCCTAAGCCATGGAGCGCTTTGAAGGTGATGACCAGCATCTTGAAACGCACCCAGAAGACCACCAGGAGCCAGTGCAGCTCGCGCAAGAGAGGTGTTACATGGGAGCGACGTGTCACCCCCATTATCACTCGCGCGGCCGCATTCTGGACCAGTTGGAGCCTCCGGGTGCTCCTCAAGGGGAGCCCCATGTAGAGAGCATTACAGTAGTCCAGACATATGATAGTAAGGTCCAGGTATATGGTGGCACTTCCAAAACAATGTTTGTAACCCAGTTGTTATATCGAGCGAAGTTGGAAGAGTGTTGTGGTTTTCGTGTTCGCATTTGTTAACAAACACACGAGGACCTGCAATTAAACTGGTTAGCATTCTCCATTCCCCTTTCAAGTCTGATTAGAACGTTGCTTTCATCCAAATGATTCCATTCTATTCTTGCCATTGAACATTGATCGTCAGCCCTTGTTAACACATTTTGAGGTATCCTTCTTCCTTGGAGGAGTTTTGATCAAATTCCTTTTTAGACTTCAACAGTGTGTAGGATTCCTGCAAACTTGCAAGAACCATAATATCCACAGAGGTCAGTGTACTTGTAGGAACTCCTAATTAGCTTCAATACAAACTGAAGCAAAAGCAAATTCATTTATGGTTTAAAATAACAGAGCTCGAAGGAACCTTGGAGGTCTTCTAGTCCAACTCTTGCTCGAGCAAGAGATCTTTTTTTTTTTGACAATATTTTATTAAGTTTATGAAAGTACATAAAATAACATTTCTATTAACATCTGATGTGCAGTGTTTATACATATATACAAGATATAAAACTGGTGTCTCTTTAACTACTAATTCCTTTTATTCGGCACACCTTTAAACTCTTTCTTTTATTTTATCATTCATCCATTCATGCCACCTTTCCCAAACAGAATAGTAATCTGAATTTTCATCCTCGTTTATTTCATGGGTTAATTTACTCATCTCCAATATTTTCTTTATTATATGTTCTTCTGGTGGCAAACCTTTCTCTTTCCAGTGTTGTGCGAATGCCAGTCTACCAGCTGTGGTGATGTGCATTAATAGATAGTTCTTTTTCTTTCCATAGGTCCTCTTTACTATTCCCAGGGGAAATATTTCAGGTGCCAATTCAATATCTTCTCCAATTATTTCTTGTAACCGTCTCTGAATTTTATTCCAATATTTTTTCGCTTCGGGGCATGTCCACCACATGTGAAAGGAGGTGCCTTGGCAGTGACCACATTTCCAAAAGTTAGGGTGTATATTTGGATACATCTTTGCTAGCCTAGCAGGGGCTAAGTGCCACCTGTGTAGCATTTTATACTGGTTTTCTTTGTAAGTCACTGCTCTGGTCAATTTATAATTCTTATTCCATGCCTCTTCCCATTCATTTAAATTTATGCTGCGTCCAATATTCTTCTCCCATGCACTCATTTGGTTTTTAAGCGGTCGGCAATCTTAAACACTCAAAAGAGCCATTTGGACCTGTTTTCCACAGAAAAGAAAACACCGGGAGCCACAAAACTCTTCCCGTGCCTGACTATTTCTTGAGTGGCTACAAAACTAGCAGATGTAGTTAAATTAAACGTTCTGTTTTCTTCTGAAACTTTTCTTCTTCTTGGATGGTAGGCCTACCGGGGTTGATGGTAGGCCTACCGGGGTTTTCTTCATGGTAGGCCTACCGGGGTTGAAAAGGTCAATAAATTGCGTGCTGGCAGGTGTCTCACATTGGCGGTTGTGACACATATTTTAAGTGACAGGGAACTGCAGCAGAGGGTTAAAAGAGCCACATGCAGCTCCTGAGTGGCGAGTTGCTGACCCCTGAACTACACAAACCCAGTTCCTGTAACTGTTCTTCATATGTTTTAGCTGCCGGTCCCCTAATAATCAAAATTTGCCAAAGTCTCAGCATTTCAGTAATTTTTACTGGATTTTGTCAGAAAGGAGGAAGTTGCAGATGAAGGAGTTGCAGATTTACATTGACAATCCTACTTGGGATTGTATGGGAAAGAGAGTATGAGATTGCTAAAATTTAAATCAGCTTGGGTGGTTGTTGAAAAGGCTGCCATGCAGTGCTTCTGTTCTCAGGATGGGATCTTGCAGAATTTTAATTGCTCTTGCAAATACTACACATCAGGTTTCTCCCAGCCAATATTAGAATTAGATGCTTTGCCAATGCTGTTTCGAGAACACTGCAGTTTAATTAGATTTACAGCAAGAACACAGAATCCCTCTGTGAGAGAGACAGGCAGTTCCTAATTATTATAAATAAAATAAACAATTAAGAAGAACCATTAGTCCAAAAAAAATTAAGTTTTTGTTGGGTCCAAAATCAAGCCCCATTTATACTGGTACTCCATGACTTACGACCATAATTGAGCCCAAAACTTCCTGTTGCTAAACAAGATAGTTATTAAGTGAGTTTTGCCCCATTTTACGACTTTCCTTGCCCCATTTGTTAAGTGACTCACTGCAGTTGTTACGTTAGTAGCAAGGTTATTAAGTGAATCTGGCTTCCTCATTGACGTTGCTTGTCCGAAGGTCGCAAAAGGGGATCACACGATCTCGGGACACTGTCACCGTCATAAATATGAGTCCGTGATCAAGCTGCTGAATGTTGATCATGTGACCATGGGATGCTGCGCCCATCAGAAGTATGAAAAGCATTCACAAGTCACTTTTCCAGTGCTGTTGTAACCTTGGTCACTAATGAATGGTTATAAGAGCCTGGTGGTGCAGTGGGCTGAGTGCTGTTAAAGTAGCACTTAGTTGCCAGCTGCCTGCAATTATTGCAAGTTGAAATCTCACCAGGCTCAAGGTTGACTCAGCCTTCCATCCTTTCGAGGTAGGTGAAATGAGGACCTGGATTGTGGGGGCAATAAGCTGACCTTGTATAAAAAAGAACACTGCTTAGGGGTGGGGCCGAAAGCCATACTACTAAGCAGGTATATACAAAAGTATGAAGGCTATTGCTTAATGCATTGTAAGCCGTCCTGAGTCTCCGGAGAAGGGCGGCATATAAATCAAATAAATAAGTAAGTAAGTCAAGGTATTGTAGAATGAGAGATAGCTCCCTCCTTTGTTATATTGGTAAGCATTTCAGAACATCAAACAACTGTTGCATAAACCACAAGGAAAGGCTTGAGTTGGGCTGGCCAATCCACAGAAGGTGTGAAGTTGCAGTACCCAATTCCATTGTTGCAATCTGGAATAATCTGCCCCCGATATTTGATCATCCCTCACCGTATTAGCAATAGCAATAGCACTTAGACTTATATGCAGCTTCAAAGTGCTTTACAGTTCTCTCTAAGCAGTTTACAGTCAGCCTATTGCCCCCCAACAATCTGGGTCCTCATTTTACCAACCTCAGAAGGATGGAAGTCTGAGTCAACCTTAAGCCAGTCAGGATCGAACTGCAGGCAGTGAGCAGAGTTAGCCTGCAATAGCAATAGCACTTAGACTTATATACCACTTTACAGCGTTTTACAGCACTCTCTAAGCAGTTTATAGAGTCAGCCTATTGCCCCCCAACAATCTATTGCAGTGAGCAGTTAGCCTGCAATAGCAATAGCACTTAGACTTATATACCGCTTTACAGTGCTTTACAGCGCTCTCTAAGCAGTTTACAGAGTCAGTTTATTGCCCTCCAACAATCTGGGTTCTCATTTTACCAACCTCAGGATGGAAGTCTGAGTCAACCTTAAGCTGGTCAGGATCGAACTGCAAGCAGTGAGCAGAGTTAGCCTGCAATAGCAATAGCACTTAGACTTATATACCGCTTTACAGCATTTTACAGCGCTCTCTAAGCAGTTTACAGAGTTAGCCTATTGCCCCCCAACAATCTGGGTCCCGTTTTACCGACCTCGGAAGGATGGAAGGCTGAGTCAACTTTGAGCCAGTCGGGATCGAACTCCTGGCAGTGAACAGTGAGTTAGCCTGCAATACTGCATTCTAACCACTGTGCCACCACGGCTCAGTATTAGTCTTTAATTAAAGGAATAGGAAAGAATACAGGTAGTCCTTGACTCGTGACCACTTGCTTAATGACTCGTCAAAGTTATGATGGACTCAAAAAATGCTATTTTTAACATGTCCTTGAAGTTATGACTGCCGCAATGCCCCCGTGTTTACGTGATCACATTTTGGGCACTGAGCCTCGAGCTCACATTTATGATTGGTTGCAGCATCCTGCAGTCCCATGATCAGATTTTACAATTTTTTCCCCATTTTCAGGCAAAAATATCCCGACCCTTTGGATAAACTAGATAAACATGATCGGACTTACGACCATGTGATTCACTTAACAACCTTGTGATTTACTTAATGATTGCCGTGATTTACTTAACAATAACTATCGTAACAACAGTCGTAAAATCTAATCTGGTCACAGTGATGGCTCGACTTTCAACCGCAAGGACTTATGACCAAATTCCGGCATCAGTTGTCATAATCAGTTAAGAACTACCCATCTTGATTTAATATTGTTCCTCCCACCATTGTGCCGATAGTCCTCGATTTACGACGGTTCGTTTAGTGACCTTTTGAAGTTATAATGGGACTGAAAAAAGTGACTTATGACCATTTTCACACTTATGACCGTTGCAGCATCCCCGTGGTCCCATGGTCGAAATTTGGATGCTTGGCACCTGATTCTTATTTATGACCGTTGCAGTGTCCTAGGTTTTATGACCTTCAGACGAGCAAAGTCAATGGGAATGTATCAGCTGCATGACTAACTTAACAACAACTCCAGTGATTCCCTTAACGACAGTGGCAAGAAAGGTTATAGGATGGTTCAACGTTCACTTAACCACTGTCTCACTGTCTCACAGCAGAAATGTTGGGGTCAATTGTGGTTGTAAGTCAAGGAGTTCCTGTAATCTGCTTTAGATACGCTTGAAAAACTATTTTAAATAAACATTCCTGGAAGTCATTCCTGGTTTAGCTAAGGAGCCTGGTTTAGCTCTGCAGACTAAAGCACCGTAATTAACATCCAGCTGTCTGCAATTACACCAGTTCGAATCTCCCCAGGCTCAAGGTTGACTCAGCCTTCCATCCTTTCTAAGGTAGGTAAATTGAGGGCCCAGTTTGTGGGGGCAATAAGCTGACTTTGTATATATATACAAAAGTATGAAGGCTATTGCTTAACGCATTGTAAGCCGCCCTGAGTCTTCGGAGAAGGGCGGCATATAAATCTAATTTTTTTAAAAAAAAGTCATGCTCCCTTGGTCATCTTGTCCCTAACTTCCTTTCATGAGAAATAACCAAGCACGGTAAAGTCTGTAGAGCAGAGGTCTCCAACCTTGGCAACTTTAAGCCTGGCGGACTTCAACTCCCAGAATTCCCCAGCCAGCTGGCTGGGGAATTCTGGGAGTTGAAGTCCGCCAGGCTTAAAGTTGCCACGGTTGGAGACCCCTGCTGTAGAGATTCTCAGCCATCCAGGTCATGCTTGTCCCAAAGGTGCTTTTTCAGGAGGCAACTGGACTTTCTTGTGGTTTTTTTTTTCTTTTGAAGACATTTCGCTTCTCCTCCAAGGAGCTTCTTCAGCTCTGACAGGATAGTGAGGAATGGAAGGATTTATATTCCTTGCAGACAGCTGGTCCTTTGCATCCTTTCAGAGAGTCGTTGAGGCCACATGGAGGTTTATCTGTGTCCTCAGGGTCACCTGAGTGGTGCTCCTGGTTTTTTTTAAAAAAAATGGCAGACCACAGGAACCAGGAACACTACTCAGGTGACCCTGAGGCCACAGATAAACCTCCAAATGCTTTAATGGCCCTCTAAAACAGGGGTGTCAAACTCAATTTCTTGAGGGCCACATCAGGGTTGTGTTTGACTTTGGAGGGGCCGGTGGGGGGGGCATGTCCAGTTTAACGTCAGTCATATTGGGAGTGCCTGTGGTGGCCCGAGCGCACTGCCAGTGAAAATGGACTCCCGAGCTCCGTTTTCAGCTGTGACGGCCTCCTGCAACACTCTGTCAGCGAAAACGGCGCTCGGGAGGGCCGTGTGCAGCTCTCCTGAGCTCTGTTTTCGCTTGGAGAGGCACCACGGGCCGGTCCTTTGCTGTTTCCAAGGCAGCTAGACCTAAGCACCTCGTGGGCCGGATCCTGTCCCCAGGCCTTGAGTTTGACACCTCTGCTCTAAAAGGATGCAAATGACCAGTTGTCTGCAAGGAATATAAATCCTTCCATTCCTCCACCACCATCCTGTCAGAGCTGAAGAAGCTTCTTGGCTGAGAAGCAAAACATCTTCAAAAGAAAAAAACAACAAGAAAGTCCAAGAAAGTCCAAGAAAGTTTGGGGACAAGCACTGTAAAGTTATAAGCAGATTAAATAGGAGCGACGCCCAGGAGTTGTGCCATCAAAACACGCAGCTGTTGTGTGTCTAAAATATGGCATGAAATACACCTTTGTGTGCCAGGGGGCCCCCAGCCTTGAACCTTTCTCAATCTGTTTGCTTTTATTGGGCCACCATGATCATTTGATCGGCTGCTTCCAAAATTACTGGGGGAAAATAAAACTACTGTTTTCTTTCTCATCTCCTTCGCTTTTTTTTCAGCATCCTCTTCCTCCTACTCCAGTTTAAATTATCCTGTTCCCCCCCAAAATAAGACACCCCCTGATAATAAGCTCAATCGGGCTTTTGAGCCCGTGGCAATAAAGCCAAGCACTTATTTCACGGTTCAAAAAATATAAGGCAGGGTCTTATTTTCGGGGAAACACGTTAAGTTTAGAAATTGGTTCCCTGTGCCCTACTCTCCCCCCACCCCCAAAGCTTGCAAAATAATCTGGCCTGCAGTTTTCCCTAAATACCGGTAATCCTTGAGTTATAACTTAACTATTCATTTGGTGACTGTTCAAAGTTAAAATGGCAACTTGTGATTCACTTAACAACGGTGGAAAGAGAGGTTGTGATATGACTATATAGGTAGTCTTTGACTTACGACCGTAATTGAGCCCAACATTTCTGTTGCTAAGTGAGACATTTGTTAAGTGAATTTTGCCCCATTTTATGACCTGTCTTGCCACAGTTGTTAAGTGAATCATTGCGGTTGTTACGTTAGTAGCACGGTTTGGGCTCAGTTTTCATTGTAACTTGAGGACTATCTGTGTTGCTATTGCTCTTACTGGACTAAATGATAAAATAATTATGCTACGGATGAAAAGTGGCATGGTGCAAAAAAAACCCCCAAAGAAACAAGCATTATCACTAAAATATAGGTAGTCCCTCGACTTACGACAGTTCGTTTAGTGACCGAAGTTACAATGGCAATGGAGAAAAATGACTTCTGACCGTTTTTCATACTTAACAACCGTTGCAGCTTCTTCGTGGTCCTGTGATCAAAATTCTGAGCCTTGGCAACTGACTCATATTTATGACGGTTGCAGTGTCCCGGGATCGCTTGATCATCTTTTGCGACCTTCTGACTGGCAAAGTCAATGGCGAAGTCAGATTCAATTAACAACCGTGTTATTAACTTAACCACTGCAGTGATTCATTTAACAACCGTGGCAGGAAAAGTCGGAAAATGGGGCAAAACTCATTGAACAACTGTCTTGCTTAGCAACAGAAATTTGGAACTGAATGATGGTTGTTAAGTTTTTATTTATTTATTTATTTATTTATTATTATTTCAATTTATAAACTGCCCTTCTCCTTGCGGACTCAGGGCGGTGAACAGCCAAAATAAAACATGGTATACAAAAGTTAAAAACAATTAAAAATTATTAAATATTATTCGGCCAAGAATTAAAACAACCCAATTTAAAATCAATTTCAAATTTAAAAACGGAGGATGGGATCAAGCTAGCCCAGCTAGATGGAATAAATGGGTTTTAAGGGCCCGATGAAAGGTCCGGAGATCTGGAATCCTGCGTATCTCCGGGGGTAGGTCATTCCAGAAGGCGGGCGCCGCCACAGAGAAGGCTCTCCCCCTGGGGGTCGCCAGCCGACACTGTCTGGCCGACAGCACCTGGAGGAGGCCCTCTCTGTGCGAGCGTACTGGCTGGTGGGAGGCTATTGGCGGCAGAAGGCGGTCCCGCAAGTACCCAGGTCCTAAGCCATGGAGCGCTTTAAAGGTGGTCACCAACACCTTGAAGCGCACCCGGAAGACCACCAGCTCACGCAGGAGAGGTGTCAGGTGGGAGCGCCACGTCGCTCCCATAATTCCCCGCGCGGCCGCATTCTGGACCAGTTGGAGCCTCCGGGTGCACCTCAAGGGGAGCCCCATGTAGACAGCGTTGCAGTAGTCCAGGCGGGAAGTCACGAGAGCATGGGTTAATTGACCACTGCTCTATTGCCTCAATTAACAACTTTTGGGGTGAATTTCCTGGGATGTATTGATTTTTGAAGAAATTGCTTTTCACTCGTATAAACCACATTTTGGAGAAGGAAGGGCGGTGTGTGTGGGGGAAAGGTAGATCGGTAACCAGTGGTGGGTTCCTCCCGGTTCGGCCCGGTTCTCCCCCCCACCTCCCGCGCCTCACCTACCCACCCCCTGTGTTATTCTTATCTTTTATTTGGCCCCACCCCCAATCTATTGCTGCCTCCTGAGTCCCAGCTGATGGGCTATAAGGAAAAAAGAGCCGAGGTGGCGCAGAGGTTAGAGTGCTGTACTGCAGCTACTTCAGCTGGCTGCTAGTTCAGCAGATCAGCAGATCAAATCTCACCGGCTCAAGGTTGACT
This sequence comes from Coluber constrictor foxii, assembly GCA_038048745.1. NCBI lineage: Eukaryota > Metazoa > Chordata > Lepidosauria > Squamata > Colubridae > Coluber > Coluber constrictor. Next base: position 340,084,836 of record CM075958.1, read on the forward strand.
CAGCCTTCCATCCTTCCGAGATGGGTAAAATGAAGACCCAGATTGTTGAGACAATAAGCAATTTAGTATACTGTCCATTATTGTAAGCTGCCCAGAGTCCACGGAGAGTGGGCGGCATAGAAATATGATTAATAAAAATAAATATGGTTAATAAAAAAAACTGTTCCAGGCTTCAAAGGGCCGCCCTACAGCTGATCAGTGTTAAAAGGAAACAAATGAATAGGCCAATACCTCTGCTAAATCCTAAATAATTGTCACATGACCATTAAGACATGTCCACAAAATAAGACACGCCCATAAAACCGGTAGTAAAAGATTTAAGAACCCATCCCTGTCAGTAACCCCAAAATTGGGAAGAAATGCTTGAAAAAAACCCCCAAACTGTTGAAAAACCAGGTTTCACGTGTTTTTTCCCATGAATTGCAGAATAGAATTACGCAACTTGTTTATTTGCTTAATTGCCAAATTCAGTGCCAAATTCAGCTGGCCTTTTCTTGGTGGCAAATGAGGGTGAATTATCATAGTGTCAATGACTCCCCACCCCCACCCCCACAGATAATGCATTGCTTTTTGATCTGATCGAAAAATAACTTCATTTTTCCATGCTTGTTCCATTTGTGCCTGCAGTTATTAGTTCAACGTGTGTACTCTTAAAACAGCAGATTTATTCATTCATTCTGGAGTGGGGTAAGGGAGTTGTCTTAACAGCTGTTTCAGCAAGTCCAATCTTCCAGCATATATATATATATATATATTTAAATGACTCTTTTTTTTTTTGGCGGTATTCATTTCTCGCAGCCTGGAGCTGAATTCACCACTCAGATTTAGCTGGAAAACCTACTTTCTAGAGGATTAGTTCTTTTTTAAAAAAATTCATACCCTGCTTTTAATTTTAATATTTTACTCATCCACTGCCTGCAGCCTCTCCCGTGGAGGTTTCTAGATTGGATAAATAAAGCAAAAGCGAATAAATGGACGATATTTTTTGGCATGCCCGGCTTGGAGGAAGATAGTGAAATCTTGCAATTCGTGGGTTTTATCTTGATTCATGATAACAGCGTTCTGATTTTGCAGGACGAGCAAGCGTGCCTCCTGATTGCATAACCAGGGAGATCTTTACTCTGGCTTCCCTCCTCCAAGGCTCGTGCGCATTTTATTTAATTTTTTTACCCCCCCCCCTCCCTTTCGGCTGTAGCCTGAAACTTCGTCCCTTTCAGCTGCCGAGTATGCGCAGGGAGAGAGATGGGCATAAAAAAAAGCCAAGGGGACAAAGGTTAAAAATGCAAAACAGTTGATAGGAACTTTTTTTTTAAAAAAAAAGAAATCCAGCTTATTTGGCGAGAAGGAGGGCAACATGAAAAACTAGTCTAAAGCAGCTGTGTTGAGCGTTACGGTTGTCTTGTTGCTCGGTGGAGTCTCTAAACTTTGAAGATACTTTGGGGTTTCTCGGGCAGCATGGATGAAGCAAAGGGAGAAGACAGTCCAGGCGTGAGATATCATATGCTTCAAAGGTAATAAGATTGTCGGCTGGATATATTTTTCTGATCTGATTTTAGATGGATCGCTTGTGGGGAGCTTTGATATAGATATTTGGTTGACAGAATTAAATATTAGCGTATCTTGAGAATTGATTCCTGGTAGTTTTTACTCTTCATTTTTGGGGGGTGGGGGAGATACAAGTAGTCCTAGAATTATGACCACAATGGAGCCAAACATGTCTGTTGTTAAGTGAGACGTTTGTTAAGCGACTTTTGCCCCGTTTTACAACCTTGCTTGCCGCCGTTGTTTAAGTGAATCGCTGCCGTTGATAAGTGAGTAACTCAGTCGTTAGGTGAATCTGGCTTGCCCCCTTGACTTTTTGCTCGTCTGAAGGTCGCTAAAGGGAGATCACGTGACCTTGGGGACACAGCAGCAACGGTCGTAAGTATGAGTCGGTTGCCAGGCTTTTGAATTTTGATCACACGGGGCTGCTGCTAAGGTTGTAACGGTGAAAAAAAAAAGGGCCGTGGGTCACTTTTTTTTCCAGCGCTGTGGTGACTTGTGAAAGGAACTGTTGTAAGTCGAGCATTATCTGGTAACCTTGCCCCTTGAAGGCAAGGAATTTCTCCATGGGTTTGGAAAGAAAGATATGGAAAAGCTTTTCAGGCTTTAAAAAAACAAAAAACAACTGAAAAAGTTGATGCAGGGACTTTAACTGCAGAATAACAGAGTTGGAAGGGACCTTGGAGGTCGTCTAGTCCATCCCTTGAGCCTTCGTGGTGCAGCGAATTAAAGTGCTGTTAAAGTAGCACTTAGCCGCCAGCTGCCTGCAATTACTGCTAGTTCAAATCTCACCAGGTTCAAGGTTGACTCAGCCTTCCATCCTTCCGAGGTAGATAAAATGAGGACCCGGATTGTGGGGGCAATAAGCTGACTTTGTATAAAAAAGAACACCGCCTGGAGCAGTGTTTCCCAAACTTTTGACATACGTGTACCCCTTCTATAGTTTTGTAACGCTGAGTACCCCTCATAAAAAACATATGCTTTAATAAAAATCAAAATATATTGATTATATATATATAATCAAAATCAGTGGAACTTACTAAAGCATGATAACAGGTGCCCGGAACTAACTATTAAAGAAGTAAGTTGTCTCTATAACGAAGTGCAGTATATTGACGCCGTGTCACGCCTCACAAGACTGTCTAACTGTTAGATAACACTGCAATTCTCCGGCTTTTAAACAGCTCCGAGGCTCAACGTTAACTGTTCATGTTCCCACAGTTTAAAAATGGCCGAACCAGAGCTACGCGAAGGATGCGCAGAAGTTCCCGCCATAATGAGTTGCGATACGATGTATGATGGCCCCAGTTCCCGTGTAAAAACTGCGATACGCGCCTATTTCTTTCTTTGTTCTGTGGGCGCAGCTAAGCACGGTGCAGTGGATATTCCCACGTGATCCCCACTAAACTCTGGTGCAACGCGTACCCCCACCAAACTCTTCCCGTACCCCTGGGGGTACGCGTACCACACTTTGGGAAACACTGGCCTAGAGGGAGGCCAAAAGCCCTACTAAGCAGGTATATACAAAAGTATGAAGGCTATTGCTTACCGCAATTTAAGCCGCCCTGAGTCTCCAGAGAAGGGCGGCATATAAATCGAACCAATAAATAAATAAACTCCCTGCTCAGGAAGGAAACTCTGTACCAGGGATGATTTTCTGAACCGAGTGCCCAAAGCGTGCGTGCGCGGGCCCCCCATGGGGCCCCGGTCCCTCCACACATGTACGGCAGAGACTCGACAAACAGCTGGCTGGCGGGAGGCGTGCATGCATGTGCAGCAGAGGTGAACTGGGGCGACGGCTCACATGCTACAGAGAGGGCACAGCGTGCCACCTGTGGCACACGTACCATAGGTTTGCCGTCACAGCCTATACCAGTGATGGTTAATCTTTTTCTCGTCGTGTGCTGAAAGCGTGGGCATGCCGGCACCCATAATGCAATGCGTGTGCCCGCTGCGCATGCGCACACAACCTCCACCACACAGGTACACGCGACCCCCCCTGCCCCCATTTTTGGCCTAGCAGTCCCCCTGTAGTCTCCTGAGCCCAAAAATGGGCTGTGGGGGGTGGTGCGCCGCACCCGTGCTCCGCCCTTGCCCCATGCATGCTTCATGCCCCCCGCCCATGTGCATGCATGTGACCCCCCCTTGCGCATGAGTGTGTGTCTCCCACATGTGCCCTGCCCCTCCGCACATCCCAAAAATTAGCTGGCTGGCAGGAGGCTCGCGGGTGCACATGCGCAGTGGAGCTAAGCTGGGCAAGGGCCATAGGTTCGCCCTCACGGCCCTATATCATTTCAGACAAATTGCTGTCTAATTTCTTCTTAAAAACTCCCAGAAACTTCTATGTGCCCCGTCCCCCTGTGTTCTCCCCTGCTTTTGGCACGTAATGGCCCGGTGGGCCCGGTAGGCTTGTTTTTTGCTCTCCCTGGTTCCAGAGCCTTTCTAGGAACCTGGGGAGGGCAAAATGGCCTTCCCCACACCCACCAGAGGCCCTCCGGAGGCCAGAAACAGTGTGTTTCCTGACTTCTGGTGGGCCCAGAAGGCCCGAAAATCAGCTGGCTGGTGCACACATGCGTGCTGGAGCTGAGCTCACGTGCCCACCAATATGGCTCCGTGTGCCACCTGTGGCACCCGTGCCATAGGTTTCCCATCACGGTTCTCGGTTGCTTCTCTCCAAAGAGTCATGCTATCCCTGGTTTTGGAAAATAAGACACTAAGGCAGAGGGCAAGCCTCTTCCTCTAATTCCCTCCCTCCCCCCCATGTCTAGTTTAGTTTTTGTTCCTGAATCGTTTTGCAAGGCGAAATGGTTTTTGTTGTGTGATTTTTGGTTGCCTGGTGGAGCTGCCTAGAGTCACATACCAGAGATGGGCGGTTATAGAAATTGGGGGGGAAAAAAGCTTTCCTCAACATACAACATACATTTATTTAGTGACCATTTGAAGCAGAGGTGGCATTCAGCAGGTTCTGATCAGCTCTGGTGAACCGGTAGCAGAAATTTTGAGTAGTTCGGAGAACTGGTAAATACCACCTCTGACTGGCCCCACCCCAATCTATTCTCTGCCTCCGGAATCCCAGCTGATTGGAAGGAAATGGGGATTTTGCAGTATCCTTCCCCTGGAGTGGGGAGGGAATGGAGATTTTACAGTATCCTTCCCCTAGAGTTGGGAGGGAATGGGGATTTTGCAGTATCCTTCCCCTAGAGTGGGGAGGGAATGGGGATTTTACAGTATCCTTCCCCTGGAGTGGGAGGGAATGGAGATTTTACAGTATCCTTCCCCTAGAGTTGGGAGAGAATGGGGATTTTACAGTATCCTTCCCCTGGAGTGGGGAGGGAATGGAGATTTTACAGTATCCTTCCCCTAGAGTTGGGAGGGAATTCGCACTTCTAATGGCTTCTCTGGACTGGTGCTATTATGGGATACAAATGCTGGGATTTCCAGCTGTGCCTATTGGAGTCAGAAGGACACAATTTGGAATTGGCATGCTTAATTGATTTCTTGAATTTTAAAAAAAGAAGTTGCTCTCACTAGGGATGTATCCACTATTGCCATCCCTTGGCCATAATGTGAGAATCTGGCATTTGTTCCTGGCTTATAGATCGGCTTGCATTGATGTGAGAATCAAAGATTTCCATTTAAGCAGTTTCAATCCCTAGAGCAGGGGTCCCCAAACTTGGCAGCTTTAAGACTTGTGGACTTCAACTCCCAGAATTCTCCAGCCAGCTTTGCTGGCTGGAGAATTCTGGGAGTTGAAGTCCACAAGTCTTAAAGCTGCCATGTTTGAAGACTTCTACCCTACAGTTATTGACATTATCAGCACATCTGCCCTGGACAACTTTGTGTGTGCCTGAATATCATATTTGGACTCCTAACTACTGTTCAAACTTGTCCAGGCAGTTTCTCGGCTAGTTTTTCAGAAGTGGTTTGCCATTGCCTCCTTCCTAGGGCTGAGGCAGAATGGCTGGCCCAAGGCAGGACTAGAACGCATGATCTCCTGGTTTCTTGCCTCATGCCTTAACTGCAACGCCAAACTGGCCTTAATATATCTTCTACACACTCTCTAGGATTGTGCCAAAGGTGCTTTTTCAAAAGGCAACTGGACTTTTGAAGACGTTTTGCTTCTCATCCAAGAACTGAAGAAGCTTCTTCGGTGAGAAGCGAAACGTCTTCAAGGAAAAACAAAAGTCCAGTTGTTTTTTTGAAAAAGCATCTTTTGGGACAACCATGACCTGGATGTCTGAGAATCTCCGTAGACACATGTCTAGGGTTCAAGACAACATCCTCAGAAGTTTATTTGTTTCTGGTTCTCCTTCAAAATACTAATACCTATTAAAATTCCTTCCTTTTGGGGAAGATCATACACCTCTGCACAGTTCCGTACAGGATCCTAGAATGATGGTCTGTAGCTTATTAACCAAGATCTTAGGTTCAGGTCTTGGCACCTAGTGTTAAATAATCGGGTAGGAAATGATGGTGAATGAGATCTAGGTTTTTAGTCAAATCTCCGCAGCATCTTCTGACAACTCTAACGGCTTTATTGTTCTTTGTCTTCCCAGGCCAAGCATGTCCGGCCTTCACCTCATGAAACAAGGCCGGGATAGGAAGAAGGTGGATCTACAGAGGGATTTCACTGTTGCGTCTCCAGCAGAGTTTGTCACCCGTTTTGGAGGGAACAAAGTTATTGAGAAGGTAAAGAAAGGAACCTCCTTTCTTAATGCATAATTGTGCGATTCTTGTTACTTTGAGTACGGTAGAAACAGAGAAGTCCCATCCCCATGGGATAATTATGTAGGTTCTTTAAAGTTCCTGTTTAACTTAGAAAGGAATGGAATTGGAATGGAATGGAATAGAATGGAACAGAATGGAACAGAACAGAATGGGATGGAACGGAACAGAATAGAATATTTATTGAGAATGGAATGGAATGGAATGGAATGGAATGGAATGGAATGGAATGGAATGGAATAGAATAGAATAGAATAGAATAGAATAGAATAGAATAGAATAGAATAGAATAGAATAGAATAGAATAGAATAGAATAGAATAGAATAGAATAGAATAGAATAGAATAGAATACAATACAATACAATACAATACAATACAATACAATACAATACAATAGAATACAACAGAATAGAATACCTTTATTTGGCCAACTGTGGTTAGACACACAAAGAATTTGTCTCCAGGGCACAAGCTTTCAGTGTACATACAGGCAGAGGTGGGCTGCACCTACCTTAACAAGGGGTTTGGTGGTTGTGAGGGCGCTTTGGGAGAGAAACAGAGCTTCAAATGTGCTCCTAATCAACTCAGGTAGCTCTGGTTAGTACAGCAGGGGCAGCGCGGATCACAGCTGGGCCAGCCAAGGAGCCAGAAAGTTAGTTATAAATGGAAAGCATAGCACACGGGAGGGTGGGAGGGCCCAGGCAGCGATCAGAGCTAAGGGTTCGCCCAAACCCTTGCGACCATGCAGCAGCCCACCACTGCATACAAAACAACACAGTAATAACAAGCATAATAATCATACCGTAGTATCAGTATTCATTATTCAAATACAGGTAGTTCTTGACTTACAACAGTTCATTTAGTGACCATTCGCAGTTGCAACGGCCCTGTAAAAAAGTGACTTACGACCGCTTTTCACCCTTACAACTGTTGCAGCATCCCCATGGTCAGGTGATCAAAATTCAGACGCTTGGCAACTGTCTCATAGTTATGACGGTTGCAGTGTCCCAAGGTTAGTGTTGTTGTCTGCCAGCAGCCTGTGGAGCTGGCAGCGGAGTTGGGCAGTGAGGAGGCTGGGGAGGAACATGGGCCAGTCCTGGAGTCTGGGGAAGGCCCTGACAAGGCCTCTGCGTTGGAGGCAGAGATGGGGCCAGGGCCATCTGGGAGTGATGCGCAGACTCCGGAGCCCCCAGAGCTGGACAGCAGAGAGGCAGAGGAACCGAAGGAGCCTGTTCCTAGTGCACGCATGCACTTTTCTGCTAGAAGGCAAGAGAGTTAAAGCAAAAGGGACGATTCGGGAGTAAGGCCAAGAGATGATTGGCCCCTCCCATAAGGCTTAAAAGAGACACAGAGGCACTTGGGCCTTTTGCAAGAAAGCAACGTTGCTAACTCTGTTTCCAGTCGGCATCTCTTGTTTGTTTCTGAACTTCGTGGGGCTTTGCCAAGTAAAGCCTTTGTCAGGGTGTCAAAGAAGATAAAGACTGGTAATTATCCCAAAGGACTTGTTCTGAAGGACTTGTTTTGCAACTAATTGGGATTCAGCTGTGAATGAACGTAATTCTCAGCTGTTACAATAAAATAGGTTTGTTTGGGACTAATTGTGTATAGTAATTACTCAGTAAGCCTAGGTCACAACAGTGATGTGATCACCCTTTACGAACCTCTGACAAGCAAAGTCACTGGGAAGGCCAGATTCATTTAAGAGTCGTGCTAGTAACTTAGCTGCAGTGATTAATTTAACAATTACGGCATGAAAGGTCGTAAAATGGAGCAAATTCACTTAACAGCTGTATCACTTAGCAACAAACATTTGGGGATAAATTGTGGTCGTAAGCACTTTCTGTCTATTAATCTAGGCAATGTGGACATATGTCTGTGTTAGTTGGGCTGTCCAGATAGTTATGTCCCAGTTTGATGATTGTAAATCTGAACCATTTTATCCTTTCCCCTCATGTTTCTTCTCCATCTAGGTTCTCATTGCCAATAACGGGATAGCGGCCGTCAAATGCATGAGGTCCATCAGACGTTGGTCTTATGAGATGTTCCGGAATGAGCGAGCCATTCGTTTCGTGGTTATGGTGACGCCTGAAGATTTAAAAGCCAATGCAGGTGAGCTTAAGGACTATGCTTTTCATATGCGAATGGAATGGAATAGCAAATATGGAATGGGAATGGGAACAGAACGGAACGGAACAGAACAGAACAGAACAGAATAGAATAGAACAGAACAGAACAGAAATTAGAATAGAATAGAAATTAGAATGGAATGGAATGGAATGGAATGGAATGGAATGGAATGGAATGGAATGGAATGGAATAGAATAGAATAGAATAGAATAGAATAGAATAGAATAGAATAGAATAGAATAGAATAGAATAGAATAGAATAGAATAGAATAGAATAGAATAGAATAGAAAATATGGAATGGAATGGAGTAGAATACAATAGAATAGAATAGAAACATTATTGTCATTTTAAATATACACTAATCAGCATACATTAAAATGAAATTTCATTGCATTCAGCAACTGTGAAAAATGGCTCTAAATAACTTTTTTCAGTGCCATTGTAACTTCAAACAGTCACTAAGAGAACTGTAGTAAGTCGAGGACTACCTATATATTACTCCAATAGTCAGTCAATGAGCATATAGCATTTTTTCAGGGAGTCACTTCAGTTATGTACCTGGGCCTGTGGTTCAGAATATGCTTTGAGCCTTGTCACTTGGTCTTACTATTAGCTGACTAATCATCACGGTTGCCGTTTCTACTTAATTATTCTGTGGATGTTTTTATACTGTTTTATAATTTTAGACTTCTAGGCCTCCCAGAATCACTTAGTTGAGTTGGGCAGCTATAGTAATTGAATGAATGAATGAATAAATAAATAAATAAAAAGTAAATAAATTCTGCAAGGAAGCCCCTTGGTTCTGTTTGTAGTCATTAAGTCCCATCTTTTTTTAAAGCAAAAGAATTGTTCCCTCATGAATCTTAAGCTCAGTTGATACACATATTCTTTTTTTTTTTTAATCTGATTTGGAAATGTAGAAGTAGCCAATTGAATGAGCAACCTAAATAGCCTCTTCTTTTACATATTTTCAGAATATATTAAAATGGCCGATCATTACGTTCCGGTACCCGGAGGTCCAAATAACAATAACTATGCTAACGTGGAACTGATACTGGAAATTGCAAAACGGATACCTGTGCAGGTGAGAAGCTGGAAATACAGAACTTTAAAAAAAATAAAGAATGCTTATTATGGATGTAGGTGGCCTTATTCTAACATAGTTGTTTGCGGCGTAGATTTAGCTAAGCATGCTATCCACTTTGGTTTGTAAACTAGGCTTGATTAAAACTTAGCATGCTGTGTGGATCAAGCCAATTGTGGTTTATTTAATTCCCATAGTTTATTAGAACTGTAGAAAAAACAATGGCTATCAACCTGCCTTCCATTGAGGACCTGTATACTGTATACTGCATGAGTCAAAAAGAGGGCTGTGAAAATATTTACAGACATAAATATCCTCGCATCCTGGACATACTGTATTATTCCTGCGTATAAGACTACTTTCTAACACACAAAAATCTTCTCAAAAGTCGTCTTATACGCTGGGTCTCATTCTCCTGTAACCAGGCAGACCAGCCCATAAGGCTCTGACGAGCCTTAAATGGCTCTGAGGAGGGTCGTCTTATACGCCCAGTTGTCTTATACACCGGAAAATACGGTAAATTGTTTCAACTCCTACCCTCAAAACGACGCTATAGAGCACTGCACCCCAGAACAACTAGACACAAGAACAGTTTTTTCTCGAACGCCATCACTCTGCTAAACAAATAATTCCCTCAACACTGTCAAACTATTTACTAAGTCTGCACTATTATTAATCTTCTCATCATTCCTATCACCAATCTCCTCCCACTTATGACTGTATGACTGAAACCGTGTTGCTGGTATCCTTAAGATTTATATTAACTGTTTCCCTATGATTATCATTAAGTTTTGTATCTTATGATTCTTGACAAATGCATCTTTTCTTTTATGTACTCCGAGACAGTATGTGACAGTATATTTCTTTTATGTGCACCAAGACAATTTCCTTGTGTGTCCAATCACGCTTGGCCAATAAAGAATTCTATTCTATTCTATTTCAAGAAATCATGGCTTAACTTGTTGTGAATTGGACTTCCTTGAGTTTCCTTGATATGTTACAGAAGACAGAACAGAGGTTGCTTGCTGACTGACCTGATCAGGTTTTATAAATGCACCTTTCCCAATCAGTGGCCACACTGGCTGGGAAGTCTGGGAGTTGTCGTCCAGTGCATCCGGAGAAGTTCAAGATGGAGAAGAATGTCCTCAAGTTTGGCAAGGCATGGAGAAGAAACTAAGAAGAGGTGGAGAAACCAGTTGTAGTAACGGAAAGGAAAAATGTTGGTCCATAAATGTTGTAGCTGAAACAAGACCATCCATTATTTGAGGAAAGCCCAACATTGGCAAAACTCTCCCCATGCCGCAAAAAATAATGCGTTGAGGAAAATTTTTCCACTTCTCCGCTGCTTAGTGGGGATTGAGCGTGGGATGTGAGCTGTCCTGAGCAAAACATGGAAAAATTGTGAAAAGGGGAAGGAGTGGAGTATTCAGAATGATGAATCCCAAAGAACTGCTGATTCAGTTCTACAGAGGAATTATTGAGTCTGTCATCTGTACCTCTATAACTGTCTGGTTTGGCTCTGCAACCCAACAAGACAGACACAGACTTCAGAGGATAATTAGAACTGCAGAAAAAAACAATGGCTACCAACCTGCCTTCCATTGAGGACCTCTATACTGCACCAGTCAAAAAGAGGGCTGTGAAAATATCTACAGACCCCTCTCATCCTGGACATAAACTGTTTCAACTCCCACCCTCAAAACGACGGTAAAGAGCACTGCACACCAGAACAACTACACACAAGGACAGTTTTTTCCCAAACGCCATCACTCTGCTAAACAACTAATTCCCACAACACTGTCAAACTATTTACTAAGACTGTATTACTATTCTTCTATCTCTTCCCACTTATGGCTATATCCATGTTCCTTGTATCTTTACAACTTATATTGTTTTTATTGTTTCCCAGTATGATTTGATTGCTCATTAGTATCCTATGACTATCACTAAGTGTTGTATCTTATGATTCTTGTTGAATATGTATGTATGTATGTATGTATGTATGTATGTATGTATGTATGTATACTGAGAGCATATACAGACAAATTCCTTGGGTGTCCAATCACCCTTGGCCAATAAAGAATTCTATTCTATTCTATGGGACAGAGTGCAGAGTGGAGCACCAAAAATGGTTAGGGAACTGGAGGCTAAAACATATAAAGAACAGATGCAGGGACTGGGTATATCTAGTTTGATGAAAAGAAGGACTAGGGGTGACATGATAGCAGTCTTCCAATATCTCAGGGGCTGCCCCAAAGAAGAGGGAGTCAAGCTATTCTCCAAAGCACCTGAGGGCAGGACAAGAAGCAATGGGTGGAAACTAATCAAAGAGAGAAGCAATTTAGAACTAAGGAGAAATTTCCTGACAGTGAGAATAATCAACCAGTGGAACAATTTGCCTCCTGAAGTTCTGGAGGCAACACTGGAGGTTTTTAAGAAGAGATTGGACAGTCCTTTGTCTGAAATGTTACAAGGCTGTCTGCTTCAGCAGGGGGTTGGACTAGAAGACCTCCAAGGTCCCTTCCAACTCTGTTATTCTGAATGGAGTATTCTGGATGAAGATACATTTGACGTCTTGGAAACAAGCCAGAATATCCCTAGATATTTTAGAAGTATGTGAAATAGTTTAGGTGTCTTCATGTAAGTCTACATGAAGACACCTAAACTATTTCACATACTTCACATAAATAAGTCTATTTATAAGGCATACATGCTCATACTTGTGTTTGGTTTGGAATGGAATGCCATTCCACGATGCATGGAATGTTGTTGGTTTCTGTACAATCCAATAATGTGAATTAAATTGGGGGAGTGTTGCAGTCACAAATATCTTTCTCTACAGGTAGTCCTTGATTTATGATTGGTCACTTAACGAACTTTTGAAGTTATGACAGAAAATTGTTACTTATGACCCATACTTAAAGTTACAACTGCTGTACCATCTCCGCTGTCATATAATCACATTTTGGACCCTTGGCAACTGGTTCACATTTACAACCAGTTGTAGCATCCTGCGGTCACTTGATTACTTTGTTTCCCGCAAAATAAAACATCCCCTGATAATAAGCTTTTGAGTGCATGGTAATAAGGCCAAGCGCTTATTTCAGGTTCAAAAAAATATAAGACAGGGTCTTAATTTCAGGGAAACACAGTATATATGTCCTCTGGTCATGATTTCCTGGCAAAAAATGCCTGTTAAGCTGGATTTGGACTTACATCCAAGTGATTCATTTAATGACCATTTGTGACTTGCTTAATGATGATGTTAAAATGGTTGCAAAATCGAATCTGGTAATTCGATTTATGGCTGCAATAACTAATGACCAAAATTCCAGATTCAATTGTGGTTGTAAGTCAAGAGCTACCTATACAGGTAGGTTTTTTTTTAAAAAAAATTGATTTATATGCCGCCCTTCTCCGGAGACTCAGAGCGGCTTACAATGCGTTAAGCAATAGCCTTCATATTTTGTATATTTATACAAAGTCAGCTTATTGCCCCCACAAACTGGGTCCTCTATTTACCTATCTTAGAAAGGATGGAAGGCTGAGTCAACCTTGAGCCTGGTGAGATTCGAACTTACAGTAATTGCAGGCAGCTGGTGTTAATCACAATGCTTTTAGTCTGCTGAGTTACCAGGCCACCTGAGCTACCAGGTGTTAAATTAGTCACACAGTTGTTAAGTGAATCTGGCTTCCCCATTGACTTTGCTCATCAGAAAGTTGCAAAAGGGGATTATGTGATCCTGGGATGCTGCAACCATCATAAATATGAATCAGTTGCCAAGGATCCAAATGTAAATCACATGACCACGGGCATTCTGCAAAAGTTGTAAGTGTGAAAAATGGTCATAAGTCACTTTTTTTCCAGTGCCGTTGAAACTTCGAACGGTCACTAAATGAACAGATGTAAGTCGGGGACTACTGTATTTGTTTTAGATCTCCTCGCAAGGAAATCTGACTTCTTTTTTTTTTAATTCCAGGCCGTGTGGGCCGGCTGGGGCCATGCGTCAGAGAACCCCAAACTTCCAGAACTGCTCCACAAAAACAGCATTGCTTTCATGGGTAAAGTGTTCAAAGTTTGTCTGAAATAGATCCAGTTAGTTTATTGTTGCAAGGGGTCTCATGGGGGTCCAGCCAGAAGAAAATAGCTAGCAGTTAGGAATGGAATGGCTCTTCTCATCATTGTATTCTGATGGTCCCTCAAAAGCACAGGAGTCGCAGAAACTGTGGGACAGGAACCCAAGTGTTGGGAAACAAGAAAAGGAGGCAATTTGAAAAAAAAAGAAAAGGAGGCAACTTGAGGAAAAAAATCCTGAAGAAATAGAACAAAATGAGGAATAAACCACTGTCCCAAAAACGGTGGCTGTAGGTGGAATATCTAGGAAAGCAATTAACACAGTTGAAATGGACAGGATAAGCCATGAGGTGTTCAGTAAATCAGTGGTAGTAAATGAAAAGAACAATTTTGATCTTGCTGCTGAACCTTTTTAAATTTTTTTCTAGGTCCCCCAAGCCAAGCGATGTGGGCATTAGGAGATAAAATTGCCTCATCTATTGTGGCGCAAACTGCCGGTATCCCTACCCTTCCATGGAGTGGCAGCGGTAAGACGTGTTCAAGGTCTATGGACCGAATTCCTCCATATGGCAATGTTGTTTAAAATAAACCTTGAGAAATGATATGGGATAGTAAGCAGTTTTGACCCTGGGCAACTTTTGCTACAATCTGAGCTTGGTGGTTTTCTAGCAAACATTTCATTACTGAACTAAGTAACGTCATCAGTGCTAGAGGGAAGTGGTGGATGAGGAAAATTTAGAAAGTGATATGAAAAACCCCCAAACCAAACCCTAACTAAAAAAGGGTTACTTCCAGCTCCCTTCGATAAAGATATAGGTAGCCCTCAACTTACCACCACAATTGACCTCAAAATTTCTGTGGTTAAGTGAGTTTTGCTCCATTTTACGACCTTTCTTGCCACAGTTGTTAAGTGAATCATTGCAGTTGATAAGTTAGTAACCTGGTTGTTAAGCGAATCTGGCTTTCTCATTGATTGTGCTTGTCAGAAGGACGCAAAAGGTGATCACGTGACCTTGAGATAAAGCAGCGGTCATAAATATTAACTAGTTGCCAAACATCTGCATTTTAATCATATTATCATACTGCAAAGGTGGCATCTGTGAAAAACGGTCCTAAGTCACATTTTTCAATGCCGTTGTAACTTGCAGTGGTCACTAAATGAACTGTTGTAAGTTGAGGACTAACTGTGGTTATATAATATTATTATAATTATATAATAAAACATGCTTGTTTTAGTTTAACGAAAGAAAAGATAGAAAACTGCGATTATAGAGATATAAATATCAAACCATCAAATCAGAATAACAACAGTACTGTATATGACATTGTAATCTCTTAATTTGAGAGATTTTTAAGAAGAGATTGGATAACCATTTGTCTGAAATGGTATAGGGCAGTGATGGCTAACCTTCATGTGCCAAAAGCAGGGGTCGCGCGGGGGTGTGTGTCGCGCACACACGTGCCCATACCTGTAATTCAATGCCCCCACCCTCATGCATGTGCGCGCAACTCCCCCCCCCCCCACGCTGCCTCCACTTTTGGCACGTTATGGCATGGTGGGCCTGGTAGGCCCATTTTCCATCCTCCCCAGGCTGCACAGACTTTCTTGGAGCCTGGGGAGGGCAAAGATGGCCTTCCCCACCCACAGGAGACCCTCCAGAGGCTGGAAATGAATCATTTCCCTGACTTCCGGTGGGAAGGCCCATTTTTTTTGCCCTCCCCAGGTGCCAGAGACTTTCTAGGAGCCTGGGGTGGGCGAAAACAGCCTTCTCCACCCCCCCGGAGGCCCTCCAAAGGCTGGAAACAGCCTGGAAGGCCTGAAAATCAGCTGGCCGGTGCGTGCATGCATGCTGGAGCTGAGCTGGGGCAGCGCTCATGTGTGCCATAGGTTCGCCATCACGGGTATAGGGCTTCTTGCTTGAGCAGGGGGTTGGACTAGAAGACCTCCGAGGTCCCTTCCAACCTTGTTATTCCATGGGAGAATCTTTAGCTGGGCATGGTTTATTCTCATCTAGGAAGTGAGAATCATTTCTGGACATCTAGCCCAAGCCTAGAAAAAGAGAAGCTTTGCAATGTCAGAAGATCTGAGACGTATTCCTGAGAGCAAACCTCACTCCCTTCTATCACTGATGATGTTACCTAGTTTGGTAATGAGACGTCTGCAAGGAACCCACCAAAGTCAGAGAGCACCAAGGACCCCATAGTTCAATCCTCAGCTACAAATATTTTCTTCTTATCAAGATTTGATCCTGCTTAACTTTTCAAGAGTGGCTAAATTTGGCTGGATGGCAGCCCGGCTTAGAGATAGCTTCCATTCAGGGCAGAAAGATTGGTCGGTATGGATTTTGGTTCATTCTAGAGTTCCGAGATATGAACAGTTGGCTCTTTTCTGCCTGGAGAGAAAATTCTGCAACCGTGGATGTAACCCATTTCCTCTGCTCTTTCTTTTCTTTAAAAAAAAACCACACGTTTATTTAGTTTTGGCTCACAGCCACACAATTGACTCCATAAATGCTGTTGACGAAATTTATATCCAGATAATGAACTCATACCATGGCTTTTGAAACCTGGGGACCTGATTTTGCAACTAATTAGGAAAGAATAGAATAGGGTGAAGAGTGTATTGCAATCCCTTTCTGGCATGCAATAGTATTTAGAAATGGTTTGGAGGAGACTGGGGAGAAAATTATTTGCGGGGGAGGACAACTGTCAGGATTGCTTCTGATTTCGTTGCTATGCAGAGTAAATTGGATTGACTGAAGTGGAGCATTTTGCTTAAGGCTCTTCCCTCCCTTTTTAAATGCAGGTCGTCCTCGATTTATGGCCACCATTGACCCCAACATTTCTGTTACTAAGCGAAACATTTGTTAAATGAGTTTTGCCCCCATTTTATGACCTTTCTTGCCTCAGTGATTAAGAGAAAGACGGCAGTTGTTAAGTTAGTAACCCGGTTGTTAAGTGGATCTGCCTTCCCCATTGACTTTGCTTGTCAGAAGGTCGCAAAAAGAGATCACATGACGCAGCTGACATAAATATGAGTCAGTGGCCAAGCGTCTGGATTTTGATCACACAACTGTGGGGAATGCTGTAAGTCTGAAAAGCGGTCCTAGGCAGGGGTGAAATGTTACTGGTTTGGACCGGTTCGGCTGAATCGGTAGTGATGGTGGCGGGTGGTTCAGAGAACCGGTTTCCACCCACCCGCCTGGTCGTTACTTCCTGGTTTTAACTTCCTGGAAGTAACCTGTTTTTTACCCTCTGCGCATGTGCAGAAGGGTTTGCGCATACGCAGAGGGTCTGCAGGCGGGCGGAGTGTGCACTTCCGAACCAGTAGGGAAGGTAAGTAGATTTCACCCCTGGTCCTAGGTCACTTTTTTTCAGTGACATTATAACTTTGAACGGTCATTCAACAAACAGTTGTAAGTGGAAGACTACCAGTATTGCCAATTCAGTCCGGATGGTCCTTCCCAAACTTTTTCCTTCCTTATCCCAAATAGCTTATCAGAAAATCCTTTTTTACCCAATGTGATAAAACACGTTAAGTCAATTTGAATGTGCCAGTTGTGATTGGGTAATAGGTTTGAGTGATTACTCAAAGAAAAACCAATTAGGAAATATTCTTTGAAAGGAGAATATCTCCTTTAGCTCAGGGTTGAAATGAGGAGTCCTTGGTGCTCTCTGTTTTCTTGCAGACATTTTATTACCAGACCAGGTAATATCATCAGTGCTAATAAGGAGTGGGATTTGCTGTCAGTTTATCTTTTAGCGGTTTGTGTGGTTCTTTTTGTTTCTTCCCCATCTCCCTGCCTGCAATCAGCACCCAGATGAGCATAGATCAGGGGTCTGTAACCTTAAACACTCAAAGAGCCATTTGGACCCGATTCCCACAGAAAAGAAAACGCCGGGAACCACAAAACCTGGGTGGGTGTGGCCAACTTGACATCACTCACTCCCACCCAGTCACATGACACCCCCTAGCCATGCCCACCCAGGTTTTGTGGCTCCCAGTGTTTTCTGTGGGAAACAGGTATCTCTCTCTCTTTCTCTTTCTGTCTCTCTTTCTCTTTCTCCCTCCCTCTCTCTCTCTCCTTCCCCCCCCCCTCTCATCTCTCTCTCTCTCCTTTCCCCCCTCTCTCTCATCTCTCTCTCTCAGGCCAGGAAAGGAGTGACTGGGAGGGCGAGGGGCGGGGCCGGCCAGTGATGGGTTCAGCTGACAGGAAGCCACAGCAGGGGGACAAAAGAGCCGCAAGTGGCTCCGGAGCCACGGGTTGCCGACACTTGGCATAGATTAACTCCAAATTAACATCAAACCAACAAACAAGTAAACAATACCCCAATCAAGGAACTGCCAAACTAACCAACAATAAACAACTCAACCAAATAGCTTCTAAGACTACCCCCACCAACACTTACAGGGGACCCAATAGAATTTAAACAGAGAGCAAACCCCACTCCTCGCTAGCACTGATGATCTAACCTAGTTTGGGTAATGTTCCCTTGAGTTCAATGGGAAATGAATTAAATTTAGAACATATGAGTGTCTGGATCATCACAAATCTTCTGGCTTTCAGGTCTCCGGGTAGACTGGCAAGAAAACGACTTTCAAAAGCGGATCTTGAACGTTCCCGAAGAACTATACGAGAAGGGCTGCGTGACGGATGTGGATCATGGCTTGAGGGTAAGCATGGCCGCCGAACTATCTTATCCATAGAGCTGAACTTTCAGCCATGAATACAACATCCTACTTTTGTGCCTCAAGCTCTGGAGCTTAGTGCTAAACGCAGAAGTATTTGTGTATTTATTCGATCACTGTTTCTTAATCTTCAAGATGTTTGAAGATGTGTGGACTATCTGAATAGGTACCTTGAATTGCAGCAGAAGTATACAGGTAGTCCTCAATTTATGACCACAACTGATCCCAAAATTTCTGTTGCTGAATGAGAAATTTGTTCAGTGAGTTTTGCCTCATTTTACGACTTTTCTTGCCCCATTTGTTAAGTGAATCACTGCGGTTGCTAAATTAGTAACCCGGTTGTTAAGTGAATCGGCCTTCCCCCTTGACTTTGCTTGTCAGAAGGTCGCAAAAAGCGATCACTGGACCCCGGGACACTGCAACCTTCATACATGCGAGTCAGTTTGTCAAGCATCTTAATTCAAATTATGTGATCATGGGGATGCTGCAACAGTCAATAAGTTTGAAAAACGGTCATACGTCACTTTTGCAAGTGCCGTTGTAACTTCGGAGGGTTGCTAAAGGAACTTTTTGTAAGTCGAGGACTACCTATACTGGTAACCAGTGGAGCTCGCGAAGTGACAAATATCACAAAGATATACTGAGGCAAGCCTACCGCTGACCAGGCTATTACATTCTGGACCAGTTGAAGCTCCTGAGTAGTCTTCAAGGGCAGCCCCATGTAGCTTGCAATGCAGTAGTCAAGCCATGAGATGAAAAGGGCATTGAGTGATCGTCTTGGAGGATTCAGGAAGGGGCAGTGCAAAGCTGTGCTTGGCCACAGGTATCCCCTGCCCTTTAAACAGGAGTCAAGAATCCAAGAGCACCCCCAGAATATACACCATTCTTGAGTGGAGAAATTGATCCAAGATTAAAGATGGAAGACCCCTAAATTTTCGGAGGCTCCTTTTTTGGCCTTGCTGAATTTTGGAGATGTGATGGAGATGGGGCTCTTTTTTTTCCTACCTGTCCAGAAACTTAAGAACAATTCTTGATCTTGTAATAAATCTCATTCATTTGTGGCTTACTTTGCATTCAGGCTGCCGAAGCTATTGGTTATCCGGTTATGATCAAAGCCTCTGAAGGAGGAGGAGGGAAAGGAATCCGGAAAGTAAACAATGCCGATGATTTTCCCAACCTTTTTAGACAGGTATGTTTCTTCTAGGGCATATTTCCTGGCGAAATGTCTTGAAATTCCAAATCTTAGAATCTCCAGATTAGAAATGATTAAATGGTTAAAAAAGTCAATATGAGGCCCAATGGTTCTATTACAGAGGTGGGGAACGTTGGCCCCTTTATGACTTGTGGACTTCAAAATCCCAGAATTTGTGAGCCAGCCATCATGCTGATTGGGGAATTCTGGGAGTTGAAGTCCACAAGTCATAAAAGGGCTATAGGTCCCCACCCCTGATCTGTTAGGTATTGTCAGCTCCTAGCCCAATGCTTCTCAATCTTGGCTGTTTTAAGATGTATGGAAGTCCCAGAATTCAACAGCCATCATGCTGACTGAGGAATTCTGGGAGTTGAAGTCCACAAGTTAGAAAATGGCCATAGGTCTCCACCAACTGATCTACTAGGTATTGTCAGCTCCTAACCCAGTGCTTCTCAATCTTGGTTGTTTTAAGATGTGTGGAAGTTCCAGAATTCCTTAGCCATCATGCTGGCTGGGGAATTCTGGGAGATGAAGTCCACGCTCCTTAAAGCATGCTAGCTGTGGAATTCTACGAGTTGACATCTGCACATCTTAAAATATCCTGGCTGGGGAATTCTGGGAATTGAAGTCCACACTGGTTAAAGAATGCTAGCAGGGAATTCTGGGAGTTGAGGGCCATACATTTGTATGTGTATTAGCTGGGAAATTGTGAAAGTGGGGGGAATTCTGGGACCTTCCCGAGTTTTCATGAAAATAAAAAGAAGAAGAGAGAAAGCACAATGAAGATTTGCACGATTCTATTACTATACTTTTATAATGAAAATATATAATATAAATAATATTGGTCTTTGGTTTCTAAACTGCTCATCCGTCAGAGGTGGGATTCACTTAACTTTTCCTACTGGTCTGCAAATGTGAGCTCATGCACCACCTCTGCGCATGCACATGGCCTTCTGTGCATGTGCAGTAGTTGCACATTATGTTCAGGCAGGTGGGCGGAGCCTCCCACAGTCACCACTACCGGTTCGTGCGATCCGGACAGAACCGGCTGAATCCCATCACTGTGCCGTGAATGGCTGGCTTTAATCTTGCAACTCAGAATGTGCTTCCTCTCCCCCACTTAATCTTTTGTGAGAGCTAGGAAACCTCTTGCCTGAGAGGCTTTCCTAGGTTACATTCTGTTCCAGACTCAAGTTTCTTTTATCTGATCATTTTCTTGATAATCTCTTCTTCCTGTCCCTCAAGGCCATTCCTTCCTCCCGCTACACTGGGTGAACTAATGATCTGGGGGGGAGGGAAACACTTTTTCTTAATGTTTATGGAGATTCTTAGTCATCCAGATCAGGGTTGGGTTTTTTTCAAAAGGCAACTGAACTTTCTTGGTTTTTCCTTGAAGACCTTTCTCCTCTCATCCAAGAAGCTTCCTCAGTTCTGAATGAATGGTGGTGATTGGAAGGAAGAGAATCGTTGAGGACATTTGGAGGTTGATCTGGGTCTTTCAAAGGATACCTCGAGGATAAAACACCTAGACACAAACTGAGCATATATATATATATATGTAGGTCTTTGGTTATTCAGGTCTTCTCCCGCGTAGAATTGGAAGTATCTTGGCGACGTTTCGACGAAGTCTCATTCGTCATCTTGAGGCTGGTGTTCTCGGCTTCGTGCTTCCTGGAGCAATGGTGGATTTCCTCCCCGTAGAGGTACGATATTTGTTTTCTGAGGTTTTCGCGAAGCACGAAGCCGAGAACACCAGCCTGAAGATGACGAATGAGACTTCATCGAAACGTCGCCAAGATACTTCCAATTCTACGCGGGAGAAGACCTGAATAACCAAAGACCTACATACAAACACCCGCGAAAACCTCAGAAAACATATATATATATATATATATTAGGTTCCAGAAAAATCTTGGTTACGTAGGAAAAACCTGGCTTAGAGGAAAAACACACATAAAACCTACGAAAAGTAAGAAAATAGACATTGTGCCTTTACAGGGAGAAACATGAGATGTGGGTGTGGCTTACTGAGTATGGCTAATGAGCCAGAAATAGCTATATAAATCTCTCACTATGCACCACAAAATTTGCTGGCTGCCAGAATGAAAAGAAGGAGAAAAAAACCCAGAAAGTAATGAATGTGATTTCACTCAATTAGGGTTCCAGAAAAATCTTGCTTACATAGGAAAAACCTGGCTTAAAGGAAAAACACACACACACACACACACACACACACACACACACACGTAGGTCTTTGGTTAGTCTTGGGTCTTCTCCCGTATAAAATTGGAAGTGTCTTGGCGACATTTCGACGAAGTCTCATTCGTCATCTTCAGGCTGGTGTTTTCGGCTTTGTGCTTCTAGGAGCAATGTGAGATCACAGCTGTTACATTGCTGTCACATTGCTCCTAGAAGCACGAAGCCGAAAACACCAGCCTGAAGATGACGAATGTGACTTCATCGAAACGTCGCCAAGACACTTCAAATTTTACACGGGAGAAGACCCGAATAACCAAAGACCTACATACAAAGAACCCGCGAAAACCTCAGAAAACATATATATATATATATATATATATATATTCTTACTTGTCGTAGGTTTAATGTGTGTTTTTCCTTTAAGCCAGGTTTTTCCTACGTAGCTAAGATTTTTCTGGAACCACAATTGAGCGAAATCACATTCACTACATTCTGGGTTCTTTCTCCATCTTTTCAAGCAAAATTTTGTGCTGCATTGTGGGAGACCTATATAGCTATTTCTGGCTTGTTAGCTGTCCTCAGTAGGCCACACCCACATCTCATGTTCCTCCCTATAAAGGCCCAATGTCTATTTTCTTACTTTTCGTAGGTTTAATGTGTGTTTTTCCTTTAAGCCATGTTTTTCCTACGTTACAGGGAGGAACATGAGATGTGGGTGTGGCCTACTGAGGACAGCTAAGGAGCCAGAAATAGCTATATAGGTCTCCCACAATGCAGCACAAAATTTTGCTTGAAAAGATGGAGAAAGAACCCAGAATGTAGTGAATGTGATTTCGCTCAATTGTGGTTCCAGAAAAATCTTAGCTACGTAGGAAAAAACTGGCTTAAAGGAAACACACACACACACACACACATATAGCACGGCACAACATAGGAGAACAAATCCATCAGGACAAGGTTCAGCAGTCCATCTGCATTTAAAACAGACGGGCCACTCTTTTGAAGACAGCAAAGTCCACATTTTGGACAGAGAGGACCAATATTTGAAAGAGGGGTCAAAGAGGCCATCTATGTCCAAATTGAAACAGCCCTCTCTCAACAGAACCGGTGGGATACGACACCACCTCTCTCCTGTTTACCACACAATCCTTTCAGCAGTTCCAAGAAGGCTCCGCACCTGTTTGCACTATTCAGATGACTCTGAGGGCACAAATAAACCTCCAAGTGGTCTCAACAACTCTCAGAAGGAGTGCTAAGGACCAGATGACTGCAAGGAATATAAATGCTTCCATCCTTCACTATTCAGGCAGAACTGAAGAAGCTTCTTGGATGTGAAGCGAAACACCTTCAAGGAAAAACCAATTGAAAGTCCAGTTGCTGTTTAAAAAAGCATCTTTGGGACTCTTTTTTTAATGGCTTTTGAACCTGGCAAAAACACTCCCCTGCTAAAAATCCAATTGTTTGGTCACTGCCTGATTGTGTCTGACTCTTAGGTGCAAGCGGAGGTGCCCGGCTCACCGATCTTCGTGATGCGACTGGCTAAGCAATCCCGCCACCTTGAGGTCCAGATCCTTGCCGACCAGTATGGCAATGCCATCTCCCTCTTCGGCCGAGACTGTTCCGTCCAGCGCCGGCATCAGAAGATTATTGAGGAGGCTCCAGCATCTATTGCAACATTGGCTGTCTTTGAACATATGGAACAGGTAGGTGGGAATTCTGACTTTGAGAGGGGAGAACTGTAGCCCACTCCTCACATTTGTGGTGGAAGAGTCAGAATTAGGTGGTCGTTTTTGGTACAGGTAGTCCTCGATTTACAACAGTTTGTTTATGTCGATTATGATGTATTCTTACGATGGCTATGATCATGATTTATCACATAGCTTTTATGTACACTGAGAGCTTATCCACCGAAGACGAATTCCTTGTGTGTAGAATCACACTTGGCTAATAAAGAATTCCATTCTGTTCTGTTCTGTTCTGTTCTGTTCTGTTCTCTTCCGTTCCGTTCCGTTCCATTCTATTCCATTCTATTTCATTTCAGTCCCATCCCATCCCATTACTAGAATAGAATAGAATAGAATAGAATAGAATAGAATAGAATAGAATAGAATAGAATAGAATAGAATAGAATAGAATAGAATAGAATAGAATAGAATAGAAATTAGAATAGAATAGAATAGAATAGAATAGAATAGAATAGAATAGAATAGAATAGAATAGAATAGAATAGAAATATGGAATGGAATGGAATGGAATGGAATGGAATGGAATGGAATGGAGTAGAATACAATAGAATAGAAACATTATTGTCACTTCAAATGTACACTAATCAGCATACATACAATTTTTATTGGCCAGGTGTGATTGGACACCCAAGGAATTTGTCTTGGTGCATATGCTTCAAGTGTACATAAAATAAAAGATACGTTCATCAAGAATCATAAGGTACAACACTTAATGATAGTCATCGGTTACAAATAAGCAATTAGGAAACAATATCTATATTCAGTCTAGAACAGTGTTTCTCAACCTTGGTGGATTTAAGATCTGTGGAGGTCAGCTCCCAGAATTCCCCAGTCAGCATGCCGGTTGGGGAAATCTAGAAGTTGAAGTCCACACACCTTAAAGCAAGCTGGATGGGGAATTGAGGAAGTTGAAATCCTACAGAAGGTTAAATGTTTGGCCCCGTTTGTGATGGTTGTCGTGTCCTGTGGTCATGTGATTCCCATTTGTGACCTTGACAACTGGCTTCTGACATACAGGTAGTCCTCAACTTATGCCCACAATTGAGCCCAAAATTTACGTTGTTAAGTGAGAATTTGAGTTTTGCCCCATTTTACAACATTTTTTGCCACAGTTGTGAACCGAATCACTGCAGTTGATAAATTAGTAACCTGGTTGTTAAGTAAACAACCCTGTTGACTTTGCTTGACAAAAGGTCGCAAAAAGAGATCACATGACCCCGGGATGTTGCAACAGTCATAAGTATGAACCGGTTGCCAAGCATCTAAATTTTGATTACATGAACATGGGGACATTGCAAAGGTTGTAACTGTAAAAAATAGTCATTTTTTCACTTTTTTAGTACCGTTGTAACTTTGAACAGTCACTAAATGAACTGTTGTAAGTCAAGGACCACTTGTACTTATTGGGGAAGCCATCAGGAAGTTGCAGGTTATGATCACATGACATCTCAGTCAATGACTTTGGATGGATTGCTTCATGACCGCAGCCAGCCAGCACAGACAGGGAGGGAGGGAGGGAGGGAGGAAGGAAGGAAGGAAGGAAGGAAGGAAGGAAGGAAGGAAGGAAGGAAGGAAGGAAGGAAGGAAGGAAGGAAGGAAGGAAGGAAGGAAGGAAGGAAGGAAGGAGATTATAATGAGAGCGAGGGAGGGTCTGAGGGATGCCCTGCCTTAGCACTTGGCCACCACAGGTGCCCCTGACACGAGTGACGTTAAGATGGCCACACCCACCCCAACCACGCCCACCTTGGCCACACCTACCCTGGCCCCCCTGAGGTCAAACAAAACCCTCATGCAGCCCTCAATGAAATCGAGTTTGACTGGTCTAGTTTATCGCTTAGAGATTTCTCAGTGGTCTCCCATCCATCTTCTAACCAGGCCTGATGCTGCTTAGCTTCTGAGCTTAGATAGGTTTGCCAATGTGCTGCTCCTGCTGCCTACTGAAATGGCCCCCTTGTCTTAAAAGTTGATCGGAACAAGATGGCTTTTGTGAACAATCTTGAAATAAGTAGGGAAGCAGAATGGTAATTCTGGGTTGCGGTGAGTTCCATTGTCCCATAGTCATCTCCCGATCTGAGTTCCTTGGGCCCATTCTCTTGAACTCGGAGACTACCCAAGAAAATGACCTCATGAAGTTGTTTTGGTTCAAAAGGTGTTTTTTGAAAGTAGCCCTTTCTCTCTTTTTTTCAGTGTGCGGTCAAACTCGCCAAGATGGTGGGCTACGTCAGTGCCGGGACGGTGGAATATCTTTACAGCCAAGATGGGAGTTTTTACTTTTTGGAGCTAAACCCTCGGCTGCAGGTCGAGCATCCTTGTACAGAAATGGTGGCTGACGTCAACTTGCCTTCCGCTCAACTCCAAGTAAGTCGAGAAGACCCGGTGGGAAGGCCGAAGCCAGTTGCTAAGCATGGGCCAATTTGCAGACTTCAGCTGGAATAACCAGTTCTTCCAAACTCTAGAGAAGGTGGGATTTGTTCCAAATGTCGCAAGAAGTGAGTCGTTCTGTACTTGGAACAAGATCAGAGTGCTGATAAGGCAAGGGAAGAGTTCTGGCTTTGGAAAGTGAAGTGTTGCCTTAGGCAGCTGGGGAAAAAAAAACCCCTTTCCCTGGTTCTTTTGAAACGGGAGGGCGTGTTTTCACATGAGGGGAACATTTTGGTACTCGGTGTTTCCGTCTTGGGTGTAATGGAGGCGAACTTGACTTTGCAGAGAGGTTATAGGTTTCTGAAGTCTTTTTTCGGAAAATGCAGTTATCATACTTTTAAAAAAAAAATAAAAGGCTGGAAGGCATTTATGGACTTTTTGTTGGAAATGGAAAAAAAAAGTGAAGTGAAGATTTATGGTTTGATGCTTGAAAAAGGAGTAAATAAGAGATTGGAGGGATTTTTGTAATACCAAGAGGGAGACAGGCTATTGAGTTTGTTTGTAACTGTTGAAAAAAAATCAGAAGTTGCTTTTTTTTTTGTTTCTTCAACTATTTTTTACTCTCGTTTTGTTTTTCCTTTCCTTTCCTTTCCTTTCCTTTCCTTTCCTTTCCTTTCCTTTCCTTTCCTTTCCTTTCCTTTCCTTTCCTTTCCTTTCCTTTCCTTTCCTTTCCTTTCCTTTGCTTTCCTTTCCTTTCCCTCTGTCTCCTTCCTTCCTTCCTCCCTCCCTCCCCTTATTCTCTCTCTTTCCTTCCTCCTTCCCTCCCCTTATTCTCTCTCCTTCCTTCCTCCCTCTCCCCCTACCCCCTTATTCTCTCTCCTTCCTTCCTTCCTCCCTCCCTCCCTCCCTTCCCCCTTCTTCCCCTTATTCTCTCTCCTTCCTTCCTTTGGTCTTCGGTCACTAAATGAACTGTTATAAATCGAGGATTATCTGTTTTCTATTCCGATTCTCATTTCTTGGCCCTCATACACATTTTCCAATAGGCAGGTGAGGTAGCCCAGGATACCCAGATTTTCAATGGCTCCCTAAAAATTGTTGTGGCCTAGAAGATCAAAAGCCTTCGTGTGATTAAACATCTTTCTCTCCTTCAGCACTAAACTTTATTTTTGACTGAAAATAAGGGGTGGAAATCTGCTTCAGTCCGGTTTCAAAAGCATTCTGGGCTCTACCAATAAAAGGCCAAAAACCGTCCTTCAAAAATATAGAACCTTTAAATTTATCGATGAAAGTTCTCCACAAAATAGATCAGGAAATTTTCACTTATTGATGATGGACTGGTTGATTTTAAATTCCTTATTTGGCTGGGGAATTGTGGGAGTTGAAGTCCACACATTTTAAAGTCCCCACAGTTGAGAAATACTGATTTAAAGAATTTATACAGGTAGATTTTTTTAGTGTGCGATGGCATGGAGGTAGAGCTCTTACTTCACAATCAGGAGGCTGTGAGTTTGGTCCTAGGTAGAAGTTAATCTCTGGGCACAATGAATATATCTGCTGAACAAAACTCTGCATTGGTGACAGGAAGGGCATCCGGCCAGTAAACACTCAGCTCCATTCAGTTGCCTAGACTCTGCCCCACAAGGGATTATGGAGTCATTAAAAGAAGTGGATGATACAGGTAGATCTTTTTCTTCATTCACTTCCATTTAGGGATTGTTCAAAGTTGCAACGGCATTGGAAAAGGTTACTTGTGACTGTTTATCACATTTAATGACCGTTACGGCATCCATATGGTCATGTGATCAGAATTTGGACACTTGGCAACTGACTCATATATATGACAGTGGCCAGATACACTCAACAACTGACTGGGTGAGTTCTGGCGGGGTGACTGAGGCAGGTCTTGAGAGTGTTATCTGGGCTGAGTTCGATCCTGTGGCTCTCGAGGACGTGGACAGGACCTTGGGAAGACTGAACGCAACCACATGTTTATTGGACCCGTGTCCCTCCTGGTTGGTGCTGGCCACCCGAGAGGTTACACGAGGCTGGCTCCAGGAGATTATAAATGCTTCTTTGAGTGAGGGTGCCCTACCGGTCGCCTTGAAGGAGGCGGTGGTGAGGCCCCTCCTCAAGAAGCCCTCCCTGGACCCAGCTATTTTGGCTAATTACCGTCCTGTCTCCAACCTTCCCTTCTTAGCGAAGTTAAGAGTGTGGTTGCGTGGCAGCTCCCTTGGTACCTGGATGAAGCTGTCTATTTAGACCCGCTCCAGTCCGGCTTCAGGTCTGGATACAGCACCGAAACGGCATTGGTCGCGTTGGTGGATGATCTCTAGAGGGCCCGGGGTAGGGGGTACTCCTCTATCCTGGTGCTGTTAGACCTCTCAGCGGCTTTTGATACCATCGACCATGGTATCATGTTGCGCCGGTTGGAGGGATTGGGTGTGGGGGGCACCGTTCTGCGGTGGTTCTCCTCCTATCTCTCCGACCGGTCGCAATCCGTGTTGACAGGGGGGCAGCGGTCGACCCCCAGGCGCCTAATGTGTGGGGTGCCGCAGGGATCGGTCCTCTCGCCCCTCCTGTTCAACATTTATGTAAAGCCGCTGGGTGAGATCATCCGTGGTTTTGGGGTGGAGTTCCATCAGTACGCTGACGATACTCAGCTGTACATCTCCACCCCAGACCACCCCAACGATGCCGTGGAAGTGATGTCCCAGTGCCTTGAAGCCGTGCGGGTCTGGATGGGGAGAAACAGGCTTCGACTCAACCCCTCCAAGACCGAGTGGCTGTGGCTGCCGGCGTCCCGATATAGCCAGCTGACACCATCGCTGGTTATTGGGGGTGAATCTTTGGCCCCCACGGAAAGGGTTCGCAACTTGGGCGTCCTCCTGGATCCACGGCTGTCCTTAGAGGATCACACGACAGCTGTGGCCAGGGGGGCTTTTTATCAGGTTCGCTTGATACGCCAGTTGCGGCCCTTTCTAGATAGGGACTCCCTACGCACATGTGACTCCTCTCCTGCGCGAGCTGCATTGGTTGCCGGTGGACTTCCGGGTGCGTTTCAAGGTGTTGGTGATCACCTTTAAAGCGCTCCATGGCTTAGGACCAGGGTACTTACGGGACCGCCTTCTGCCGCCAGTTGCCTCCCACCGGCCGGTTCGCTCCCACAGAGAGGGCCTTCTCAGGGTGCCGTCAGCCAGACAATGCCGGCTGTCGACCCCCAGGGGGAGAGCCTTCTCTGTGGCAGCCCCGACCCTCTGGAATGATCTTCCTCCAGAACTGAGAACGATCCCCGACCTCCGGACGTTTCGTCGGGCCCTGAAAACGTATCTCTTCCAGCTTGCCGGTCTAGCCTGATCCCCGTTGTATTTTAACATTTTTAGTGTTCTAGGGTTGCGGTATTTCAATATTTAAATTCTTCTTAACTGTCAGCCAAATTTTATATGGGTTTTAATGATTTTTAACTTTTGTACACTGTATTTTTATCTGGCTGTACACCGCCCTGCGTCCGCAAGGAGAAGGGCGGTATATAAATCCAATAAATAATAATAATAATAATAATATTACTAACTTAGCAACTGCGGTGATTCACTTAAGAACTGGGTCAAGAAGGGTCATAAAATGGGACAAAACTCACTTAACAGCTGTCTTGCGTAGCGACAAATTCTGGGTTCAATTGTCGTCGTAAGTCGAAGATTACCAGTAATGCTGAGAAAATAGAAATTCAGATGACTCCATAATTGTAGTCTTGGTTAATACTTATAGATCCTTTTAAGTCGAAACAAGAAAAAACAACACAGATGTTGGGACATTTATGCTTAGTGGTGTCAGTGGAAGATCTTTCTGTTGTGCATCTAAATATGACAAGGGCTATATTTTCCTTTTTCTTTTTTTCCAGATTGCGATGGGAATTCCTCTCCACAGGATCAAAGATATTCGGATCATGTATGGAGCTTCACCCTGGGGAGACACCCCTATTGACTTTGACAACTCGGCCCATGTGCCTTGTCCACGGGGTCACGTGATCGCAGCCCGTATCACCAGTGAGAACCCGGATGAGGTGAGCCTTCCTATATTTCTGCCAGTTTGGCCCAGTGGTTAAGGCACTGGGCTAAAAAGCAGCAGGAGGTCACGAGTTCAAGTCCCACCTTAGCCATGAAAACCAGCTGGGTGATTTTGGGCCGATCCCTCTCTCTCAGCCCAACCCACCTCACAGGATTGTAGAAAAATAAGAGGAAGGAAAAAAGAGGAAGAAAGTGTGTTGGATAATATTCACCACTTTGAATTATTTGCAAAGATAATAAAGATGGGATCACCTTCTCTCAGCCCAACCTACCTTGCAGGGTTGTTGTTATGGGGAAAACAAGAAGAGGAAAGTGCATTGCGTATATATATATATTTTAATTTTAATTTATTTTTAATGATTAGGGCCAAATTATTTAATACATTTTAAACTGTTTTTAAATTTTGTATTTGAATTTGTTTTATTGTTGGCTGTACACCGCCCTGAGTCCTCTGAGAGAAGGGCGGTATAAAAATTGAATGAATGAATGAATGATTGAATGAATGAATACATACGTATATACATACATACATACATATATTCCCTGCCTTCAATTATTTGTAAAAATAATGAAGGTGGGCTATAAAAAAATATAAATATAAATATATAGGAAGTAGAGTCTTTTCTTGAAGTTGTGGTCTAAAAATTGAATGAATGAATGAATGAATGAATGAATGAATGAATGAATGAATGAATGAATGAATGAATGAATGAATGAATGAATTCACTGCCTTCAATTATTTGTAAAAATAATGAAGGTGGGCTATAAAAAATATAAATATATAGGAAGTAGAGTCTTTTCTTGAAGTTGTGGTCCCAGAAAAAATAAAGCTAAACTGATTCATGGATGGATGGATTAATTATGCTTCCCATCTCACCGTTGAAGTAACTGGGTATTTTACCAAGTGATAAAAAAAATGATTAAAATTAAGAAAATTCAAGAAGGAGGTTTAAAAAAAACCCCAAGAGGACAGGTGACATGAAGGTGAGGATTTTTTCTCTAACCCATCAGCCACCCACAGGTTTTTAGGCTCTTCCAGGAGATCAAATGTATGGAGGCCAACCTCCCTTCCAGTGGAATAATATTCCAGAAGGTGGGGCCACAGCAGCAAAGGCCCTTCCCCTGCATCCTGCCAATCAATTGTTTTTTGGCAGATGGGATCTCAGTAGACTTCTTCCGCTCGATCGAGTGGGATAGGCCAATCCCTTTTGCGCAAGATGGCTCCTTAGGTTCCCTGGATCCATACCATAAAGGGCTTTAAAAGTAATAATAATATCCACATCTTGAATTGGACCTGGAAGCAACAGGGATATTAAATGTGCTAGAACTCTCCGTGAATCTACATTCTGTACCAGTTGTAGCTTCCGAATAGTCTTCAAGGGTAGCCCCATGTAGAGCGTGTTAAATGACTGAAACAATTAGCTCAGTTCCCGGGGACTTTATGAATTCACTCCTCTGATTTTTCTATCTTCTCCAACACCTCCTTTTTTTGACATTCCCGTTTAAACTTAAAGCCACTGAATTCTTCCCACTGAAATTGATCTGACCCTACTTTACTTTCACCTAAGGGCATTCTTGTCGCTATTAATGGTAGAAATGCCACCATGAGGAGGAAGCATGATCAAGGGATATGGAATGGGTATTTTTTTGAGGAATAATGTGTCTACAATGTTTATACACGTTACAATGCACCCGATAAATAAGATTAATAAAAGATATGGATCAGTGATTTTCAATCTCAGCACCTTTAAGATTTGTGGAATTCTGGGAGTTGAAGTCCACACATCTTAAAAGTTGCTGACTGGGGAATTCTGGGAATTGAAATCCCCACATCTTGAAGTTCTGGCTGAGGGATTCTGGAAATTGAAGGCCGCACATCTTAATGTTGCTGGCTGAGGAATTCTGGGAGTTGAAAGCCACACATCATAAACTTGCTGGCTGGGGGATTCTGGGACTTGAAGGCTACACATCTTAATGTTGTTGGCTGAGGAATTCTGGGAGTTGAAGGCCACACATCATAAACTTGCTGGCTGGGGGATTCTGGGAGTTGAAGGCCACACATCATAAACTTGCTGGCTGGGGGATTCTGGGAGTTGAAATCCCCACATTTTAAAGTTCTGGCTGAGGGATTCTGGGAGTTGAAATCCCCACATCTTAAAGTTCTGGCTGAGGGATTCTGGAAATTGAAGGCCACACATCTTAATATTGCTGGCTGAGGAATTCTGGGAGTTGAAGGCCACACATCATAAACTTGCTGGCTGAGGAATTCTGGGAGTTGAAGTCCCCACATCTTAAAGTTGCTGAGGTTGAAAAACACTAATGTAGAATCCTGGAATATGTTTCTCTTGCCCTGTTAGAAATGATGACACTTGTTAAAAGAGGATATATTTATATGTTGTATGTTATGTGTTTGTCATAACGTGTAGTAATAAAACAAAACTTTATAAAAAAAAGAAATGATGACTTTTAAAATTAATATTCCAATTCAGTCAGATGTGAGTCTCTGTGTGTGTGTGTGTTAAAAAAAACAATGTTCCATTTTATATTCCAGGGATTTAAACCCAGTTCTGGAACAGTCCAAGAACTGAACTTCCGCAGTAATAAGAACGTCTGGGGTTATTTCAGCGTGGCTGCCGCAGGAGGCCTTCATGAATTTGCAGACTCTCAGTTCGGGCATTGTTTCTCGTGGGGAGAAAATCGTGAAGAAGCCATCTCGTAAGTAAGAGGGAACAGTAAGAAATACTTCCCTCTTCTCTTAATTCCTCTGCTGATCGTAGAAGAATCAGGCGGTTTGATCTCCTTTGACTTAGTTGCCTGCATGGAATTATATTTTACAGATAGTCCATGATATGGACCAAGACCCCCAACAATCTGAGGAGCCAGATTGTTTTGTGTTTTTTTTTTAAATTTGATTTATATGCTGCCCTTCTCCGGAGACTCAGGGCTGCTTACAATGCGTTAAGCAATAGCCTTCATACTTTTGTATATTTATACAAAGTCAGCTTATTGCCCCCACAAACTGGGTCCTCAATTTACCTACCTTAGAAAGGATGGAAGGCTGAGTCAACCTTGAGCCTGGTGAGATTCGAACTTACAGTAATTGCAGACAGCTGATGTTAATCACAATGCTTTAGTCTGCTGAGCCACCAGGCCCTTGTTGGGGGCAAGATGCCGATTCTGTAAACTGCTTAGAGAGGGCCGTAAAAGCTCTGTGAAGCTGTATATACCGTATTTTCGGAGGATAAGATGCACCTTTTTCCCCCCTAAAAGGGGGTGAAAATTTAGGTGCGTCTTATACACTGAATGTAGCCCCGCCCACCAGTGGTGGGTTGCCTCCGGTTCAGACTGGTTCTATAGAACCGGTAGTAAAACTGGCGGAAGGCTCCGCCCACTAACCCTGACGTCATCAGAAGCGATCTGCGCATGCGCAGAAGCAAGGCGCGTTTGCCACCTTTAAAGCACTCCATGGCTTAGGACCTGGGTACTTGCGAGACCGCCTTCTGCCACCGATAGCCTCCCACCCGCCAGTTCGCTCCCACAGAGAGGGACCCCTCAGAGTGCCGTCGGCCAAATTATGTTGACTGGCGACAGCCAGGGGGAGAGCCTTCTCTGTGAGAGCTCCTGCCCTTTGGAACGAACTGCCCCCGGAAATACGCAAGATCTCTGACCTCCGTGCTTTTCGTTCTGTCCTCAAGACCCGGATGTTCCGACAGGCAGGGCTGTCTTTGTAAATGAATTTTAATCTGGAGTTTTAATTTTTGGGTTTTAAATTTGGCTGAAATTGTTTAATAATTTTAAAAATTTTAAATTTATGATGTCTGTATATTCTGTGTTTTTACTCTGGCTGTACACCGCCCTGAGTCCTTCGGGAGAAGGGCGGTATAGAAATAAAATTATCTTATCTTATCTAAATAAATAAAAGAACCTGTTATAGACCAGAGGTGTCAAACTCGATTTCATCGAGGGCCGCATCAGGGTTGTGTTTGACCTTGGGGGCCAGGTGGGCGTGGCCAACTCGATGTCACTCATGTTGGCGCCTGTGGTAGCCCAAGCGCTCTGCCAGCGAAAACAGAGCTCGGGAGGTTGCAACGGGCTCCTGCAGTCCCTCTGCCAGCAAAAACAGAACTCGGGAGGGCTGTTTTCGCTGGCAGAGAGTTGCAGGAGTCGTTGCAGCCTCCCGAGCTCCATTTTCCCTGGCAGAAGCACCGCAGGCCGCTTCTTTGTTGTTTCCAGGGCATCCCGGTGGGCCAGATCCAAGCACCCTGCAAGCTGTATCCTGCCCATGGGCCTTGAGCTTGACACCCCAGTTATATTATTATTATTTATTATTTATTGCATTTTTATGCCGCCTTTCTCCCGAAGGACTCAGGGCGGTGTACAGCCATAATAAAACAGCAACAACACAAAAATTAAAAACCAATTAAGATAATTCAATCTTTGGCCTTAATTAAAAAAACCCCAAAACTAAAATCCATTTAAAAAACCCATTAAAATCCTTGTTCCATCAGACTGGCTTGCTGAAATAATAGGATTTTCAGAGCACGACGGAAGGCGCGAAGGTCGGGGATCCTTCGTATATCCGGGGGCAGTTCGTTCCATGGGGCAGGTGCCCCCACAGAGAAGGCTCTCCCCCTGGGGGTCACCAGTCGACATTGTTTGGCTGACGGCACCCTGAGGAGGCCCTCTCTGTGGGAGCGTATCGGTCGGTGGGAGGCAATCGGTGGCAGAAGGCGGTCCTGCAGATATCCAGATCCTAAGCCATGGAGCGCTTTGAAGGTGGTGACCAACACCTTGAAATGCACCCGGAAGACCATTGGGAGCCAGTGCAACTCGCGCAAGAGAGGTGTTACATAACTTGTCGCTCCCATAATCACTCGTGCGGCCGCATTCTGGACCAGTTGGAGCCTCCGGCTGCTCCTCAAGGGGAGCCCCATGTAGAGAGCATTACAGTAGTTCAGACGGGAGGTGATGAGGGCATTATACACCTCTCAGGGACCAGGAACTGGATGGGGCCTTCAGGATGAAAAAAGAGTGAAAGATAGCCTGCTGATATTCTCCAGTTTATTTTCAGACCTGACTCTCTCTCTCTCTTTTTTTTAAACCTTCAGAAATATGGTCGTTGCTCTGAAGGAGCTGTCCATTCGAGGCGACTTCAGAACGACTGTGGAGTACTTGATTAAGCTGCTTGAAACGGAAAGCTTTCAGCACAACAGCATTGACACTGGTTGGCTGGACCGACTGATTGCAGAGAAAGTGCAGGTAGTCGTGTTCTGGCACAAAAAAGGGACGGAATATATCCGAAAAAGAAAAACTGCGGCATTTTAATTGGGATTATCGGCCGTAGGAGTGAGCTAAATAGATCTCATTCTATGGATAGAAGAAAATATTTGTAGCTCAGGTTTGAACTGTGGGAACCTTGGTGCTCTCTGAGCTTGGTGGTTTTAATCCAGACATTTCATGACCCAACTAGGTAACATCATCAGTACTAGAAGGGAGTGGGATTTGTGGAGAGGAGGAGGAAGAGAACTGTGGGGTCCTTGGTGCTCTCTGAGTTTGGGGGTTTTATTGAAGACATTCCATTATCCAGCTAGGTAACAGGAGTGCTAGATTGATGTCCCTGCAAATTTCTCTCATCTGCATGCTTTCTGAAGCGTTGATGTCCATATGTGGTAGCAACAGAAGAGAATATTTGTAGTTTAGGGTTGAATCCTGGGGTCCTCGGTGCTAGCTTGGTGGTTTTCTTGCAGACGTTTTTTTAAAAAAAATTGATTTATATGCCGCCCTTCTCCGGAGACTCAGGGCAGCTTACAATGCGTTAAGCAATAGCCTTCATAGCCTTTTGTATATTTATACCAAGTCATCTTATTGCCCCCACAAACTGGGTCCTCATTTCACCTACCTTAGAAAGGATGGAAGGCTGAGTCAACCTTGAGCCTGGGGAGATTCAAACTTACAGTAATTGCAGACAACTGGTGTTAATCACAGTGCTTTTAGTCTCCTGAGCTATCCAGGCTCCTATCCTGAGGTAAATCCACACAGCAGGAGCATCCTGAGGTAAATCCATACAGTAGGAGCATCCTTTTTTTAAAAAAAATTAATTTATATGCCGCCCTTCTCCGGAGACTCAGGGTGGCTTACAATGCGTTAAGCAATAGCCTTCATACTTTTGTATATTTATACAAAGTCAGCTTATTGCCCCCACAAACTGGGTCCTCATTTTACCTACCTTAGAAAGGATGGAAGGCTGAGTCAACCTTGAGTCTGGTGAGATTCGAACTTACTAATTGCAGACAGCTGGAGTTAAATTACAATGCATTAGTCTGTTGAGCTATCCAGGCTCCATGTTTCATTACCCAACTAGGTAACATCATGGGCATTGATGATTTGACCTATTTTGGTAATAAAACTTCTGTTAAGAAAACCACCAAGCGCAGAAGAGCACCAAGACCCCCTCAGATTGCATGCTGGTGAACTCGCCAAATGTGTCCACTTGGGCAGTTCTGTTTGGCCATTGGAAAAGTAGAAAGTTCTCCAGATGATTGAATAGGCCTCCAGGTAAAACAGGAGGCACACGAGGAGGAAGGAGGAGGAGGAAAACTTGATTAGAACAAATTAAGAAAAAGATATTGGCGGAAGAGAAAAGAATGGTGAAGAAGTGGGAAGCTAAGAATGGCTAAGGAACTATTCTATAAAACACTCGTTTTAGTCCCGAGTTTTCTAAAGGAAACTCTGAGAAGTTGACAATTGGTGATACCAAAGGTGAGTAATTTTTTAAAATGGCCTCTTCCCCTCTTTTTCATCTAGGCGGAGAGACCAGATACCATGCTGGGGGTGGTCTGTGGGGCCCTCCACGTGGCTGATGTGAGCCTGCGGAATAGCATCTCCAACTTTCTCCACTCCCTGGAGAGGTAAAAACCTGATTTTCATTTCATTGACATTTCTTAAAGCTTCCTCTTTGTCACCTTGTGATCTTGCAGAATTGCTGCTGGGAAGATATAAGCTTGTCCAACTCACAAAGTCATGCAGGGTTGATTTCCTAGAGAGTAGTGGCCAATTGAGAGCCAGTTTGGTGTAATGGTTAAGGCATCAGAACTGGGAGACTGTGAGTTCTAGTCCTGCCTTAGACATGAAAGCTGGTTGGGTGATTTAGGGCCAGTCATTGGGAGATGCTGAATTCTAGTCCCACCTTAGGCATGAAAGCTGGATGGGCCAATCACTAGGAGACTGTGAATTCTAGTCCCGTTTTTGGCCTGAAAACTGGCTGGGTGGACTTTCACCAGGACATTGTGAATTCTAGCCCTGTGCCTTAGGCATGAAGAAAGCTGGATGATCTTGGACCAATCACTTTCTTTCACCCAATGAATGGCGATTGAAATGATATGAATTAAAACGTACAGGACCGCCTTCTGCCACCGATTGCCTCCCACCGACTGATACGCTCTCACAGAGAGGGCCTCCTCAGGGTGCCGTCGGTCAAACAATGTCGACTGGCGGCCCCCAGCGGGAGAGCCTTCTCTGTGGGGGCCCCTGCCCTTTGGAACGAACTGCCTCGGGATATACGAAGGATCCCCGACCTCCGCGCCTTTCGGCGTGCTTTGAAGACCCTTTTATTCTATCAAGTCGGGCTGACAAAATAATTTGATTTAATTGGAGTTTGTAAATGATTTTTAATTTGGGGTTTTAAACAACGGCCAAGGGATTGAATTTTTTTTTTTAAATTTGATTTATATGCCGCCCTTCTCCGGAGACTCAGGGCGGCTTACAATGCGTTAAGCGATAGCCTTCATACTTTTGTATATTTATACAAAGTCAGCTTATTGCTCCCACAACTGGGTCCTCAATTTACCTAGCTTAGAAAGATGGAAGGCTGAATTATTTTAATTGGCTTTTAATTTTTATGTGTTATGTTTTTAGTATGGCTGTGCACCACCCTGAGTCCTTCGGGAGAAGGGCGGTATAGAAATGCAATAAACTAACTAACTAATTAACTATTTTTAAAAGCCTGGGGGAATAGGAAGATCTGTACCCTGCTAATTCGGCTGCTAATCAAGTCTCTCTGGGAAGGGAATCCCCTAAAGGGGAGCCCCCCTCCCCCCAAAGACTCTTCCCTTGTAGAGATCCACTTCCCCTCCTACAGTAAGAAGAATTTGGAGGAGAAGACGTCCTCTTTTGTGTGCTATAATTAATGAAGGTCCTGCGTCCTTTTAGCCTTACCTTTTTAGAAGCCTAACGGTTTCCTTGCAAAGCTATTGGCAGGAAATGGAGTGCTGTTATTAATCTTTCTCTTCCAGGGGCCAAGTCTTGCCTGCCCATACATTGTTGAACATAGTGGATGTGGAACTCATCTACGAAGGGAAGAAATATGTACTAAAGGTAACGTAGCACCAGATACACAGCTCAGGGTACCTAAGGAGATTGGGACAACCATTTGTCCGAGATGGTATAGGGCAGTGATGGCAAACCTTTTTGGCACTGTGCCCAAACCGGAATGTGTGTGAATGTGTGCACACTGGAGCGCTGGAAAGCTGAAGACCAGCTGGCCGGCGTGCGCATGCCTGTTTTTTGGGTGTTTGGGGGGCCATTTTCAGGTCATTTTGGGGAGCATTTTCAGGCCATTTTCTAGTGATCTGGTGCCTGTGAAAACCAGCTGATTAGAGGACTGGAGGCTGAAACTTATGAAGAGCAGTTGCAGGAATTGGATATGTGTAGTCTGATGAAAAGGAGGACTAAGGGGGAGACATGATAGCAGTCTTCCAATATCTCAGGGGCTGCCACTAAGAAGAGGGAGTCAAGCTACTCTCCAAAGCACCTGAGGGCAGGACAAGAAAAAATGGGTGGAAACCAATCAAGGAGAGAAGCAACTTAGAACTAAGGAGAAATTTCCTGACAGTGAGAACAATTGACCAGTAGAACAACTTGCCTCCAGAAGCTGTGAATGCTCCAACACTGGAAGGTTTTAAGAAGATGTTGGATAGCCATTTATCTGAAGTGGTGTAGGGTTTCTGCCTGAGCAGGGGGTTGGACTAGAAGACCTCCAAGGTCCCATCCAACTCTGTTATTCTATTCTATTCTATTCTATTCTATTCTTTTCTATTATTCTATTCTATTCTATTCTATTCTATTCTATTCTATTCTATTCTATTCTATTCTATTCTATTCTATTCTATTCTATTCTATTCTATTCTATTCTATTCTATTCTATTCTATTCTATTCTATTCTATTCTTCATTCCAATATTCTATTCTATTCTGTTCCGTTCCGTTCCGTTCCGTCCTGTCCCATCCCTCTGTTCTATTCTGTTCTGTTCTGTTCTGTTCTGTTCTGTTCTGTTCTGTTCCGTTCCGTTCCGTTCCGTTCCGTTCTGTTTCTGTTTCTGTTTCTGTTTCTGTTTCTGTTTCTGTTCTATTCTATTCTTCATTCCAATATTCTATTCTATTCTATTCTATTCTATTCTATTCTATTCTATTCTATTCTATTCTATTCTATTCTATTCTATTCTATTCCATTCCATTCCATTCCATTCCATTCCATTCCATTCCATTCCATTCCATATTTTCTTTTCTATTCTATTCTAGTCTAGTCTAGTCTAGTCTAGTCTAGTCTAGTCTAGTCTAGTCTAGTCTAGTCTACATCTTGCTTTTCTCTTTCTCACAGGTAGCTCGGCAGTCTCCAAACTCCTATGTTGTCATCATGAACGGTTCCTGCGTGGAGGTTGACGTTCACCGGCTAAGTGACGGGGGCCTCCTGTTGTCCTATGATGGGAGCAGCTTCACCACCTACATGAAAGAAGAAGTGGACAGGTAATGTTGAATTGCTTCCAGGGATGCTTGCAAGCAGAGGAAGTGACCCCAGGATGCCACCCTCTAAAACCTTTGACTCCTTCAACTTCATAGCATTCAGTGTGGCCAAAGAGGGACATGATCCAATCCATAAGTGGGCAGTCATCATAGTTCCCTTTAAATTCAAATGAAAGAGGAGCAACTTTCATTGCTTAAGAGGCATTAATAATCAGACCTACGCACACACATTTCCCATACACACCCATACATATGCAATTCATTTTTTAAAAACTGGCGCACTGAGGAAATTCAGTACCCCCCAATCTGTACAAACAAATGTGGATACTTTTCTTTCCTACAGATTTATTACCAGGAACTTCGTTAAGGCAATGAGAAAACTTATCAGTAGGCTGAAGATATAAGACTGAGTGGTTAAGATGTTTCTGCTTCCAAAATACTGCAGCTTGGCATGATTTGAGCAAATAACAAGCGTTGCTCAAAATATGACCACAATTGGGCCCAAAATTTCTGTAGCTAAGTGAGTTTTGCGAAGTTGTTAAGTACATTTTGTCCCATTTTACGACCTTTCTTGCCACAGTTGTTAAGTGAATCACTGCAATTGTTCAGTTACCCTATTTTTCAGAGTATAAGACACTCCCGGAGTATAAGACGCACCTTAGTTTTTGGGGAGGGGGAAAAAAAAATTCTGCCTCTGCCTACCAGGTATTCCTCGGGATGGCGTACTTAGCCTGGTCAGCATCAGCACATTAGTTTCCTGGTTGTGACCGTGCGCGTGCCGAAAAGATCGCGTGGAAACGTTGCATGGACACACATGTTGCACCACTCAGGGAGCCTGAGTGGCGTAGGAGGCTAATGCCTCCTACTAAGGCAGCATTTAACATCCAGCTGCCTGCAATTACTGTAAGTTCGAATCTCACCAGACTCAAGGTCGACTCAGCCTTCCATCCTTTCTAAGGTGGGTAAATTGAGGACCCAGTTTGTGGGGGCAATAAGCTGACTTTGTATAAATATACAAAAGTATGAAGGCTATTGCTTAACGCATTGTAAGCCGCCCTGAGTCTCCAGAGAAGGGCGGCATATAAATCAAATTTAAAAAAAAAAATCAGCTGGCCGGTGCATTTTTGGCATTGCTGCATGCATGAAGGACAGCTGCTGCGTGCATGAAGGTCACGCACGCATGCACGCCAGAAACCCGGAAATCAAACAGGCAAGGTTGTGCGTGCCAGGCCACATGACTTCCTGTGCCACTTTGTGCACATGTGCCGTAGGTTCACCGTCATGGTCCTATACCTTCTGTCCCAAGGTCAAATCCTGGATTGTTTTGGAGAACCCTAACCAAGATAAAGGAAGGCACACAGCCTATAAGGGTGTGGTTGGATCTTTGCAGCCTTATCAATATCTTAACTTTAGGGCTTGTGAATCTTTCACTCTGTATGCCTTTCATCTTGCTAAGGAAAATTCCACAGCATCCCGGCCCCCATCCAATAAAAACCCCAGGTTCTCCAGGATGTCTATGGAGATTCTGAGTCATCCAGGTCATGGTTATCCCAAAGTTGCTTTTTTCAAGGGGCAACTGGACTTCCTGGTTTTTCTTTGAATCCCTTTCACTTCTCATCCGTGAAGCTTCTTCAGCTCTGACTGGATGGTGGGGAATGGAAGGATTGACCAGCAATCAAATGATCATTGAAGTGCACCAGGAAGCTCCCAACTGGTCCAGAATGCGGCTGCGCGAGTAATTATGGGAGCAACATGGCACTCACATGTAACACCTCTTCTACGCGAGCTGCACTGGCTTCCGGTGGCCTTCTGAGTGCACTTCAAGGTGTTGGTTCTTACCTTTAAAGTGCTCCATGGTTTAGGACCTGAGTACTTACGAGACTACCTGCTGCAACCGATAACCTCCCACCAACCAATACGCTCTCACAGAGTAGGCCTACTCATAGTACTATCATTAAAAGAATGTCGTCTAGTAGTTCCAAGGGAGAGGGCCTTCTCTGTGGGGGCACCTACTCTTTGGAACAAAATACCACCTGGAATACGAATAATCCCAGATCTTCACACTTTCCGATGTGCCCTGAAGACCTTTCTATTTCAACGAGCAGGGCTAGCATAAACATCTAAATTCTATGCCAAGGTCTTAGTAGATACACTAAGTTGACTCAATTTATTACTTACTGTTTATAAAATATATATATATATATTATATGCATATGAAATCCTATTCTGTTCACTGCCCTGAGTTCTTCGGGAGAAGGACGGTATAGAAATTCAATGAATAAATAATAAAATAAAATAAAATAAAATAAAATAAAATAAAATAAAATAAAATAAAATAAAATAAAATAAAATAAAATAAAATAAAATAAAATAAAATAATAAAATAAAATAAATAAAATAAAATAAAATAAAATAAAATAATAAATAAAATAAATAAAATAAATAATAAAATAAAATAAAATAAAATAAAATAAAATAAAATAAAATAAAATAAATAAAATAAAATAAAATAAAATAAAATAAAATAAAATAAATAAAATAAAATAAAATAAAATAATAAAATAAAATAAAATAAAATAAAATAAAATAAAATAAAATAAAATAAAATAAAATAAATAAAATAAAATAAAATAAAATAAAATAAAATAAAATAAAATAAAATAAAATAAAATAAAATAAAATAAAATAATAAAATAATAAAATAAAATAAAATAAAATAAAATAAAATAAATCAGCTGGTTGCCAGGAGTATAAATCCTTTTGTTCCCCACCCTCCAGTCAGAGTTCAAGAAGCTTCTAGGATGAGAAGCGAAACATCTTCAAAGAAAAACCAAAGAAAGTCCAGTTGCCTCTTGGGAAAAAAAAAGCACATTCTCCAGGATGCCATCTTGAAAAATTGATGGCCTCAAATGGATTCCACTCCATTTTTCCTTCTAAGCTTAAGTTCCACTTCCTGAATTGAATCTATATTGGACAAGGACTCAGAGGACCTGTTGTTTGATCTCTTGTTGGGACCACGACCTACCTATTTCAAAATGGGACGAAAGTCACTTAACAACTACTTTGCCTATTGATGGAAATTTTAGGCTCAATTATGGTCATAAATTGAGGATAACCTGCACTGGATTTTGCATTGGGGTTTTATCCTTGTTAGATCACCCAGAGTCAGAGTGAGTTGGGGATCCATATTAATTTTCTTAGTTCTTCATCTTGTGCCATATCCGTCATAGGACGATGGCGATCATGTTGGTGATTCTGTTTTTGTCAACAGCCGCGTGAAAAAGTGCTGCTGAGTTTTGTCCAAACTAGTCCCTTAGATTTTGAAGCCATGATGTTCTTCTTCTGCCTGGACCTCGTTTGCCCTCAATCTTTCCCTGGAGGATTAAGTGAAGGATGCCCTATTTTTCCAGGTGTCGCATCACATGTCCGAAATATTCTAACTTTTGCTTTTTCATGGTTTTGATGATTTCCCTTGGCTTTCCCAGACAGCTTATCACCTCCTCATTTCTGATTTCGAATGTTCTTGAATTAATAAATAAATAACATTTTCTGTATAGACCATTTTAGGCTTTCTGTGCTCTCTTGCTTAGGTATCGCATCACCATTGGCAATAAAACCTGTGTGTTTGAGAAGGAAAATGACCCTTCGATTCTGCGATCCCCATCAGCCGGGAAACTCATCCAGTACGTGGTAGAAGATGGCGGACATGTCTTTGCTGGACAATGCTTTGGTGAAATTGAGGTGAGGAAAAAAAAAAGCTTGTAAGCCTGTTAGACTGGCCTTCTTGGGAAAAACCTTGTGTTAAGGAGCGCTAACACAAACACACAAACACACACTCACAAGCAGGAATAGTTTCTATCCATGTGCTTGTTCAATCTCTTTTTTCATCAGAGTGAGATTGATTTTGGATTGAATGTCCCAAAGCTGCTTTTTTAGGAGGCAACTAGATCCCTTTCCCTCCCCTTTTCTTTCTTTCTTTCTTTCTTTCTTTCTTTCTTTCTTTCTTTCTTTCTTTCTTTCTTTCTTTCTTTCTTTCTTTCTTTCTTTCTTTCTTTCTTTCTTTCTTTCTTCCTTCCTTCCTTCCTTCCTTCCTTCCTTCCTTCCTTCCTTCCTCCCTCCCTCCCTCCCTCCCTCCATCCTTCTTTCTTTCTTTCTTTCTTTCTTTCTTTCTTTCTTTCTTTCTTTCTTTCTTTCTTTCTTTCTTTCTTTCTTTCTTTCTTTCTTTCTTTCTTTCTTTCTTTCTTTCTCATTTCGCTTCTCATCCAAGAAACTTCTTTGGCTCTGACTGAATGGTGAAGAATGGAAGGATTTATATTCTTTGCAGACAGCTGGTCATTTGCATCCTTTTAGCAAATCGATGAGGCCATTTGCACTAGTCAGGTGACCCCGAGGACACAGATAAACCTCCAAGTGGCCTCAACAACTCTCTAAAAGGATGCAAAGGACCAGCAGGCTGCAAGGAATATAAACCCTTCCATTTCCCACCATCCAGTCAGAGCTGAAGAAGCTTCTTGAATGAGAAGTGAAACGTCTTCAAAGAAAAACCAGAAAGTCCAGTTGCCTCTGGAAAAAAGCACCTTTGGGATAACCATGACCTGGATGACTGAGAATCTCCAAAAACATTTTGATTGGAATCAATTTTGTTCATTAAAAAATAAAAAACAAAACTGAGGAACTGATTAACTTCTTAATGCAAACGCTTAAAATTCAACATGTGTTTTTTTCTTCTTCAGAACTCTTCTATTTGTATATGGATTTAATCCATTTTAAGGAGATCCTCAGATTTCCTGCCTCTTTCTTCCCATTTAAAGTGTTTTGTAAATGCACAGATGCATGATAAGGACCCCAAATAAATAAAATATATTCATTCAAACTTATACGTTATTTTATTCACAATGTGTCATCACAGACACCTTGATTTAACAGATTAAAAGTATCTGTGAAAAGGTTCAAAAGGAGATATTCATCATCCCATTACAAACTAATACATTTCTGATGTATTCAATTTCCGATATCAAACTCTCCCCGGCTGGTATGCATTTTTTAGTATATTTTTCAAGATTTGTAATCTCAGATATTTTCATTGCGCTCTGTGTGATGGAATTGCAGCTGAAGAAGGAGGGGGGGGGCAGCATATTCCAGAGTGGGGTCCCAGAACAAGAGACTATTCAGGCAGTCCAGAACTGGATGGAGTAAGGAAGAAAAGTTTCGAAGTGTTTATTTTATTTTATTTATTTTATTAAAATTTGTATGCCGCCCTTCTCCCGTGGGAC
This sequence comes from Coluber constrictor foxii, assembly GCA_038048745.1. NCBI lineage: Eukaryota > Metazoa > Chordata > Lepidosauria > Squamata > Colubridae > Coluber > Coluber constrictor. The sequence continues at coordinate 340,129,709 of CM075958.1, forward strand.
TCGGGGCGAGTCACATAGTAAAAACAGACAATGATAAAAGCTAAAACAATCCAAATTTAAAATCCCCAATTTTAAAACCCTGTAACCGGTCAGGGAATTTGATGGAATAGCCATGTCTTCAACCGAGTATGGAAAGTGCGGAGATCTGGAGCCGTTCGGAGCTCAGTGGGTAACCCATTCCAGAGGGTCAGTGTACAGGCAGTCCTTAACTTATGGCCACAATTAGGACCAGAAATTCCATTGCTAAGTGTGGTGGTCATTAAGTGAGTTGTGCCCAGTTTTATGACCTATTTGAATCACACTGTTGTTAAGCGAAACCAACTTCCACCATTAATGGTGCTTGATGGAAGCCAGCTTGGAAAGGTGACAAGTGGTGATCACATGTCCCCGGAATGCTATAACCATTGTAAATACACGCAGGTTGCCGAGCACCTGAATGTTGATTATATGGCCATGGAGATACTGCGATGGCCGTAAGTGCGAGGATTGGCCATAAGTCATTATTTTAACATTATTATTTGACTTATAATTATAAGTCATTATAAATCATTAGCTTAGGACCTGAGTACTTACGAGACTACCTGCTGCAACCGATAACCTCCCACCAACCAATACGCTCTCACAGAGTAGGCCTACTCATAGTACCATCATCAAAAGAATGTCGTCTAGTAGTTCCAAGGGAGAGAGCTCTGTGGGGGCACCTACTCTTTGGAACAAAATACCCCCTGGAATACGAATAATCCCAGATCTTCGCACTTTCCGACATGCCCTGAAGACCTTTCTTTTCAACAAGCAGGGCTAGCATAAACATCTAAATTCTATGCCAAGATTTTAGCAGATACACTAAGTTGACTCAATTTATTACTTACTGTTCATTAAAAAAAATTACTATATGTATATGAAATCCTATTCTGTTCACCACCCTGAGTTCTTTGGGAGAAGGGTGGTATAGAAATTCAGTAAATAAATAAATAAATAAATTTTCAACATTGTTGTAACTTTGAACAGTTGTTAAATGAATAGTTGTAAGTCATGGACTAGCCTAAAATCTCCCAGGGTATATCTATTAGGTTAGAACAGGAGGGTCAAACTCAATTTCATTGAGGGTTCTGTTTGACCTGGGTGGGCTGGGGTGGGTGTCGCCAGGGTGGACATCACTGTTTCGAACTAGACTTCCTTAAAAAGCATGAAGCAGAGTCTTGGTCCCGGCAAAACCCCTTTTATTTACACGACTGTGAATTCCTTTCATTCACAGTCAGCAAAGCTTGGCAATCAGTCTTTCAGAGGAATATTTATCAACACAGACCTTATCTAGCTTGGGAAGCTGCCAGGTAACTAGTTTCCAAACGCAGGGCAAGGCAAAACTTGGCACAGAGTCACAAACAGAATTTTCCACTCTTGAAATGACTGACTGACCAAATTGTTTCCTGCAAAAGCCCACTCCCCATTCGCTCCCCTTTCTGTTTCCTATGCAGGCCATAACAGTCGCAGGCTTGACATCATTCGTATGATCAAATGCTACTTTTGCTAGGAGTTTGTTTTGCTAGCACTCTGCCAGTGAAAATGGAGCTCAGGAGGGCCAGATCTAAGCACCACATCGGCTGGATCCGGCCTGCGGGCCTTGAGTTTGACATCCCTCGGTTAGAAGATTATAGCTTTAATCTGGCAAGATTCTGTCTGTTAGGAGCAAGCAGAAAAAGGGATGACTCTGGAGTAAGGCCTAGAGATGATTGGCCCCTCCCATAAGACTTAAAAGAGGAGCAAAGGCATGTGGGCACTTTGCAGGAAAGCAGCGTTGTTAATTCTGTTTCCAGTTGGCATCTCTGTTTGATTCTGGACTCTGTGTGGCTTTGCCAAGTAGGTCTATGGCAGTGTATCAAGGGAGATAAAGGTGGGTGATTATCCCGAAGGACTTTTTGCAACTAATTGGGACTCAGCTGTGAATGAACGTAATTCATAGCTGTTGCAATAAAAGAGGTTTTTGGGACTAGGCATGTGTTTTAATGACTCAGGAAGCCTAGGTCACAACAATAACAAGCGTAATCTTTGGATGCCATAATTGCAGGTAAAGTAAGCTTGTTTCAATGATTCCTGTAATCAAAGGTCCCGTTTGAACAAAGAAGTTCTGATGCAAGTTTTCTTCGATCCACCAATGTTTCTAAAAGTCTGTAGAGTTTCTCAGCCATCCAGGTCATGATTGTCCTAAAAGTGCTTTTTTCAAGAGGCAACTGGGCTTTCTTGTTTTTTTTTTCTTTTGAAGACATTTCGCTTCTCACCCAAGAAGCATCTTCAGCTCTGACAGGACAATTCTTCCATTCCCCACTGTCCTGTCGAAGCTGAAGATGCTTCTTGGGTGAGAAGCGAAATGTCTTCAAAAGAAAAAAAAAACAAGGAAGTTCAGCTGCCTCTTGGAAAAGGACCTTTGGAACTACCAGTGTTTCTGTTTCTGTAACAACCAAGCGTGGCTGCGCCTTTAATGAGCTTTCCATATTTATCCCTTCTTGCTTAAATGAAGCCTACCATATACCAACTCTGTGTAATATGTTAATAGGAAATACAAGAGAATTACAAAAGCAGATGGACCTCAGCTGGACCCGGGAATACAGGGAAGTGAAAACTCTTCAGAAGTCCCTTGCTTAACTTCTTGTTCTGCTGTTTTCAGGTGATGAAGATGGTGATGACACTCACGGCAGTGGAATCGGGCTGTATCCATTATGTGAAACGTCCGGGAGCAGCCCTTGAGCCAGGATGCATAATTGCTAAAATGCAATTGGATGACCCAAGCCGAGTTCAACAGGTAAATGTGAAGGCTTAAAGGCACGGGAAGGGTTAATACCACTTTATAAGGCCTTGGTAAGGCCACACTTGGAATATTGCATGCAGTTTTGGTCGCCACGATGTAAAAAAGGTGCAGAGACTCTAGAAAGAGTGCAGAGAAGAGCAACAAAGATGATTATGGGACTGGAGGCTAAAACCTATGAAGAACGGTTGCAAGAACTGGGCATGTCTAGTTTAATGAAAAGATGGACCAGGGGAGAAATGATAGCAGTCTTCCAATATCTCAGGGGCTGCCACAAAGAAGAGGGAGTCAAACTATTCTCCAAACCATCTGAGGGCAGGACAAGAAGCAACAGGTGGAAATTAATCAAGGAGAGAAGCAACTTAGAACTAAGGAGAAATATCCTGACAGTTAGAATAATGAACCAGTGGAACGATTTGCCTCCAGAAGTTGTGAATGCTCCAACACTGGCAGTTTTTAAGAAGAGATTGGATAACCGTTTGTCTGAAGTGGTGTAGGGTTTCCTGCCTAAGCAGGGGGTTGGACTAGAAGACCTCCAAGGTCCCTTCCAGCTCTGTTATTCTATTCTAAGGGCTATCTCTTCACAGAGATTTCAACAAAAAAAAAATGGTTTAGCTTCTGGGAACATCTGTTGTTTTGTTTGGTCTTCTGAGTGGGGGTGAAAGGTCAGGGAAGGGACTTTTTCCCCACTCTGACCTAAGGTTTTGTGGTCTTCTGGTGGTCTCTCAACCAAGCACCAGCCAGTTCTTAAACATGGTTAGTTTTTAGAGATTGGGAAAGGCCAGCTAGGGGCTGGGGCTACTTGTTGGGCCCAAAAATTGTTGGTCATGATGGAGGAAATGAAAGAAATGTATCCAAGGTCTGTATGAGCCACCTCTCATACAGTAATATGTATGTAACCCCATGGCAAGATGGATGGCAAATAAATTTAACAATAATAATAACAACATGGCCCACCAGAATACTTTTCGGGACTCCTAGTTTTGCCTCATAATTGATAGGAGACTTTTTGTATTTTTTTGGGATTGGGCTACAGCAGTGGTGAAATGTAAAATAATATGACTGAGTGGGCGTGGCCAACTTTTTTTTTTTTACTTTTAAAATTATTTTTTCGACAACCTCTTCGGCTGAAGAGGTTGTAGAAAAAATGCTTTTAAAGCCTCTGACGATCCCAGCTGACTTGCCTGATCGGCAGAGGCTTTTTTTCCTTTTAAAAACATCTTCGGCCAAAGAGGTTGTAGAAAAAATGCTTTTAAAAATTAAAAAAAAGCCTCTGATGATTGCACGGCTTAGCTGGGCAATGGGGGGGGGGCAGGGATTTTTGCTACTGGTTCTCCAAAGCACTCACCTCCATCGCTACCGGATCGGGCGATCCGGTCCGAACCAGGAGCATTTCACATCTGGGCTACAGGTAGCTCGATTTACAACCCTAATTGAGCTCACAATTACTATACAGGTAGTTCTCGACTTTCATCCGTTTATTTAGTGACCATTTGAAGTTATAATGGCACTGAAAAAAGTGACTTAGGACCATTTTTCATGCTTACAATCATTGCAGGATCCCCATGGTTACATGATCAAAATTCAGATGCTTGGCAACTGACTCATATTTATGACGGTTGCAGTGTCCTAGGGTTACTTGATCATCTATTATGATCTTTTGACAAGCAAAGTCAATGGGAAAGCCAGATTTACTTCACAACTGTATTACTACCATGTTTCCCCAAAAATAAGACCCTGTCTTAAATTTTTTTGAACCCCGAAATAAGCGCTTGGCCTTATTTTTGGGGAGGTCCTCTTGCCGTCTTGCTTGATTTCCAGAGCTGCGTTTAAATATTTTGGGGAGGGCTTATTTTCGTGGGGAGGCTTATTTTAGCGCATGCGCTCAAAAACCGGATTGGGCTATTTTCGGGGAAACAGGGTACCCGAACAATTGAAGTGATTCACTTAACAACTGTGGCAAGAAAGGCTGTAAAACAAAGTCATTGCTCACTGTGAGATGATTTTTGACTGAAAACTATAACGCCAGTTTCTGGCAAAAATATTATACATGACTGCAGGACTCTGCAAACAGCCTTAAATGGTTGTTGAGTGACCAAAATGGGGTTATGTGACTGCGTGTGGGTGTGGGGGGGGGGCTGGGCAGCCATCAGAACTTCAAATCCAGATCATACGTGCCGTGTTTCCCCGAAAATAAGAGATATCTCGAAAATAAGCTGCAGCTTGATTTTTACGTGTGTGCCTTGTTAAGGATGTTGTTATGTTAACCAACCAACAGAGTGTAGAGCACAGGAAAACGGTGCTGAGAGCAATGAATAAGATACGTACAAACTGGTTTATCAAAGTTTTACTTTATAGTGAAAAAAACAATCTCATAGTCTTTAATCAATTCAAGTCTTTAGCCAGTTAAATCAGTCCAGTGATACAAAAATCTTCTTACCATACAAAACAGTAGTAGGTAATAATAGCAAGTTCACGCTGGTAACAAATCATGATGGTAGCATATCCATCCACAAGGATAGCACCTCCACACATGATGGTAGCATAACATCAATGACTACATTTCAGCTCCCTTCTTAAATACAATTACAACAGAGCTTATCCAATTAGAATATAATGACTCAGCATTACAGTGACTCAGCAGTACTACTTAAAGTCATATAATACATATTCATATTAAAGTCATAGAACACATATATTGTCCTGGATAACCTATTAGGCTTACACCATATCCTAACATGCATAATATATGCCCTACCCCAAAAATAAGCCCTAATTAAGACTCTGCCCACTCCATCTCACTGTCTGGTTGTACGAGGTGGCGTGAGGTGCATGTGTAAAAAACAAGCTAGATGAGAGGGTGGAGCTGCCCCATGTGCCCCTCACCTGCTTACCTTAGGACTGTTGCAGCCAGGCCTCCCACGCCCCAACCTCTCTTGCACCGCTGTCTGATTTCTGTGGCCACTCGCGGTTGGCCATCATGTGGCACATCATGGTTGGCCATCATGAGGCTGTGTAGCTCATCACTCTGGTACTGCCATTCACGGCAGGAGGCCGTGTGGTACTTCATGCTGGTGCTGCTGCTTGTGGAGCAATGCACCACACGCCCTCCTCCTGCCACAAGTGGCAGCACCAACGCGATGCGCCAAACAACCAGAGAAGAAGTTGGGCAGAGGCACAACAGGTGTAAGGGAGTGGGAGGCCTGGGCTTCCTAAAGTGATAAAGTGATCCCTTTTTGAGATAAAGCAGATGATTGGATGGGTACAACTCTCACAGCGCTGGCTGACTTGTGTTTTTCTTGTCCTCTCAAGGCTGAGCTCAATTTGGGAACCTTGCCCCAGATCCAGAGTACAGCCCTGCGGGGTGAGAAGCTTCACCGGATCTTCCATTATGTCTTTGACAACCTACTCAATGTGATGAATGGATACTGCCTTCCAGATCCCTATTTCACAACCAAGGTAGTGTCTGTTGCTTTCTTTCCTCACCTTGTGTTGGCATAAACCATAGTCTAAGAGCCGTGATGGCACAGGCTAACTCTGCCCGCTGCCAGCAGTTTGAGTCTCACCAGCTCAAGGTTGACTCAGCCTTCCATCCTTCCGAGGTCGGTAAAATGAGGACCCAGATTGTTGGGGGGGCAATATGCTGACTCTGTAAACCGCTTAGAGAGGGCTGCAAAGCACTGTAAAGCAGTATAAAAGTCTAAGTGCTATTGCTATTTTAATGCCATATGCCAGTCTTTCCACCCTGGTGGGCTTCCAGATGTGTTAGAACTTCTCCAAAGAATTCCCAGCCCAATTAACCTTCCATTGTTTAGTTCTAGCACATCTGCAGAACATTACCCAAAGTCAGGGTTTCTCAATCTTAGCAGGTTTCAAATGTATGGATTCCAACTCCCAGAATACCGCATGCTGACTGAGGTATTCTGGGAGTTGAAGTGCATACATCTGAAAGCTACCAAGGTTGAGAAACACTGCCCTAGATTAATGCTGCTCTTCCTTCCTTCCTTCCTTCCTTCCTTCCTTCCTTCCTTCCTTCCTTCCTTCCTTCCTTCCTTCCTTCCTTCCTTCCCTCCCTCCCTCCCTCCCTCCCTCCCTCCTTCCCTCCTTCCCTCCTTCCCTCCTTCCCTCCTTCCTTCCTTCCTTCCCTCCTTCTCCCCTTTCCCCCTCCGTTTGTTTCTTTCTTCCTTTCCTCCCTCCCTCCCTCCTGAAAACAAACTCATTTACCTGTTATCTTGACTTACTTTCAACTCCACCTCTAACTCAGGTGAAAAACTGGGTTGAACGCTTAATGAAGACTCTCCGGGATCCATCCTTGCCTCTACTGGAGCTCCAGGATATCATGACCAGCGTCTCTGGACGGATCCCCCCCAACGTGGAAAAATCTATCAAAAAAGAAATGGCACAGTATGCAAGTAACATCACATCTGTCCTCTGCCAGTTTCCCAGCCAGCAGGTAAGGAAAGTTTTGCCCGTGATCTGGGTTGAAATGGAGATGAAACTGACAAGAAAGAGGTTAGATGGAAGATTAATATCCTTGATGTGAGGAGTGCAAGGAAGGAGGATCTAGGTCACTGATGGCTAACCTTTTTTCCATCGCGTGCCAGGAGGGGGGGGGAGAGGAAGCAGTCACGCGCATGTGTGCCGACACCCATAATTCTATGTGCCTCGCCCCCACGTATGCGCACGCGATCCCCTGCCACCCTCTCCTGGCACACGATGGCACAGTACGACTGTTTTTCTCTCTCCCCGGGGTCTTCAGAGACCCCGGGGAGACTTCAGAGAGTCTTCAAAGACTCTCTCCAGAGTCTTTCTAGGAACTTGGGGAGGGCAAAAATGGCCTTCCCCACCTCTCTGGAGGACCTCCGGATGCCGGAAATGGCTCATTTGCCAATTTCTGGTTCCACCGGAAGGCCCGTTTTTTGCTCTTCCGCAAGCTCCAGAGCCTTTCTAGGAGCCTGGGGAGGGTGAAAATGGCCTTCCCCACACCCCTGGAGGCCCTCCGGAGGCAGGAAACAGCCTGTTTCCCTACTTCCGGTGGGTCAAGAAGGGCCAAAAATCAGCATGCATGTGCCAGAGCTGAGCTTGCATGTCTACCAATATGGCTACACGTGCCACCTGTGGCGCACATGCCATAGGTTCGCTATCACGGATCTAGGTATTGTGTTTTCCTGAAAATACAGCATACTCCAAAAGTAAGCCCTAGCTTGATAGTTACACGTGTGCCCAATATATAAGCTCTACCCCCAGTTAAGACCCCACGCACTCTGGGTTGCACGGGATTGAGTGAGGCACACAGGTAAAAAAAATCAAACTAGGGTGAGGATGGGGGGTGGTGGAGGTACCCTACTTACATTCGGACAGTTGCAGCTAGGCCTCACACACCACAACATCTGCCTTGTCTTGCCAGCCCACTTCTTCTGTGGCCACTTGCACGCATTACCCCGGCCTCCATTTCTCCATCAGAGACCTTCAGCTCCAATCCGGAGCTCGTTTTTCGGCTGCAGATGCCTTTCCTAAAGGCCTCTGACAGTGAAACCAGGCCGGGAGGTGCCACATGCGTCAATCAGGAGCCTGTTTCTCAGCTGCAGAGACATTTCCTGAAGGCCTCTGACGGCAAAACAGAGGCTGGGGGCAACACACACAAGTGGCGGCAAGCGGACGCAGAAGAAATGGGCTAGCAGTGGGTTTCTGCTGGGCAGAAGTGGTGCTACTGCCGCAAGGTGAGTCAATAGAAGACATTGCCCGAAAATAAGACCTGGTGCCTTTTGTGGTGGCAAAAATATATGTCAGGGTCTTATTTTTGGGGAAACACGGTAGGACAATTTGCTGCGGCCAACTCGCCGTCGCCAATTCAATGTGGGACAACTCGCCGCTGGACAATCAAACACTAACGTCAAAGAAACGTTGGAATAGAATTGTTAAAAAAGGTTGCAAAAGGAGGGACAGAATGAAATGGGAATGGCAAATATTAAAATGCACTTTTCATTATTTTAAATAATCAAATTAAATTGTTGAATTGTCCCATTGCAAGTTGGCTTTGGTGATTTGGCCACGGCGAATTGTCCCATTCCGGGAGAAGGTAGGGAAGGGAGAGCAGTCCTGAACAAGGGAGGGTTAGAAAGCGAAGCTGTTGGCCGCTAATCTCAAAGATAGTAGCTCAGTTTGCAAGAAATTTGGGAAGAAACATTTCACATTATTCAGAGATTCCGTCTTAACAGACTCACCATGAAAATTTATGGGTGGTCCTAGAAAGGTATTCCTCAACTTACAACTATAATTGTGCCCTTGACGTTTGATCATAAATTGTGATAGTCATAAAGTGGATAGACACTAGGTAACTGCCCGATTTTGCAATCTGTTTTGCGACCGTTGTTAAACAAATGCAGTAGACATTAAGTGAATCCGTTGTTGCTATGGAGAGGTTTTTTGCTGGAAAATGGAAGTAAACTCCCATGTTGCTTAGTACTGGCGTGTAGAGTGACCACACACACAAAGATTGACGATGTATGTGGTCGTTTTATTGTCTCACATAGTGACATTATATAGTTTGTTACTTACAAGTTACAACATACTTGGCAGCATATCATTGGTTCACAGAATATTCCAAGTAACTAGAATTTTTAGTTAATCATTACTGCTTTGCTTAAGCACTTATAATGTTAGACTTTAATTAAAGTCTAATACACATATATCCCATTTCCTCTCCTCCTGTTTATAGACTTAGAGTCTTATTTACTAATGCCAAATCCTGCCTACGTGCAAGTAACTATCCTTATCTGAGGTTTGCCATCCAAGATAGGAAAATTCTTGCACAAATGCAGACTGCAGACCCCTACACTGGCTTTTCCAGTCTCCAATTACTGTCAATTAAGGAGGACTTCCCAAACAGCTAGTCCTTGTTTAGTGACTGCCTCATTTAGCGAGCCTAGCAGATTTGCCAAGCAGTTCCAAAGAAATCTGAAATTGGATCATAAGCATAGTTGCAGTTTGACTTAGCAACCACTTTGCGTAGCAGTCAAGGCACCCGTCCCAATTATATTGATAAACAAGGACTACAGGTAGTCCTCGCCTTACGACCACAATTGAGCCCCAATTCAGCAAAACAGTTAAGTGCGTTTTGCTCCAATTTATGACTTTTCTTGCCCCTGTTGTCAAGTGGTTCAGTTAGTAACATGGTTGTTAAGCGAATCTGGTTTCCCCCTTGGCTTTATTTGTCAGAAGGCTGCAAATAAGGACGGATGATCCTTCAACTGTCATAAAAAGGAGTCAGTTGCCAACCGTCCGAATTTTGATCACATGACCACGGGGATGCTGCAATACAAGTCACTTTTTTCACTGCCGTTTCCATTGACTGTTGTAAGTCGAGGACTACCTGTATTTATAAGCAGGTCAAAAAGAATCTAGAAAAACTTTTTCTCTTCAAAATCTTCTCTGTCTGTGACTTTTTATTTTAAAAATTAGGCCATCCTATTTTTGCAACTTGGTTAGAAGTTTGCTCTTTCAAAAAAGAAATCCACGTGTGCTAAATTTTGATAGGAGGTGTCGGATTCTGTCTGTTGTGTCTCCATTCCCCCTTTTCCTCCTTTTCGGTCAAGCCCAAAACTTTGAGGGTATCAATCCCAGCTTGCTTCTTTTCTTCCTGTAGATTGCCAACATCCTGGACAGTCACGCCGCCACCTTAAACCGCAAATCGGAGCGTGAGGTTTTCTTCATGAACACTCAGAGTATTGTGCAGCTGGTTCAAAGGTGAGTGTGATCACAGAAATGATCCTTGGCAAAATCTGAATGGGGAAATCAAACGAGGCTGCTTTGTGATAGAATCCAGCCTCTAGCCCCTTAGTTAAGGCCCTACAGATGGGTCTACGACAGGGGTGTCAAACTCCAGGTCCGCAGGCCAAATTCGGCCCACGGGGTGCTTAGATCTGGCTCACGGGGCCACCCTGGAAACAGCGGACTGGCCCATATTGCCTCTGCCAGTGAAAATGGAGCTCGGGAGGGCTGCACACAGTCCTTCCAGGCCCTGTTTTCAGCCTGGACCAGGAGTGAAATCCAGCAGGTTCTGACAGATTCTGGAGAACCGGTAGCAGAAATTTTGAGCAATTCGGAGAACCGGTAGTGGAAATTTTGAGTAGTTTGGAGAACCGGCAAATACCACCTCCGGCTGGCTACAGAGTGGGGTGGGAATGGAGATTTTGCAATATCCTTCTCCCAGGAGTGGGGAGGGAATGGGGATTTTGCAGTACCCTTCCCCTGCCACACCCACCAAGCCACACCCATAGAACCGGTCATAAAAATAATTTGGATATCGTGACCACTGGCCTGGACAGTCAGAGGACTGCAGGAGTCTGTGAAAATGGAGCTGGGGGGGGGGAGGGCTGTGCGTGGCCCACCCAGGCGTGCCTGTCTCCCCACCCCCCCACCCCCCGGGCTTCATTTTTGCTGGCAGAGGGCTGCAGGAGGCCGTCGCGGCTAAAAACAGGCTCCAGGGGGGACGCATATAGCCACTCCGGACTCTGTTTTCACTGGCAGAGGGCTGCAGGAGGCTGTCATGACTGAAAACGGGGCCCGGGAGGATTGCACCCCCCCCTCCAAGCTCCCGTTTTTGCTGGCCAAGGGCTGCAGGAGGTCATCCAGGTCGAAAACAGAACCCAGGGTGGTCATGTATGGCCGCCCAGAGCTCCATTTTTGTTGGCAGAGGGCTAGCAAAAAAGAATAGGAAAGAAGAAAGGGAGGGAGGGAGGAAAGAAGGGAGGAAGGAAGGAAGGAAAGTTCTGCCTTAGCACTTGGCCACCAGCAGATGGGCAAGGCCCCTCTGAAGGACAAGGGTTGGCGCTTTCCCTGGTCTCGCCTTCTTCCACTGGAGGCAATAGATCCCCTCGGCCTCCCCTAGGCCACCACAGGTGCCCCCGACACGAGTGATTTTGAGCTCCCCCCTCCCCCTGAGGTCAAATACAACCCTGAGGCAGCTCTCAATGGGATGGAGTTTGACACCCCTGCTCTAGACGAATCCTGCAAGCATGTTTACAATTCAACCATGATGTCAAAGCTTATCCGCTTCAGTCTTTTCATCAGTGGGGGTCTGTTACAGATACCGAAGTGGCATCCGAGGTCACATGAAGGCAGTCGTGATGGATTTGCTTCGGCAGTACCTCAAGGTGGAAACTCAGTTCCAACACGGTGGGTCATCTCAATTCAGGATTTTGAATTTTCGAACATGGTTGGCATGAGGGATATTGACAAGGTGGTGAAGAAGAAGCTGTAATCATTCAGGCCGCCAGATGGCAGCCTTGTACTGGGATGTCAAAGCCCAAAAAAGGCCTTGCCAACTCAAATTGTTCTTTTCTAAAGGATGGTTAACTTTCACCAGAGGTGTCAGGCAGGCTGGTTAACCATAGTCTATTGGGAGAGCTTTTAGAGCTGATTTCCCATTACCCTTGACCCGGGGTAACAGCCGTTAGAATGGTCAGCCCTTCCCTCTCCATATTAGCACTTCGAGAGCATTGCAAGTGCTTTTGCTTCAGTTTAAAATATCCATCTCTGCCTCCCCCCATCCACCCCGTTTCAGTTAGTTCTTCAATACTGTCTGCATGAGCCATGAATACGAACTCTTGGCAAACAGTCTTTCAGAGGAACATTTATCCACAAACCTTATCTCGCTTGGAAAGCTGCCAGATAACTAGTTTTCAAACGCAGGGCAAGGCAAAACTTGGCACAGAATCTCTTATAGCCACGAACAGATTTAGATTTAGATTTTATTCAATTTCTATACTGCCCTTCTCCTGAAGGACTCAGGGCGGTGCACAGCCAACAATAAAACAAGTCCAAATACAAAATTTAAAAACATTTTTAAAAAACATATTAAACCATTGGCCTAATCATTAAAAAAAAAACCAATTAAAAATCATGTCTAGGCCAGCCCCGCTTGTTGGAATAATAGCGTCTTGAGGGCATGGCGAAAGGTGCGTAGGTCAGGGATCCTCCGTATCTCCGGGGGTAGTTCGTTCCAGAGGGCAGGTGCTCCTACAGAGAAGGCTCTCCCCCTGGGGGCCACCAGTCGACACTGTTTGACCGATGGCACCCTGAAGAGTCCCTCTCTGTGGGAGCGTATTAGCCGGTGGGAGGCTATCGGCAGCAGAAGGCGGTCTCGTAAGTACCCAGGTCCTTAGCCATGGAGCGCTTTAAAGATGGTCACCATCACCTTGAATCTCACCTGGAAGACCACAGAGAGCCAGTGCAGCTTGCGTGGGAAGGGTGTTACATGGGTGCACTGAATCGCTCCCATAACTGCCCACGCGGCCGCATTCTGGACCAGTTGGAGCCTCTGAGTGCTCTTCAAGGGGAGCCCCATGTAGAGAGCATTACAGTAGTCCAGACGGGAAGTGACGAGCGCATGAGTGACCGTGCGCAAGGAGTCCCGGTCCAGAAAGGGGCACAACTGGTGAATCAGGCGAACCTGATAAAAAGCCCCCTTGGCCACAGCCATCACATGCTCTTTCCACTCTTGAAACGACCGAACGAACAAATTGTTTCCTGCAAAAGCCCCTTCCCTATTTGTTCTTCTTCTGTTTCCTAAGGGAGGGGCCAATCACCTCCAAGGTGTGGCTTTACTCCCAAGTCGACCCTGCTTTCTTAGTTGTTCTTGTCTTCTGGCAGCTCTGCACATGCACACACTGGGAACAGGCTCCAGCTGTTCCTCTGTCTCACTGCTGTCTACCTCCCTCTCTGCCTCCGATACAGAGCCCTTGTCTGAGCTTTCCCCAGCCCCCAGGACTGGCCCAAGTTCCTCCCCAACCTTCTCACTGTCCGACTCTGCTGCCAGCTGCGTTGGCCACAGCACTCCAAATGCTCAAACCAGCATCTTAACCATCATGCCAACCTTCCTGTAATCAAGCATCTCTTATTTAATATATGTCATATTTGGCTTTCTGATTGCAGGTCACTATGATAAGTGCGTCTTTGCTCTTCGAGAGGAGAACAAAAGCGATATGAACACTGTGCTCAACTACATCTTTTCCCACGCCCAGGTGACCAAGAAGAACCTCCTTGTGACAATGCTCATTGTAAGTGAAGCTCTCAGGCACAATTTCTTTCATGCTCTTTAGAAAACCATTTGAAATATAACCGAGAGCTGTACCTAGGAGTTTAAAAAAGGGTATGATCGATCCGTAGTAATGACTCATTTCAGATTTAAAGCCGAACTGCTGATACTAGAGCAGACCTACCATTTGGCACTCAGTCTCAACAGCTTGAACATGGGTGGACTTCAACTCACAGAATTCCTCAGCCAGAATTCTGGAAGTTGGAGTTTACATATGTTTATTTAATAGTGTTCTGGCCACTGGCAGCAGAGTCGGACAATGAGGAGGTTGGGGAGGAATGTGGACCAGTCCTGGGGGCTAGGGAAAGCTCTGATAAGAGCTCTGCGTCGGAGGCAGAGAGGGAGTTAGATAGCAGCAATGTCGAAGCGTGAATCAGCTTGTTCCTCCCTCCTGGGGAAAATGCAATTAATTAGAGGTGACTGGATCTTGTTTTCCATGGTGTATACTCTCAAAGAAAGAAAACCCGAAGTATAAACACTAAGAAACATTTTATTTATTGTAAAAGTAAAAAACCTAGCTAACTACAATTTTACCGGCAGCGATATCTCAGAGACGGAACAAAAGAGCAAGTTAGAAAGAAAAGAATGTAGACATGCGCAGGAGCTCAGAAATCACACGACGGTGTTATCTTTTGTTGAGCTACCGTAATGTTCAGAATGGAAGCTCAGCTGGCAAACACAAATAACGCAGTGACAAGCGAGGCAGAGGAACGGATGGAACCCGTTCCCAGTGTGCGTATGCGCAGAGTTGCCAGGAGACAAGAACAACTCAGAAAGCAGGGTCGACACGGGAGTAAGGACTTGCTGACTGTGAATGAACGGAATTCACTGTTGTGTAAATAAAATAGATTTTGCCGGGACCAATTCCTGCCGCCTGCTTGTTAAGGGAGCCTAGGTCAGAACAAACAGAATAGCAGAAATATAGAGTTGGAAGGGAGCTTGGAGGCCTTCTAGCCCAACCCGCTGTTCAGGCAGGAGATCCTACATCATTTCAGGCAAAAACCTCCAGTGATGGAGTGCTATTTATTTATTTATCGAACTTGTATGCCACCCAATTCACCTAAGGGCATTCTTGTCACTACTATTGTTTTAAATGCCACAGCGAGGACTAAATACGATCAGTGGTCACTAGAAAGGGGAATGGAATAGATTTCTTCGAAGAATACTCTTATGTGTCAACAATTTAGTATAGTTTCTACCTGTTTGGGCCTAGAAGAATGTTTATACACATTATTATGCACCTGCTAAATAGGAATAATAACCAAGTTGTAGGTCAGTGTTTCTCAACTTCAGCACCTTTAAGATGTGTGGACTTCAACTCCCAGAGTTCCCCAGGCAAAAATCCCTGGGAATTGACATCCCCACCTCTTGAAGTTGCTGCCTGGGGAATTCTGGGAGTTGAAGTCCAAACATCTTGCTTGCTGTCTGAGGCATTCTGGTAGTTGGAGTCCACCCATCTTAAACTTGCCGAGATTGGAAAAACACTGCTGTGGAACACAGCACAATCCGCAAAGATACATCAGAAGACAATTTGAGATGCGAAAGACAAAATTCTCCATTTTGAAAAGACAAAAGGGGGGAGAAATTTGGCTTCCCCTTCAAAACATTGGACTGTTTTCCCTATGGAAGAACAATTATTTAGAGCAGGGGTCTCCAACCTTGGCAACTGTAAGCCTGGAGGACTTCAACTCCCAGAATTCCCCAGCCAGCAAAGCTGGCTGGGGAATTCTGGGAGTTGAAGTCCTCCAGGCTTACAGATGCCAAGGTTGGAGGCCCCTGGTTTAGAGTATCACCTGCATATTATAACTGCGTGTTAAGCAGCTGTTTTAATAGCATTAACCTTTTCAAACTGGATAGCCAAACTTGGTCCTCGTTTTGCATTCTTTATGCATTCCCCTAAAATTCACCAACCGCAGCCATCCGCCATTCTTGAGCTCTGATAATAATCTCTTTATTTTGCCTCAGAATGTCTCATTTAAACATTGGACCGGAGGGGCTGAGGCAACTCTTCTGGGTTGGCCACCGATGTCCTTCATATTTCCAATTCCATCTTTTTCAA
This sequence comes from Coluber constrictor foxii, assembly GCA_038048745.1. Classification (NCBI taxonomy): domain Eukaryota; kingdom Metazoa; phylum Chordata; class Lepidosauria; order Squamata; family Colubridae; genus Coluber; species Coluber constrictor. The sequence continues at coordinate 340,145,666 of CM075958.1, forward strand.
CTAAAAGGACAAAAGCAGATAATGCCTCTCCCTTTTCCTATGATCCGGAGGAGTAAAAAATATTGGTCTATGCCCGGTATTTTTAAAATATAGTTGAGCTGAAGAAAAATGCCTTATTTATGTAGCCTGTGGGAGAGTTAACCACGGGATTGATGGCATCCATCACATCACCGTCTGCGTCATGCGTTCAGAGATGCTAATTGAGAGAGTTGAGCTTCCCAAGCCTCTTCTGCATCTTTTTCTCTCTTTTTGCTCAAGATGTGGTGCATTTGGTAGAAATGGATTTGCCCAGCTAAAACTTTAAACAAGAGACTGTTTTTTCTTCTTGCTGGCAAACACGTATCTTACAACAGCCAATACGTGATGGCTATACATACTGCCTTGGTCTTACTTAAATACTAATCTGTGCAATATGAAGATCTTTCTCTTTCTTACACACACACTCACACTCCCTTCACCTTCTTCCAGCCTTCCTCCCCTTCCCCTTTCCCCCTTTCCTCATTCGCCTTCTCTCTTCCGCTCTCCTCTCTTTTCCTTCTTCTCTTTTTCCTTTCCCTTCTTTTTTATTCTTGTCTATTTCCTTCCCATGCTTTCCCCCTCCCCTCCTCTCCTCCTCTCTTCCTTCTTCTCTTTTTATTTCCCTTTTTTATTCTTTTTTATTTCCTTCCCATGCTCTCTCCTCTCCTCTCCACTCCTCTCCTCCTTCTCTTTTTCTTTCCCTTCTTTTTATTCTCTATTTCCTTCTCATGCTCTCCTCTCCTCCTCTTTTCCTTTCCCTTCTTTTTATTCTTCTCTATTTCCTTCCCATGCTCTGCTCTGCTCTGCTCTCTTTCTCTTTTCCTTTCCCTTCTTTTTATTCTTCTCTATTTCCTTTCCTTTCCTTTCCTTTCCTTTCCTTTCCTTTCCTTTCCTTTCCTTTCCTTTCCTTTCCTTTCCTTTCCTTTCCTTTCCTTTCCTTTCCTTTCCTTTCCTTTCCTTTCCTTTCCTTTCCTTTCCTCCTCCTTTTTTCCCTTGCCATGTGATTGTAAGTAACGCTTGCCTTAAGAATCTCATTATTTGAACACGGAGCCATATTTCCTCTGAGAATTCTGGAGTAGCTTTGAGCTGAGGCTGTTCATTTCTCAAGTAATCATGCCGGCATGATGGAGAGAAAAAATGGCAGCTGTTCGCAGCTCAGGCCTTCAATTTTCTTCAGAGTCCAGTCACTCAAGTGTGTAATTACATGGGGGTGCTGGAGAGGCGTTAGGCCTTGTCAAAGAACACGTCAGAGGCTTCGCACACTGCCTTTGCCGATCGGGGCAGGCTGAAAGCTGGGGAACGCTGCTGCACGCCTTGCATTTTTGGGGGTGTCTGTATTTTGGTGAATCCTTCTTGCCAGGATGGGGTTTTAAACTGCTTTTCCATTTTGGGGTGGTCCACCTCTATAGTCCTTCTGAGGGCTTTCCAGGAGGAACCACTGCTCTTTTCCGTAAGTCTGGTGGAAGAGCTGCTACAGATTGAATCCAGAGTCACTTCTATTAGAGTGACTTACAGCTACTCCTCGACTTACGACCACAGTTGAGCCCCAAATTTCTGTTGTTAGAGCAAGACAGCTGTGAGTTTTGCCCCACATCTTATGATCTTCCTTGCCACCGTTGTTAATCACGGCAGTTGTTAAGTGAATCTGACTTCCAAATTCCTTTAGTGGAAACAAGAGTTTCTTTGTTTTCTTTTTATATATATTATATAAATTATATATATTGTTTTTTATTATACATTTTCCTTCATTTTGCATCACGTTTCTATTTTTGCAATGACAGTGGACTGTCTGTATCAAATCTCTTTTACGTATACACAGTATTATATACCCTGATTATAACCATTATTCTCATAATTATACAGTGTAGTCTCTTTTAAATATACATAATCTTGGACGTCTTTGTTAATAACCGTTATCCTCATAGTTATCCCTTAACACTCTACACACTTGTCACTCTATATATTTTAATCTATAGTCAAGTACAGTCCAGTGGTAATATTACTTATAGTATCTATGCTTATATATATATATCTATATATGTATGTATTTATTTCTAGTTTGCTAATTTATTTATTTATTTATTACATGTATTTATATGCCGCCCTTCTCCCGAAGGACTTAGGGCGATGAACACAAGTTAAGAAACATGTACAATAAAATCGCACTTTAAATCAAATAACTAATTAATGATAAATAATAAACCCAGAATCAGAGTCAGCCTATTTGCTTGAACAGCCAAGTCTTCAGCTCCCGACGGAAGGAGCGGAGATCAGGAGCTGTCCTGAGCTCGGTAGGTAATTCATTCCAGAGGGTGGGAGCACCCACAGAGAACGCCCTACCCCTGGGCACCGGTAGATGACATTGGCTCGCCGTCGTAACCCTGAGGAGAGCAACCCTATGTGAGCGAACAGGATGGTGGGAAGCAGGCAGGAGAAGGTCCTGTAAACATCCTGTAAATAATCTTCTTTCGTTATTAAGAGTTTCTTTGTTTTCTTGGCAGGATCAGTTGTGTGGCCGAGATCCAACATTGACCGATGAGCTGATCAACATTCTGACGGAACTGACCCAATTGAGTAAGACGACCAACGCCAGAGTGGCCTTAAGAGCCCGCCAGGTAAGAGATAAATAAGGGTGAATGTCTATGGAGGTTCTCAGTCAACCAGATCATGATTCTCCTGAAGGTGCTTTTTTAGGAGGGAACTATACTTTCTTCTTTTTCTTTGAAGACATTTCGCTTCCATTCCCCACCATCCAGTCAGAACTGAAGAAGCTTCTTGGATGAGAAGCGAAATGTCTTCAAGGAAAAACAAAGTCCAGTTGCTTAACAGTAGTTAACCCTAACCCTGCAGCTGTTCAGTTTAATAACATGGTTGTTAAGTGAATCTGGCTTCCCTGTTGACTTTTGCTTGTCAGAAAGTCACAAAACGTGATCCCTTGGTTCCTGAGACACAACAACCGTCATAAATATGAATCAGTTGCCAAGCCTCTGAATTTTTTTTAATAAAGTTTTTTATTTTTATTTCTCATAAACACATTTACATATACAGTCATTTATTTATTTATTGGTTCGATTTATATGCCACCCTTCTCCGGAAACTCAGGGTGGCTTACAATGTGTTAAGCAATAGCCTTCATACTTTTTGTATATACCTGCTTAATAGGGCTTTTGCCTCCCCCCAAGCGGTGTTCTTTTTTTATACAAAGTCAGTTTATTGCCCCCACAATCCGGGTCCTCATTTTACCAACCTCGAAAGGATGGAAGGCTGAGTCAACCTTGAGCCTGGTGAGATTTGAACTTGCAGTAATTGCAGGCAGCTGGTGTCACTTGTCAGCACTTTAATCTGCTGTGCCACCAAGGCTCTCATTTCCATCATTTTTCATTCATCTTTTCTTTTAACTTTCATTTTTCATTTTTACTTTTTTGGAACTGCTCTTTTACCCTTTACCTTTACTCCAACCTTTCTTCTCCTCCTCCCTTTCTCTTCCTTCCTCTCTCTCCTCCTACTTCCTTTGTTCTTTCTTTCCTTCTCTTTCCTACTTCCCCTACTCTTCCCCCACTCCTCTCTTCTTCCCCCTTCTAACCTTCTTCTCTACTCCTCTTTCCCCTCCCTTTTCTTCCTCTCCTTTTCCCTTTCTTCTTTCTCCTCTTCTCTCCTCTCCTCTCCTCTCCTCTCTTCTCCCTTCCTCTCTCTCTCTACTCCTTCCCCTCTCTCCTGTTGTTTCCCTTTAAAGTTCAATCTAAAGTGGTATTCGAGCAGCCCCGATTTTCTAATTATCTTTATCCTCATTTCAATTTCTTGTTTAATTCATATTTATTTTTATTTCATCATTTGTGTACATTTTTATAATACCTCACTTTTTTCCCTTTTAGCCCCCCCCCCACCCTTTCTCCTTTTACTTGACATCATCTGGGTATCTATTTTTTTAATTGTTTTCTCCCATCTATTCTCTATCTATTTTATTTCTATATCCTTATTCATATTTCTTTTCTAACCAATCATAAAATTTATCCCATGCCTTGAAATACCAAGCATCTGAATTTTGATGATGTCACCATGGAAATGCTGAGATGGTCGTAAGTGTGAAAACAGCCATGAGTCCCTTTTTTTCAGTGCCATTTTAACTTTGAACGCATGGTTGTAAGTCAGTTGTTGTCACGTCCCTTCTCCTGATCTTCCCATAAGTTTCTTGTGGCTCTATAGCCTGGTGGCCTGATGACCTTAAGCTAGGACAGTAGGAGAAGAACATCTCATGCTCAGGAGCATCTGATGAAGAGATTCAATTACTCAACTTCCCCCTTGTTTCTCTGGGGCAGTGTCCTATTTCGCCCAGTGTCATTTTCTGGCACCCAGCTGGCAACCTGTGTGCCCTGGGGCTGGACCGAAAGAAATACCGTATTTCCCAGAAAATACAACCTACCTCAAAAGTAAGCCCTAGCTTAATTTTTACGCGTGTGGCCAATATAAACCCTACCCCCCCTCCCAAATAAGCCCAAATTAAAACCCCATCCACTCCAGGGTGCATGAGTAAAAATTAAGCTGGGATGGGCATGGGGTGGTGGAGCTGCCCTACTACTTACCTTTGATCAGTTGCAGCCAGGCCTCGCGCACCCCGATGCTTGCCTTGCTGAGCTATTTCTTCTGTAGATCGATCCGGAGCTCTGTTATTGACTGCAGAGGCCTTCAGGCAGTGGTGGGATTCAGCCAGTTCGCAACACTTTGAGAGAACCAATTGTTAACTTTCTGAGCAGTTTGGTGAACTGGCTGTTGGAAGAAATCATTAGGGCAGAGAACCGGTTGTTAAATTGTTTGAATCCCATCACTGCCTTCAGGAAAGTCTTGTTGGCCTTGCCAGCTGCAGAAGAAATTCCTGAAGGCCTCTGACAGCGAAGAGGATGCACTTTCAAATGTCGTGAGTCAGTGGACGACATCCCCTGAAAATAAGATCTGGTGCCTTTTTTTCGGTGGCAAAAATATAAGACAGGGTCTTATTTTCAGGGAGATGGGTAGTACAAATCACAGGAGCAGAAGACAAAACATATTGCTTCGACTTCGGCAAGAAAACCCCAACTCACTGTGTAAGAAGAAGCAGCGGTCTTCGTTAATGGCTCCCCCCGGGGCGGTTGAATTTTTCCTTTCTTTTCCGGATTCAAATAAAACCTTGATTTGTGTGGGTTTTTTCCCCCTGCCCCTTTCTTAACTTCCCCCTTTCGCATTCCAATTTAAATGCCAACTCTATACCTGGAGAGCTCTCCACTGCTAGCGACTTTTCTGTATAATTAAAATAGCGTGGATGCGGGGAAAGAGATGAATCTAATTGTCTCTCAATAATTCTACCCCAGTGGAAGCTTCCCTTTTTTTAAAAAAATCCCGTCGTTCTTTTCGTTTCCATTCTAGAAATTGGAAAGCAGGGGGGAAAAAAGAAGGAAAGAGAAAAAAAAGGAGGGAAACATGCATTTTCGTGGTTTTTTTTTTTAATCCTGATGTAGGTAGTCCTCGATTTACAATAGTTCATTTAGTGACTGTTTGAAGTTACAGCGGTACTGAAAAAAAGTGATTTATGACCATTGCAACATCTCCATGGGGCCATGATCAAAATTCAGAGGTTTGGCAACTGACTGACCTTTACGACGGTTGCAACAGAAATTTACAACAGAAATTTTGGGCTCGATGAAGGTCATACATTGAGGGATACCTGTAATTAGAGGCCGAAGAAACGAGGCACCTAGATTTTTGTATAGTGTCCAAGGTAGGACAATTTGAGCCTGGGTATTTGCGCTCATGGGTTCATTCGTTTGAAAATCCATTTGTTTTCTTTTTTGGCTATCCAAGAATTTTCTTCCAGTGCTAATGTTCAAAGCATCAATACTCTTTCGATGTTGCTTCTTCAAAAGTCCAGCTTTTGGCTTCGGAGGTCGGGCTGCCACCTGTACAGTTCTAATCTTTGCAGGAATAGACACCTCGTGACATCGAAATATCTTCCCCAAGGTCTTCTGTGCCACCCCATAGCTTTATTATGCTTTATATTATTCATGTTGTCTTGTATTCTTGTTTGGACTGCACCAGTACAGGCTAAACCGATTTTTGTTTTGTATACATGATGTACAATGACAATAAAGGCTTTGAATTAAAACCAGGCCTGATCCTGAATCCCAGCTTTGAAATTCCTCAGTTTCACACTTTCTTCCAGTCCCTGAGTAACGTTCATACAACCTGCAACTTTTTGTTTCCTGCTTTAGGTGCTCATCGCTTCCCACCTGCCTTCCTATGAACTCCGTCACAACCAGGTGGAATCCATCTTCCTCTCGGCTATCGACATGTACGGACACCAGTTCTGCATTGAGAATCTGCAGGTAAGGAAGATGACGGAGCTTTGGGTCGAATTGTAAAAATGGAGCACTTTTGTGATGATTTTTCAGAAATCCTAACGTAAAAAAAAGTTTTCAGGTAATTCCCAACTTACTACAGTTCACTTAGTTCACTTAAAACAATTACTACCAACCCGCCTTCCATTGAGGACCTGTATACTGCACAAGTCAAAAAGAGGGCTGTGAAAATATTTACAGACCCCTCACAACCTGGACATAAACTGTTTCAACTCCTAACCTCAAAACGACGCTATAGAGCACTGCACACCAGAACATCTAGACCAGTGATGGTTAACCTTTTTGGTGCCGAGTGCCCAAATCGCGCACACGTGTGTGAATGCATGCACGTGTGCCCAAACCCCTAAATGCAATGTGAGTGGCCCTCTGCGCATGCACCCTACCCCATGCATGTGCCCCGCCCCCATGCATATGCATGTGTCTGTCAGGTTTTGAAGTCGTCTCAAATAAATTGCATTTCAAACAAAGTTTTTGATAAAAAAAAACTCTTTTTTATTAAGCACGAACATTCTATTCCGACTCATCGCAGCCAACTCTGGCTTCCTCAACCAAACCCTCCTTTTTTTCTCCCCATTCCTCTGCTCTCATTGGCTATCTTCCCAGTCACTCTGCCCCTAATCTACTGCTCCCACTCAAAGGAATTTCCCCCCTCCCATCCCATCTCCTAGGTGATATTCTCTCCAGGGAAAATAAGTAGGTGAAGAGTCAAAGGTACCTCTTCAGATGCCTCCGCTTCTCTTTCTTATGTCAGCATTAGAGTAAGTGCAGCGTGAAATGCTGACAGTATCCTCCTGCACATGTGCCCCAGCCCCCACCCCAACCCCGTTTTGGCTTCCAGATTGGTGCAAGAGGCTTGCACCTGAAAAGCCTCCTGCACCAACCTGGAAGCCAAAAGGGGGCTTGGGGGCACCGCATGAGGTCCCCGTGCCCCATTTTGGACTTGGAAAGCCTCCTGCACCAACCTGCATCCCTCCTACATGCGCGGCAGAGATCCAAAGACCAGCTGGTCAGTGGGAGGCACGCTCGCATATGCGTTGGAGTTGGGCTGGGGTGACAGCTGGCGTGCCCACAGAGAGGGCTCTGCATGCCACTTGTGGCACGCATGCCATAGGTTTGCCATCACGGATCTAGGCACAAGAACTGTTTTTTCCTGAACGCCATCACTCTGCTAAACTAATAATTCCCTCAACACTGTCAAACTGTTTGCTAAGTCTGCACTACTATTAATCTTCTATCGTTCCCATCACCCATCTCCTCCCACTTATGACTGTATGACTGTAATCTTGTTGCTGGTATCCTTAAGATTTATATTGACTGTTTCCCTATGACTATCATTGAGTGTTGTACTTTATGATTCTTGATGAATGTATCTTTTCTTTTTATGTACACTGAGAGCGTATGCACCAAAGACAAATTCCTTGTGTGTCCAATCATACTTGGCCAATAAAGAATTCAATTCTATTCTATTCTATTCTATTCTATTCTATTCTATTCTATTCTATTCTATTCTATTCTATTCTATTCTATTCTATTCTATTCTATTCTATTCTATTCTAGTCACCATTTGAAGTTATGACACTGAAAAAAGTGACTTGTGACCATTTTTCATACTTATGATCATTTCAGCATCCTCATGATCACGAGACTTACATTTGGAGGCTTGACAATAGACCACATTTATGATGGTCGCACTGTTCCTGAGTCACGTGATCTCATTTTGAAACCTTCCGATAAGCAAAGTCCATGCGGAAGCTGTGAGAAGAGAAACCTCCCTAGAGAAAACTACCAAAAAGAAAATGGCCACAGTTCAGCCAAGTTCAGGGTTGACACAGGGATTCACTTAACAACCATGGCAAGAAAGATCATAAAATGGGGCAACCCCTGCTTAACAACTGTTGCATTTAACAAAAGAAGTGTTGGTTTTAATTGTGGGAGGGGCCAATCATCTCTTGGCCTTACTCCCGAGTCGTCCCCTCTGCTTTAGCTGCTCCTTCCTTCTGGCAGCTCTTCTCATGCGTGCATTAGGAACAGGCTCCTCCTGTTCCTCTGCCTCTCTGCTGTCAGCCTCTGGAGGCTCCAAAGTCCGCGCATCACTCCCCGATGGCCCTGGCCCCATCTCTGCCTCCGACGCAGAGCCCTCATCTGGGCTTTCCCCAGCCTCCAGGACTGGCCCCTGTTCTTCCTCAGTCTCATCGCTGTCCGATTTCACTGCCATATCTCTTATGGCTTGGCAGCAAAAATGAAGTATATAGTTGTTGTTGTTTTTTGAAAACAACAACAAACATAAGTCAAGGACTGCTTAAATAAAGCAGTCCTTGACTTACGACCACATTTGGGAACAGAATTTTCATTGCTAAAAAATGTTAAGTGAGTCACATGCGATTTTACAATCCCTTTGCTCACGGTTGTTAAGTGAATCCCTGCAGTTCTTAAGCGAATCGTGCAGTCCTTAAGCGAATGTGGCTTCCCCATTGACTTTCCTTGCCTGGAGCCAGGTGGGAAGATCACACACAACTCCAGGATGCTGCAACTGTTGTAGATACATGCCGGTTGCCAAGCTCTCCAGTTCTGATCAGGTGATCCTAGGGATGCTATAAAGTTGTAAGTACGAGGACAGGTTGTAAGTCAGCGCCCTTGTAACTTCAAATGGTTGTGAGTTGAGGACTATCGCTATAAACAAACATTTACAAGATTGTAAAAAAAAACCTTTACATCTGCTTGTGCCGTTTCTTATGTTAACAATTGGCCCAGCCACTGGTTTTGAGGCAGGAAAAAAAATTGAAATTCTGTGGTTAAAAGGAGAAAAAACGTATCTTCTCTTTTCCTCTCCTCCAGAAACTTATCCTTTCCGAGACTTCCATCTTCGATGTGCTCCCCAACTTCTTCTACCACAGCAACCAGGTGGTGCGAATGGCAGCTCTGGAGGTGAGTAGCAATAGCACTTCAACTTATATACCGCTTCACAGTGCTTTATATAGCCCTCTCTAAGCAGTTTACAGAGTCAGCCTATGCCCACCCCCACCCCCCCAACCATCTGGGTCCTCATTTTACCCACCTCAGAAGGATGGAAGACTGAGTCAACCTTGAGCTGGTCAGGATCGAATTCCTGGCTGTGGGCAGAGTTAGTCTGCAATAGCATTTAGACTTATATACAGCTTCATAGTGCTTTACAGTCCTCTCTAAGTGGTTTACAGAGTCAGCATTTTGCCCCCAACAATCTGGATCCTCATTTTACCCACCTCAGAAGGATGGAAGGATGAGTCAACGTTGAGCTGGTCATGATCAAACTCCTGGCAGAGGGCAGAGTTTGCCTGCAATAGCACTTAGACTTATATACCGCTTCAAGTGCTTTCCAGCCCTCTCTAAGCGGTTTACAGAGTCAGCCTACGGCCCCCAACAATCTGGGTCCTCATTTGACCCACCTTGGAAGGATAGAAAGCTGAGTCAACCTTCGAACTGCCAAATTGCAGTCAGCCGGCAGTCAGCAGGAGTAGCCTGCACTACCGCACTCTAATCACTGAGCCACCGGGGCTCATAAGTAAAGTTTTTAGTTGAGTAAAAACCAAACATTTTCTTTTGTTGGTGAGCCTGTTCTTCCTTTTAATTCCACTGTGCGCCTGAGTCACCTTTTCAGAGCCTGTGGCTTTTTTATTGAAAAAAAAGCTTGTGTTTGCTTTTAAAGGTGACCCACGCCAGGAAACCACCTCATTAAACAAAACTTGCACAGAGGTTCTGTTTTGAATCACCAGTTTTGCCGTATACAATCACCAGTAGCGTAGCAGGAATAGATCTATTCCTCCCCCCATCCCCAAGCTCTTTTGAGAATGCAGGTAATCCTCGATTTACGGCCACAGTTGAGCCCAAAATTTCTGTTGTGAAGTGAGACATTTGTTAAATGAGTTTTCTCCTCCCTTTTATAACATTTCATGCCGCAGTTGTTAAGTGAAACACTGCGGTTGATAAATTAATAACCTGGTTGTTAAGTGAATCTGGCTTCCCCATTGACTTTGCTTGCCAGATGGTCACAAAAAGGGATCACGTGTCTCCCTGGGACATTGCAACCGTCATAAATATGAGTCATGACCACGGAGGATGCTGCAAAGGTTGTAACTGTGAAAAACAGTCATAAGTCACTTTTTTCAATGCCTTTGCACAGTCATTAAATGAACCGTTGTAAGTCGAAGTCTACCTGCTGAAGTCAGTTTCTGAGACGGCCCCCAAAGTGATATTTTCAACTCATTTGCATTTGGCTACTAGCTTTTAAAAAGAATTATTTATGTATGTATTTTAGGGAGCCCTTTTAATCCTGCCTTTATTATTTTTATAAATAAATCAAGGTGGCGATCATACCTAATATTCCTCCCTTCTCCTATTTCCCACCCAATGAGGTAGGAAGGTAGGAAGGTTGGGCTGAAAGAGTAACTGGTCCAAAGTTACCCAGCTGGTTTTCATGCCTAAGGCGGGACTAGAACTCTCCATCTCCTGGTGATTGGTCCAAAGTCATACAGCTGGCTTTCATATCTAAGGCGGGACTAGAACTCTCCATCTCCTGGTGATTGGTCCAAAGTCGTACAGCTGGCTTTCATATCTAAGGCGGGACTAGAACTTTCAGTCTCCTGGTGATTGGAACCAAAGTCATACAGCTGGCTTTCATGCCTAAGGCGGGATTAAAACTTTCAGTCTCCTGCTGATTGGACCAAAATCATACAGCTGGCTTTAATGCCTAAGGCAAGACTCGAACTCACAGTCTCCTGGTAATCAGACCAGTGGTGGGTTTCAAATTTTTTTACTACCGCTTCTGTGGGTGTGGCTTGGTGGGAGTGGCAAGGCATGGCTTGGTGGGCGTGACAGGGGAAGGATACTGTAAAATCCCCATTTCCTCCCGATCAGCTGGGACTTAGGAGGCAGAGAATAGATGGGGGCAGGGCAGGTCAGAATTTTTACTACCGGTTCTCCGAACTACTCAAAATTTCCGCTACCAGTTCTCCAGAATCGGTCAGAACCTGCTGAAACCCACCTCTGGATTGGACCAAAGTCATACAGCTGGCTTTCATGCCTAAAGTGGGACTAGAACTCTCCATCTCCTAGTTTCTAGCCAGAAGCCTTAATCCCTAGAAAAATAACATATTATAGCCTGTAGATGTCTGATTGACAAAAACCAGAAGCTTATAAAATATAAGGAAAGTACTTTTGTTTCCCTGAAAGGAGTTATCCGGGCATCACTGCCCTTGAAGCAACCTGAGATCTTTTCAGAGGTGACCTCTTGGTGTGACACAATGAAATTAAGGGGGGGAAAAGAAGGAAGCGTGTGACGGGCATACAGGGTTCAAGGCGGCTCAGCATTAAATTAGTGACTAGAATCTCACTGCTCAGGCTGATTCTCAAATCACCTTTCCCTCTTTTGTCACACTCCACCTCTCGACTGTCATCACCACATCTTTTAACAGCGGGTTCTCTAGGCTCAGTAGCCGAGGTGTGAAGAAGTCTTCCCCTTTGTCTGTTTTTCTTCCTACGGCACACAGCCACGGGGTCAGCTGGCACAAGGTGTCCGGCTGACTGGGAAGCCCTCAAGCGGGAGCCAAAAAACTCTCGGGGGCAAAGATATTGGCCGTTGAAATAGCTGACTGTTGCCTTCACTTGTGAAGACATCATGCTTAATGAGAACTGCCGTACAGGTAGTCCTCGACTTATGACCACCATTGAGCCCAAAATGTCTTTTGCTAAGTGAGACATTGGTTAAGTGAATTTTGCTCCATTTTACGACCTTTCCTGCCGCCGTGGTTAAGTGAATCACCGCAGTTGTTAAGTGAGTCACCCGATTGTTAAGTGAATCAGGCTTCCTCGTTGACTTTGCTTGTCGAAAAGTCACAAACGGGGAGCACAAGACCCCCGGGACACGGCAACCGTTATAAATATGAGTCGGTTGCCAGTTGTCTGAATTTTGATCCCTTGACCATGGGGGATGCTGCAAGTGTGAAAATTGATCACAAGTCACTCTTTTTAGTGCCTTTTGTAACTTTGTACGGTCACTAAAAGTATCGTTTTTCAGTACCATTGTAGCTAAACGAACTGATGTAAGTCGAGCACTCCCTGTAGTAGGGGGTTAAAGGGCTGGATTAGGAGCGGGCAGACCCAAATGAACAGAAAAGAACAATAAGAGTTGGGATGGACCTTGGAAGTCTTCTACTCCACAGGTGACCAATTCGATCACGTCGCATGATGTATCACCACATTTTTGCGTTTGCGGAGCTGGGGCGGGTGTGGCTTGCTTGTGACGCATCCGGCTCGCGGGCTGCCAGTTTGACAGGCCTGTTGTAATCCAACAGAGCTGATCACATGATCCTGCAACCGTCATAAATATGAGACACTTGCCAAAGTCCAAATTTTGATCACATGACCATGGGGATGCACCAACGGTCGCATGTGTGAAAGACGGTCATGAGCAGAGGTGGGTTTCAGCAGGTTCTGACCAGTTCTGGAGAACTGGTAGCGGAAATTTTGAGTAGTTCGGAGAACCGGTAAATACCACCTCTGACTGGCCCGCCCCCATCTATTATTCTCTGCCTCCTGAGTCCCAGCTGATCGGGAGGGAAATGGAGATTTTGCAGTATCTTTCCCCTGCCACACCCACCAAGCCACGCCCACAGAACCGGTAGTAAAAATTTTGAAACCCACCACTGGCATGAGTTGCTTTTTTTTCGGTGCCATTGAACGATCACTAAATGAATTGTTGTATGTTGAAGACTACCTGTATTGTAAGGCTAAGTTAGCAAAACCTTGCAACTCTAAAAGTTCAAATTTCCCACAGTCCCCTATATAGCCTGAGAAACTAGGGAGGGTCCCTAATGTTCCTCTTGCCCTGTCTACTGTTCAGCTGTGGGCTACGCTGACTCTTATCTGACTGTTCCTTAGTCTGCAATCCCCCCCCCTGCACACCCCCAACCATCCTTCAAAGTCATTCCTATATACCAGGGATTTCAAAATTTGGCCATTGTAAGACTTGTGGACTTCAACTCCCAGTATTAACTCCCAGTGTTAAGACCCACAAGTCTTAAAAATGGCCAAATTTGGAGACCTCTGCTAGATGCCATTACAACTGATGTGCTCTTAAGATGGGTCTCACCCTCCATCGAGAAACAGGATGTTTGAACACCCATGTTCAACGCGCCCTTCAGACATGCTTCCTTTTCCACCCCAGGTGTATGTTCGGAGGGCATACATCGCCTACGAGCTGAACAGCGTCCAACATCGCCAGTTAAAAGACAACACATGCGTGGTGGAATTCCAGTTTATGCTCCCGACTTCACATCCAAACAGGTTAGACTTTAAAATGCAGGTATTTCTAAGGGAGTTGCAAGGAGGGGCAAAGGGGGAGGGGGACTTGAAAAGGGTGGGTTTCACCTGGGAAGTAAGAATTTTAATCCCCTGTGTTACGTCGTGTTGTGGACCCCATGCTGAAAACCATGAGTTAGATGTGGCATTATTCCTGGTTCATAATGTGTCAATGGTTTTCGAATTGTTTTATTTATTTATTTGAATTTATGAGTTGTCTTCTGCAGTGGACTCTCTTATGTGTGAAAGACTCTTTATGTGCAGCAATATGGCATAGAACAAATAATTCCTCCCCCCCCCCTCCCCGCATTGTGATAAATGTGTCATTCTTCTATGTCTTGGCTACTAGGCCAATTTGGGGGAACAGCTGACATCTGAATGTCGTTCCTTAGCAGCCGAAGACTTAGATTTTGCGAATGATGGTTTGCAATTTCTTTCTACACCAATCCACCCAGGTTGCTAAGGGTCTGCCTAAAGAGGCACCAGGTTTATACAGGTAGTCCTCGACGTACGACCACAGTTGAGCCCAAAAGTTCTGACACTAAGGGAGACATTTTATCAAGTGAGGTTTGGCCCATTTTACAACCTTTCTTGCTACCAGTTTATTTATTTCTTTATTACATGTATTTATATGCCGCCCTTCTCCCGAAGGACTCAGGGTGGCGAACACAAGTTAAGAAACATGTACAATAAAATCGCACTTTAAATCAAATAACTAATTAATGATAAATAATAAACCCAGAATCAGAGTCAGCCTATTTGCTTGAACAGCCAAGTCTTCAGCTCCCGACGAAAGGAGCGGAGATCAGGAGCCGTCCAGAGCTCGGTAGGTAATTCATTCCAGAGGGTAGGAGCACCCACAGAGAACGCCCTACCCCTGGGCACCGCTAGATGACATTGGCTCGCCGTCGGGACCCTGAGGAGAGCGGCCCTATGTGAGCGAACAGGACGGTGGGAAGCAGGCAGGAGAAGGTCCTGTAAATATCCTGGACCTAAACCATGTAGGGCCTTATAGGTGAGAACTAGTACCTTGAAGCGGACCCGGAGAACCACTGGTAACCAGTGCAGCTCACGCAGGAGGGGTGTTATATGTTGTTAAGCGAATCACTGCAGTTGTTAAGTCACCTGGTTATTAAGTGAATTTTGGCTTCCCCCTTGACTTTGCTTGTCAGAAGGTCACAATTTATGACGGACACTGCAACCGTCATACATAGGAGTCAGTTGCCAAGCATCTGAACTTTGATTAAGTGACCATGGGGACGTTGCACCGATCGTAAGTGTGAAATGTCATAAGTCACTTTTTTTCAGTGCTGGTGTAACTTCAGATCAGTGGTGGGTTACCCCCGGTTCGCCCCGGTTCTATAGAACCGGTAGTAAAACCGGCAGTAGGCTGACCCTGAAGTCATGAAAATGCTTCTGCGCATGCGCAGAAGCTTCTCTGCTTGTGTGCAGTCCCGTTGCAAACCGGTAGTAAAGGTAAGTAGAACCCACCCCTGCTTCAGATGGTCACTAAATGAATTGCTGTAAGTCGAGGACTACCTGTAGTGAAACCCTTCCTCCTAAAAAAATAAATAAATAAAAGAAAGTAAAAGAAATTGTAGGTTCTCAAGCAAATTAACAACCTTTGGCATCTTTCCAGCTTTGCAACTTTTAACAAAGCCTTCCAGGAAAACCTCCTTCTATGGAAACACAGTTTACAGGTAGTCCTCGAGTTACGACCACAATTGAGCCCAAAATTTATGCTGCTAAATGAAACGTTTGTTAAGTGAGTTTTGCCCCATTTTACGACTTTCCTTGCCGCAGTTGTTAAGGGAATCATTGAGTTTGTTAAGTTAATAACATGGTTGTTAAGTGAATCTGGCTTCCCCATTGACTCTGCTGGTCAGAAGGACACAAAAGCGGATCACGTGACCTCTGGATACTGCAACCGTCATAAATATAAAGCAGTTACCAAGCGTCTGAATTTGGATCATGCGACCATGGGGATGCTGCAATGGTTTTAAGCGTGGGAAATGGTCGTAAGTCACTTTTTTTGAGTGCCGCTGTAACTTTGGCCATTAAATGAACTGTTGCAAGTCGAAGACTACCTGTATATGACAAAGCCGACGAGTCATAAAACTGAAGATGAAATTAGGTTTCCTAGATTGTATGGGGAGAAATAGGGAGGACTGGTTGTGTCACTCGCTGTGGATCCTTAAAAAACTGGACAAGTTTATTTTTTATTTATTTTATTTTATTTATTTAATTCTATTTCTATACCGCCCTTCACCCGAAGGACTCAGGGCGGTGTACAGCCAGAATAAAAACACAAAAACATACAAACATCATAATTTAAAAATTTAAAATTATTAAACAATTTCGGCCCAACTTGATTAAAAACCCAAAAATTAAAATTCCTTTACATTTTTATAAGTGACAGCATTTTATTGGGTAATTCTTAAGTCATGTAGAGGTAGTGCTTGACCTGTATCCATAATTGAGCCCAGTGCTAGGGTCATACGTTTTTGCTGTTACAAATTGAGGCATCATGTGTCATGATTCAAAGGTATGGCCGTTTTGACGATGGTTGTGAATAGAGTAGAGTAGAGTAGAGTAGAGTAGAGTAGAGTAGAATTGAATTTTTTATTGGCCAAGTGTGATTAGACACACAAGGAATTTGTCTCCAGTGCATAAGCTCTCAGCGTACATACAACAAATAGTGATACCGTGTTTTCCCGAAAATAAGACCCTGTCTTATATTTTTTTGAACCCTGAAATAAGCATTTGGCCTTATTGCCCTGCATTCAAAAGCCCGATTGGGCTTATTATCAGGGGATGTTTTATTTTGGGGGAAACCGGGTAGATCAGTATCATAGTCATTGTAAAAATGCATTCATCACAAAACATTAGATACAACATTAGATGCAAAGTTGGAAAAATCAAATTCTATTAAAGGATTGGATTCATATCATGAATATCAATTCATGGATATACTAAATAAGCAATCAACATAAATCATACTAGAATAACTAATTAAACAATTTAAATCGTAAGATACAAGCAAGAAAGTTATAATCATAAGAAGATACGGTGATAGGTAATAGGGAAGATGAGAATAATGATGGTAGTACAGCCTTACTAAATAGTTTGAGAGTGTTGTGGGAATTACCGTATTTTTGGGAATATAAAATGCACTTCCTCCTCCCCAAGTGAGTGGAAATATCTGTGCGTCTTACAGAGTGAATATTGCGGCGGGGGGAGGGGGTTGGTGCGGTGCTGATCAGTTGTTCTAGGTGGTGGGGATTGCTGCCACCTATCGCCTCTTCCTGTTTGCCGCCACCTGATCGCAATGATCAGCAGGCCATAGTGAATCCCCACCCCTAGAACAGCTGATCGGGGGTATTCTGGGAGGCCGATCCAACCGCCAATCAGCTGCTCGGCAGCGAAGCCTCCAGTGTTCCCCGGCGGTGCCAGCAGCTCAGCTCAGTTGACCGGTCATTTATGGTCATAAGTCGAGGACCACCTATATAAGGCGAAGGAGAGGAACTTCTATTTGGCTTTCAAGATTCTGTCATTTTATTCTTGAATTGAGTTCTGGTAATTCTTCTGAAGTCCTTGGAAGGGCTGAAAAAGTTTGACTTTCTGCTTCAGAGTGGTGTAGAGCAGAGATCCCTAACCCCAGGTACTTGGATTGGCACACGGCCGCAACATGCCAGAAACTGGGCAGTGCAAACAAGCGAAGCCCCATCTGTGGGATGCAGGCAGAATGGGAAATCGTGTCCCCACTGCTCTGTGGAAAATCTGGAACCGGTCCATGGTGACCAAAAGGTTGTAGAGTACATCACTATCTTGCTTGCCTCTGGCCACTAGATGTCACTGTTGATCCACCACGAGGTAGCCCACTCATACAGGACCCAACCAGCCCTCTTGAAAGGCATCGCTACCGTTCTCCTCTTCCTTTGTTTTCCCCAAATATCCTTTGCCTTTTATTCCATCCTCCTCCTCGTTTAATGTTTGGGAGAATTGGTTGAGGAGGCCTGGTCTCGCTTCATTGAGAATCCATCAGTACATCTCACGAAATGGGTTCGCCTCCCCCTTCCTCCTCTCTCCTTCCCTTTTCCTCCTCCTCTCTTCAAAAATCTGCTTTTGCCTGAAATGAATGAGTCCTCAAAGCTCAGCTGCACAAAAATCTCTCTGCAGTGATATAAATGGGCCATTGAATTTGGTCTCATCTGTTCTCTTCATCTCAACAATATTTGCAAATAATTGCATGCTATTTTGGAGGTCCGTCGGCCACCCAACGACGCACTCTTACCCTCCTCCTTCCCCCCTCCTCCCCTCTTCCCATCCATTGATATCATTCCTCTCTCTCTCTCTCCTTTGGCCTCCCCCCCCATCCTCTTCTTCCCCCCCTCCCCTCCCCATTGTTTGCCGTAGCTTTTGAGAGAGGCTTTGATGTTCCCCAGCATCTGGATTATTGTACCAAGGAAAGTTGGAAAAATCAAATTCTATTAAAGGATTGGATCCAGCCTTCCTTAACCCCACCAGAGAGAGATGAGTTATCTTAATTCTTTTCGAAGAATGATCCCTTGCGGGCTTTCAACATTGGCCAGGCCAGGTAATCCAAAGAGGGTAGATTTACCCTGTACATTTCCCTCTGACTTCAGGTACAGCTGGATCTCTATGAAAATTTTGGTCGCCACGATGTAAAAAAGATCTAGAAAGAGTGCAGAGAAGAGCAAGAAAAAGGATTAGGGGACTGGAGGCTAAAACATATAAAGAGTTGGAGGAACTGGGTATGTCTAGTTTAATGAAGAGAAGGACTAGAGGAGACATGATAGCAGTCTTCCAATATCTCAGGGGTTGCCACAAAGAAGACGGAGTCAAGCTATTCTCCAAAGCACCTGAGGGTAGAACAAGAAGCAATGGATGGAAACTAATCAAGGAGAGAAGCAACTTAGAACTAAGGAGAAATTTCCTGACAGTTAGAACAATTAATCAGCAGAACAACTTGCCTCCAGAAGTTGTGAATGATCCAACACTGGAAGTTTTTAAGAAGATGTTGGACAACCATTTGTCTGAAGTGGTGTAGGGTTTTCTGCCTAGGCAGGGGGCTGGACTAGTAGACCTCCAAGGTCCCTTCCAACTCTGTTATTCTATTCTATTCGAAAGTCTGAACTGATGATGTCTTACGGAGGGAAATTTGGAAATTCAACTGAAGTCTCCTCCTGATTTTCAGAAGGTGGAATAGACAGTAACGCATTGTAAGCCGCCCTGAGTCTCCGGAGAAGGGCGGCATATAAATTAAATTTTAAAAAATTTAAATTAAAAAAAAAAAAGCCTGCATAGCCAAAGACCAGAAGTTACACTTAAAATCTTTGCCCTGTGGCTCTTCTAAAAAATCTTCTTTCAAACTCAGGAGCCTGAGCTAAGGGCACCCCATCCTTGAGAAATTTAAGAACGCATTGAGAAAGGCTAAATGATGCAAATGAGGCTCATTTGCAAAAAAAAAAAACCCTTTTTTACTGAGATCATTCTGGTTCGCTAGCTGAGAGAGGGGACAGGGTAGTCTGTAGCCCACCCCGAAACTGTCCTAAAGTTTTTCACTTCACCAAGAATTTGTACCTTCTTGCCATTTTTTATTATTGTTCTGTAGACCTCTGGATTATTTTTTTTATTTTTATAGCTGTGGATTTTTTATTTTTTAAAAAAGAAATAAATGCTGGGATTCTCAAAACACAAAATCTTAAACAATGTATTGGGGAGCAATGCCTATTCAGTGCTTCTAGTGAGGTGGTGCTAAGTGTCTGTTGTTGGTGGGCGGTTTTTTAATGGAAGTTTGAATATGGTCCATACAGGTAGACCATATGGACTTAGGACCATAGCCGAGCACAGAATTTCTCTTGCTAAGCAGAGCAGTGGTTAAATGAGCTTTGTCCCATTTTACAATCTTATTTGATTAGATTAGATTTAGATTTAGATTAGATTAGATTTATTGGATTTATATACCGCCCTACTCCCGAAGGACTCAGGGCGGTGTACAGCCAACAATAAAAATACATACGTAAAAAATTTAAAAACCAACTAAAAACAGATTAAATGAATTTGGACCGGACAGAATTAAAACACCCCAATATAATTTAAAATTTTTTAAAATTTGACACTAAAAATGGTTTGCCACTCTTAAGCAAATCACTGCAGTTGTTAAGAGAATCATCCGGTCGTTAAGCGAATCTGGCTTCCCCCATTGACTTTGCTTGTTGGAAGCCGGCTGGGAACGTTATAAAGGATGATCACGTGATCTTGCGGCAGTACAACCGTCATAAGTACATGCCAGTTGCCAAGCTTTTGATTTTGATCACGTGACCATGGGGAAATGTTATAAGGTGGTAAGTCTGAAAACTGGTCATAAGTGACTTTTTCAGTGTCGTTGTAACTTCAAGGGGTCACTAAGTGAATGGTTGTAAGTCAAAGACTATCTGCAGCACTAATCCTTGACTTACAACAGTGTGTTCAGTCACTGCTCAAAGTTACAACGGCACTGAAAAATGTGACTTACGACGGTTTTTCACAGTTACAACCTTTGCAGCAGCCCCAGGATCACGTGATCAAAATTCAGATGCTTGGTAACTGGTTCATATTTATGACCATTGCTGTGTCCGGGGTTATATGATTCCCTTTTGTGACCTTCTGACAGGTTAAAGTCAACGGGGAAGCCAGATTTACTTAGCAACCGGGTCCCTCACTTAACAACTGCAATGAGTCACTTAACAATCGTGGCAAGCAAGGTTGTAAAATGGGGCAGAATTCACTTAACAAATGTCTCACTTAACAACAGGAATGTTGGGCTTAATTGTGGTTGTAAGTCAAGGACTACCTTTAATAAACTGCTTTATTATTTATTGAACTGCAGTTTGGCAGTTCAAGTCTCACCAGGCTCAAGGTTGACTCAGCCTTTCCATCCTTCCGAGGTGGGTAAAATGAGGACCCAGATTGTTGGGGGCAAGAGGCTGACTCTGTAAACTGCATAGAGAGGGCTGTAAAGCACTGTAAAGCGGTATGTAAGTCTAAGTGGTATTGCTAATTACAGTCTAAGTCTACCCACTGTCAGGAGTTTGATCCTGACTAGCTCAAGGTTGACTCCGCCTTCCATCCTTCTGAGGTCGGTAAAATGAGGACCTACATTGTTGGGGGATGGACAATATGCTGACTCTGTAAACCGCTTAGAGAGGGCTAAAAAGTAGTATATAAGTCTAAATGTTATTGCTATTGCTATTATAACAGTTAGGCTTTCTACTAGCTTCTATCACCTCCCCACACCCTTCTCAGCCCCTGCAATGGCTGCCTATGGGGACCCTCCTTGTTTCCTCCCAAAGTATGGTGACATAGAGATATCTTAGCATAGTGTTTCTCAACTTTTAAGACGGGTGGACTTCAACCCCCATAATTCCCCAGCCAGATACCAATTACAGGTAGTCCTTGACTTACAGCAGTTCATTTCATGACCGTTCGAAGTTACCACGGCACTGAAAAAAAAAGCGATTTATGACCATTTTTCACACTTACGACCCTTGCAGCATCTCCATGGTCAGCTGATTAAAATTTAGACGCTTGGGAACTGACTCATATTTACGATGGTGGCCATGCCCCAGGGTCACGTGATCCCCTTTTGCAACCTTCTGACAGGCTGGCAAAGAAGCCTCTCAGCCGCCAGAGCTGTAAAGAGGCTTTTAAAGAGGTGGCTGGCCACAGGCCGCCGAAAAATACCGGAGGTCACGGAAAAAGCTGCTGCCATCACCGCCATGTTCTTTGCACATGGACTTGCAAGGCAATGGGATGCGCCTGTGTGAAAAACATGGCGGGGGGGGGCTAGTGAGTGGCGACCAGAGGACTGGTTCAGGGGTGTGACCAGCCAACCATCGCTACCGGTTCAGCGATCTTGGCCAAATTTCTGCCAACGGTTCGCGCGAACCGGTACAAACCGGCTGAATCCTACCTCTGAAATCTTTCCATTCCCCACCATCCAGTCAGAGCTGAAGAAGCTTCTTGGATGAGGAGCGAAACATCTTCAAAGGAAAAACCAGAAAGTCCAGTTGCCTCTTGAAAAAAAGCACCTTTGGAACTACTGTTCTGTGTCTCTTCCTTCTCTCTGTTCACATATTCTCTGCTTCCCTACTCAAGACCAGGAGCAAATCTTAGCTGCACCTGGTACTTGAACCGCGTAAATTACCACCGGACGTGCTCTGGAGACACCCTGGACCGTACGCTCCAACTGTGCAGCCTCCCAATCACCAATTCTTTCCACGCTGCTGATTCTTCTGAAAAGATTGACCATTTGCTATCCTACCCGTGTTGCAAATGATACTCAAATGATGTCCCCTTGCTGTGGGGAGGATGGGATGACTTCATTATTTTCAAACGGACACATCAGAGCAGAAAGAGCAATAGAGAGAGGGGCCTTTGCTCATTTCACAGGGAGGCCTGCGAAATACCCAAAGTGTTAGCAAATAGGAGAAGGAAGGAGTACTTAAGGAGTGTTTGCTTTCTTGAGTTACATAAAGGCAGTGGTGAGATTCAGCCAGTTCGCACCACGTCGGGAGAACCGGTTGTTAACTTTCTGAGCAGTTTGGTGAACTGGTTGTTGGAATAAATCATTAGGGCAGAGAACTGGTTGTTAAATTATTTGAATTCCACCACTGCATACAGATGGTCCTCGACTTATGACCACAGTTGAGCCGAACATCTCTGTGGCTAAGCTAGACAGTTGCGAAGTGAGCTTCGCCCTATTTTACAACCTTTCTTCCCACAATTGTTAAGTGAAACACTGTGGTTGTTAAGTTAATAAGACAGTTGTTCAGTGAATCTGGTTTCCCCGTTGACTTTGCTTGTCAGAAGGTCGCAAAAAGGGGATCACATAACCCTGGAATACTGCAACCGTCATAAACATGAGCCAGTGGCCAAACGTCCAAATTCTGATCACGTGATCATGAGGATGCTGCAATGGTCATAAGTGTGAAAAACAGTCATGTCACTTTTTTTAGTGCTGTTGTAACTTCTAACGGTTGCTAAACAAGTGGTTGTAACTCGAGGACTTCCCGTATAATGTAATAAAGGCAGGATAAAAATCTAATGAATTAATGAATAAACTGGGATCTTTGTCCAGGCTGTATTGTGTTTCCATTTTGTTCTGCCTCCATTTGTCTTGCGTTGTTGTCCAGATTTCTGGTTTTTTCACGTTCTGAAAAAGCGAGTCGTGTTATCTTATCAGCAACATAGATGTAATGCAATGTAATCCTAGCTTTCCCATCTAAAAACCATTGGCTTATCTTGGGATCACAAGTCCCATGCTTCCCAACAGCCAGGCTAGCTGAAAATTCTTGGCGCTGCATCCCCCATAACTTGGGGAATATTAGATTGGTGGAATCTAATGTAAAGTTTCATGGTCTACAGCAGGGACAGGGGTGGGATTCAGCCGATTCAGGCAAACTGGATGTTACTATTACATCTGGCTCGCCGAACTGATAGTTGCAAGGGCTGGCTGGCCCTCCCCACGCTGCCCCTCCCAGGAGTCTCCACGCAGCCTGTTTTGGATGCCAGGTAAGTGCAGCGCCCGCGCATTGGCTCTGGGAGGGTGACAAACTGGCCTCCTGGAAGTTCCGGAAGTCGGGAAACGGGTCCATTTCCGGCCTCCGGAGCCTGGGGAGGCCATTTTTGTCCTCCCGGAGACTCACAGAAAGCCTCCGGAGCTAGGGGGGAGAAAAATGGGCCTCCTGGAAGTACTGAAAATCTGGAAATGAGCTTGTTTCCAACCTCTGGAGCCCGGGGAGGCTGTTTTCACCCTCCCAGAGACTCAAGAAGCCTCCGGAGCCTGGGGAGGGAGAAAAACGGGCCTCCTGGAAATTCCGGAAGTCTGGAAATGAGCCTGTTTCTGACTTCTGGAGCCCGGGGAGGCTGTTTTCACCCTCCCAGAGACTCAAGAAGCCTCCGGAGCCTGGGGAGGGAGAAAAACGGGCCTCCTGGAAATTCCGGAAGTCCGGAAACGAGCCTGTTTCTGATCTCTGGAGCCTGGGTGAGGCCGTTTTTGCCCTCCCAGAGGCTTGAGGAAAGCCTCCGGAGCTTGGAGGAGGGCGAAAACGCCTCCCCCCCCCCGCCGTGGTGCAGGAGACTGAGTAGGCCCAGCCCACTATGGCCACGGCCACCCAGCAACCCGGCACAGAACCGGTTGTTAAAATTTTTGAATCCCACCCCTGAGCAAGGAGTGTCCAACCTTGCCAAATTTAAGACCTGAGGACAGCCTATTGTATCAGTCACAGAAGTATTCTCTGGAACTGGGAGATATTTCTAAGTGTCTGTATTATTACATGTAGTGGTACAAATGGACAAAAGGCTCATCGTTTCCTTCAAATAGATTTTCCTATCCGAAATAAGAAAATTAATTTGCAAAAAAAAAAAAAGAAAAAAGAAGAAAAATCACAAACAGTTCCTCTCCTCTGATTTTAATGTAACTTCTAAACACAGAGACCCACACACACTCTATACGTAATGGGAATATCATTATCCTGCTGGACATTTCTGTGACTGGTGATCAGATTTTTGAGTAGCTGGAGTCACCAGAAAGCAAAGCTGGTTAGAAAAAAAAAAAAAAGCAGGCAGAGACAGAACTAACACCGAATTTAATTTAAATTTAAATCTAACCAATTAAAGGCAAGCCGTTTTATTTTACAATATATGTATTTCATTGCGTTCTGCTTTCTGTCACATTACAAATTGCAGCAAAGTCGCCTTAAAGGCTAACGTTTATTCTTGCATACAGATAGTCCTCGGCTGATGACCGTAATTGAGTCCGACAATGACGATCTTAAGTCATAACTGTCATAAAGTGAGTCATCAAAGCACTGATTTCTATTTTTAAAAAAATTGTGGTCACATAAGTGAAGGATGCTACAAAGAACCATAAATGCCAGCCAGTTGCCAAGCACCCAAAATGCACTCATAGATTGCAGTGGCAGATGATGTCAGAATTTCAGAACAAAGATCATATACTGTACGTATCTTTTGGCGGGGGATGGGATGTCCATTGTAACTTTGAATGGTTGCTAAGCAACCAGGTTGTAAGTCAAGGACTACCTGTATTACAATGACAGCTTTAAGGAACTATGTGGAGCTGCTCCGTTTTTCACCACAAGATCAGGCATTATAACAGAGTTTATAACAAGGACCACACTGTCCAGTGAATCTAAAGAGACTTATTGTGCCTAAACTTAAATGAATTTTGATTACATTGAGTAGTTATTTTGGATGTCTTCCATATGTTCATAAAGAAAATGTTATTCTAGAGCAGTGATGGTTAACCTTTTTGCTGTCGCGTGCCAAAAGCAGGGGGGACTGCACGTGCGTGTGCCCACACCCATAATTCAATGTGCTCCATCCCCCCACGCATGCACGCGTGACCCCCCCCACTCCCCCCTGCTTTTGGCACATGATAACACAGTGGGCCCGGTAGGCCCATTTTTTGCCCTCCCCAGGCTCCAGAGGCTTTCTAGGAGCCTGGGGAGGGCAAAAATGTCCTTCCCCATCCCCCCGGAGCCCCTCCTGAGGCCCGGAAACAGCCCGTTTCTCAACTTCCGGTGGGCCCGGAAGGCCTGAAAATCAGCTGGCCAGCCCGTACATGCGCTCGCGTGCCCACAGATATGGCTCCGTGTGCCACCTGTGGCCCCCGTGCCATAGGTTCGCCATCACAGTTCTAGAGGGAGAAGGACTGTGAATAGTTCCCTCATTCCCAGAATTAAAAAGCGATATTATGATACAACCTCCGGGCGATACTCCTACTTGAACAGTGGGTTGGATTAGAAGACCAACAAGGTCCCTTCCACCTCCGTTCTTCTGTTACTCTTATGGCCACCTATTACAGGCAAATGTAAAAGAGGCGTAAACCTAGGGACAATTTTATTTTATGTTATTTATTAGATTTTATTTGGAGCGTGCTCCCATTACAATTTTCAAGGGAGCGTTCAAGCAACGCTCCCTTGAAAAGACGGTTCAGTATTTTATATGACACAGTCCATATAATCAGATGATGGACCCGTCCTTTTCATTCAAGGCCATAAAAATGAATCGGCTGAAATACCATCCCAGAAGTTCCTTCAGGCTTCCCCACGCGGTCCTGTTGAATGGTCATTGACGTCACTGGATGGATAAAAACCACGGCTGGTATCGAATGCCACGAGAAAGATACATGTAGACCTTGACTTAACGGCCACAAATGAGACCCAAATTTCTGCTGCTAAGCAAGACAGCTGTTAAGTGAGTTTCTCCCCATTTTACGACCTTTCTTAGCACAATAATGAAGTGAGTCACTGCAGTTGGCAAGTTTAGTAACACGGTTGTTAGGTGAATCTGGCTTCCCCGTTGACTTTGCTTGGTGGAAGGTCGCGAAAGGCGGATCATGTGACCCCGGGATGCTGCAACTATCATGAATACGAGACTGTAGACAAGCATCCGAATTTGGTCATGTGACCCTGGGGATGTGGAAGTGTTTGTGAATGTGAAAAACCGTCATAAGCAGTGGTGAGATTCAGCCGGTTCGGGCTGATTCAGACAAATCGGTAGTTATATTGCTGGCTGGCCCTGCCTCTCCCCATGAGAGGAGTCCCCATGCGCCCCATTTTGGCTCCCAGGAGGCTGCAGAGAGGCCTACTAGGCCCAAAAACAGGGCTTGGGGTGTATGTAGCATCCCCTCCTCCAGCGGCCTGTTTTTGCTCCCAGGAGGCTGCATGGAGGCCTACTAGGCCCAAAACGGGGCGCGAGGGGCAGCATGTCCTC
Organism: Coluber constrictor foxii; assembly: GCA_038048745.1. Lineage (NCBI taxonomy): Eukaryota > Metazoa > Chordata > Lepidosauria > Squamata > Colubridae > Coluber > Coluber constrictor. The sequence continues at coordinate 340,172,203 of CM075958.1, forward strand.
CCTGTGGCTCGTTTTTGCTCCCAGGGGGGTGCAGGAGGCCGAGTGCTGCCTGTCACACACCCTGACCACACCTATCATGGCCATGCCCACCCAGCCGGTCATTAGGGCAGAGAACCAGTTGTTAAATTATTTGAATCCCACCACTGGTAATAAGTCACTTTTTTCTGTGCTTTAGTGACTTCGAACTGTCACTAAATGAACTGTTGGAAGTCGAGGACTACCTGTATATGTGTGTGAGAGCACTTCAAGGAATATTTCAGGAATATTCTGCCCTGTGAAATCTTAAAAAGAAAGAAAAAATGTTTTTTTCCCACTGTCTCTGTTCACAATCCAAATCTAAACAAACAAATCAATGCACACAGTTGTTTATTGAGATGTAAGGGCAATTGAATTTAATTCCAGGTAAAATGTTACATAAATGTGGAACCTGGGAATCCTATTTTACACACATACACGCAGGCACAGACACGCACACAAATACACAGACAGAGAAAGAGAGGCGGGAAGAAAAGTTTAGAAAGGAAAAGAGAGAAAGAAGAAGAAAGAGGGGAAGTGAGGAAGAGAAAGGGAAAGAGAGACGGAGAGGGGAGAGAGAGAGGAAGAGAGGGGGAGGAAGGAAAAGAAAGAGGGAAAGGGGGAGAGAGAGGAAGAGAGGTAGAGGAAGAAAGAGGGAGGAAGAGAGATGAAAAAGAGGAAGAGAAAGGGGAAGAGAGAAAGAGACAGGAGAGAGGAAGAGGAAGAAAGGGGAAGAGAGAAAAAGAAAGGGGGAGAGAGGGAGAGGAAGAGAAAGGAAGAAAGAGAGGGAGGAAGAGAGATGAAAAAGGAAGAGAAAGGGGAAGAGAGAAAGAAAGGGAGAGAGAGAGGAAGAAAGGGGAAGAAAAAGACGGGGAGAGAGGAAGAGAAAGAAAGAGAGAGGGAGGAAGAGATGAAAAAGAGGAAGAGAAAGGGGAAGAGAAAAAAAGAAAGAGGGGGAGAGAGAGAGGAAAAGAGGGGAAGAAAGGAAAAGAAAGGGGGAGGGAGAGGAAGAGGAAGAGGAAGAAAGAGCGGGGAAGAGAGAAAGAGAAAGGGGAAAAGAAAGAGAGGAAGAAAGCAAGAGTACGTATTTTAATAATGCAGCTTCTACCCTTCCTAATCACAAACTGCAGGTGAAAAATACAATGTCGGTCCATGTGCTCAGTGAATTATTTATTTCTCCTGAAAGAACCTGTGAAATAACCAGTTAAATTTAGAAGAATTTAAGCTGAGCTCCGGTTGAGCTTTCACCATCTTCCATTTTATTCTAGCTGATTGATAATACAATATATGCAATCATAGTTCAGCCAAATCTAAGCCCATTTTTTAGACCTGTAAATTACAGCAATGGAGAAATAGTTTCACTATTTAATATAAACGTGCATCAAACTAAAGACAACATCTGTCTGATATGTCTAGGACTGCATTGATAAGCTGAAGTACAGCTTTTTTTTTCTAATTAGGGGTGAAGATGTTCAGTTTTGGATTAACCAGTTCACTTCAGTTTATCAATCTATTTATTTGCTTAATGCTACTAGCCAGCCACCATTTGCTGATTTCTATCTACTGGCAGTTTTATCAGTATAACACATTTTAAGATGGGGGCCAAATTCCAGAATTGTACCCAGGCTTAAATTTGCTGAGTTATCAATTCCCTTCAGCGAATGTCTGTGGAGATTCTCAGTCATCCAGGTCATGGTTATCCTAAAAGTGCTTTTCAAAAGGAAACTGGATTTTTTAAAGAATTTTTCCTTGAAAACATTTTGCTTCTCATCCAAAAGCTTCTCATCCAGAACTGAAGAAGTTTCTTGGACAAGAAGCGAAACAAGGAATAGAATAGGAGTAGGAGTAGGAGTAGGAGTAGGAGTAGGAGTAGGAGTAGTAGAAACAGAAACAGAAACAGAAACAGAAACAGAAACAGAACTCAATTCTTTATTGGCCAAGTGTGATCAGACACACAAGGAATTTGTCTTCGGTGCATAACCTCTCAGTGTACCGTGTTTCTTCGAAAATAAGACCCTGTCTTATATTTTTTTGAACCCCAAAATAAACGCTTGGCCTTATTTTTGGGGAGGCCTTATTATTTTGGGGCGCATGGAGCAAGATGGGGCTCCCCTTGCCGTCTTACCTGATTTCCAGCTCTGCGTTTAAATATTTTCGGGGAGGGCTTATTTTCGGGGGGGAGGCTTATTTTAGCGCATGCACTCAAAAGCCTGATTGGGCTTATTATCAGGGGATGTCTTATTTTCAGGGAAAATAAAAGGCACATAAAAGCTATAAGTGATAAATCATGATCATAGTCATCATAAAAATGCATTCATCATAAATCATAAGATACAACACTTCGTGATAGTCATAGGATACTAAGTAAGCAATCAACATAAATCATCCTAGGAAACTAAATAAAACAATATTAATTGTAAAGATACAAGCAACAAAGTTATAGTCGTAAGAAGAAAGGTAATAGGAAAGATAAGAAGAAGAATAGTAATATAGTCTTACTAGATAATTTGACTGTTGTGGGAATTAGTTGTTTAGCCGAGTGATGGCATGGGGGCAAAAACTGTCCTTGTGTCTAGTTGTTCTGGTGTGCAATGCGCTATAGCATCGTTTTGAGGATAGGAGTTGAAAAGTTTATGTCCAGGATGCGAGGGGTCTGTAGATATTTTCACAGCCCTGTTTTTGACTCGTGCAGTATTCAGGTCAGTAGTGGGTTTCAATATCCGTTGCTACCGGTTTGCTCATGGGTGTGTGCACACTTGTGCGACGCTTCGGCGCATGTGCAGAAGCGTCTGGGCAAGTGGTTGGAGCCTGCTGCTGCTAGCGGTTTGCCCAATCCGGGGCGAATCGGTAGCAATCCACCACTGATACAGGTACCATATTTTCCGGTGTATAAGACGATTGGGTGTATAAGATGACCCTCCTCAGAGGCATTTAAGGCTCGTCAGAGCCTTATGGGCTGGTCTGCCTGGTTACAGGAGAATGAGACCCGGCGTATAAGATGACCCCCGACTTTTGAGAAGATTTTTGTGTGTTAGAAAGTAGTCTTATACGCAGAAAAATACAGTATACATTTTTAAGGAAAAAGTAAAGAAATCAGTTGCTTTTTGAAAAGCAGTTTTGGGAACTCCCTGCAGCAGCAATTTCTCTATATTATGCTATCAATTGATTGGGACTGGTAAGTAGTAAAATTTGACCTCCTGACTTGCTTCTGTTCATCCTGGCTGAAAAAGGAATGTAATTAAATAATGTATCTGGCAGTGGGATTAAGTAGTGGGCTAGAGGAAGTGACGTCACTCCTTGTGGTCATAGACTCACATCTTTTTCTTTTATGATGATGAGGGATTCTTTTTTTTTTTTGTTTTGATGTGGTATATGAAATTCACAACATTCTGATATTCGCTTCCAAGTGGTGTCCATTGCATTTCAGGAGTGAAAGACACAGGTTAAAGTCCAACCAAACCGATTCATTGCTCATGTGTATGCACAGGAATCTAGTCAACTAACGGTTAGCACTATTTTGGCGCTAGATAATGGTTAACGGAATTCAAGAGGGGTTGGACTTGGTCCGCTTGTGACTATGAAGAGACTGTAGGCTGGTTCCTCTTTTGACTCCACCTCCAGATTCTGTCACTCCTTCTCCTACGGCAGTGGTTCTCAACCTGTGGGTCGTGACCCCTTTGGGGGTCAAACGACCCTTTCACAGGGGTCGCCTAAGACCAATGGAAAACACATATTTTCAATGGTTTTAGGAATAATTTTATAGTTGGGGGTCACCACAACATGAGGAACTGTATTAAAGGGTCACGGCATTAGGAAGGTTGAGAACTACTGTCCTACAGGAATACATACTATATCTAGATCAGGGGTGTCAAACTCAATTTCATTGAGGGCACATCAGGGTAGTGTTTGACCTCGGTGGTGGTGGGGGTCTGGGTGCCTGGTCAAGAGGCATGGCCAGGTTGGCATCCATTTTCAGTTGGACGGCCTCCTGAAGCCCTCTGCCAGTGAAAATGGAGCTGGGGGGGGGCGTGCAGCCCTTCTGAGCTCCGTTTTCGCTGGCAGAGGCACAATGGGCCGGTCCTTTGCTGTTTCTAGGGCGGCTAGATCTAAGTTCCCTGCGGGCTGGATCCGGCCCGCGGGCTTTGAGTTTGATACCCCTGATCTAGATAGTTGCTCTTTTTGGATGAAATATAACTTACACTGAGATGAAGAAGAGGAATTAGATCCCAAAATGGTGTAGAAAGTTAAATTTGCTTTCTTCAGGACCCTGAAATATTCCCCCCACCCCATGCACAGAGGATTCAATGGAGCCTATTGTTTCCATAACACACTTTGTACTGTATCAATAATCTTGCAAAGAGTTGCAATGCCCTAATGCCATTTTCAAAAGCTGGTTTTCAGTTCATTCTGTTCTATTTAACATTAAAAGGGCAAAATGTCCTATAGTTTGGTAGCATTCCTTCTCAATTTCAGTACAACTTATTTCCGAAAGTAAGCGGCGATACAATTGCAAGGGTAGTAAATGTATAAAGAATAGTTTGATAACACCTCCCCCCCCAATAATTAAATGCAGCTAATTTTGTATAATTTTATATGGAATTGTCTTGAGGAAGAACTTCATAGCTTAAAAAGTGTCAAGAAAGAAGAAAACGTTTTCCAAAGCAACTTTTTGCACTTGATTTTTTTTTCACATTTCAGGATATTGATGGATAAACCCTTCTTTTTTATGTCCCATGGATGCCGCCAGAAAATAAATATGTTTATTTTTTTTCCCCACCTCTACAAATGTAATTCTTACAGCTTCTGCTTTGCACACTGGCTTGAATGACAATTCTGATTATTTTTTTTTTAAATTATTGATTTATTCATTTTAATGATGGCTTCCACTAACCAATCTTTAACTAACTGTGGTTGTTTAATTACAGAGGGAACATTCCCACGCTCAACAGGTACAGTAATTCTCCTTTTTAGCTCTTTTAAAAAGTAGCTAGTTGTCAGAAGAATGTGTAGTTTTAACACAATTTTTTAAAAGAATTGGGTTATTAACAGCCTAACTTTTTTATTTATTTATTTACTTATTTTGGAATCTGGGTTCCCACTCAAAACTATATCAATCTCTAATCCTTATTTTCAGGGTTTGTTTTTAATGTTTTCCTCTGTTCCCCTTTGAATGTTTCTGTGTTTTTTCTTCTCTTTATCCTTTCTTTTGGCATGCTATAAAAATTAACCTCACTAGCGCACAAGACTTACCTTACCTGCCTTAAAAGCCTGTTCCAGATCTTGAAGCAAAAATTGGTCATTTTTCTTTCCTCCCTTTCTTTTCCCTTGGGTAGCAAAGATGGACCCCAGCTGGCCTACTCACCAATTGGGATTTAAAGCAGAATGAGTAACTTTACTCCAAGTGGTTTAAAAAAAAAGAAAAGAAAAATACACAGGTAGTCCTCGACTTATGACCACAATTGAGCCCAACATTTCTGTTGCTAAGCGAGACAGTTTTCAGGGAATTTTTGCCCCGTTTTACGACTTCCTGGCTACGCTTGCTAAGTGAATTGCTGCCGTTGTTAAGCTAATAACACGGTTGTTAAGTGAGTGTTTCTTTCCCAATTGACTTTGTTTGTCGGAAAGTCGCAAAAGGGGATCCCATGATCCCGGGACACTGCAACCGTCATAAATATGAGTCAGTTGCCAAAAGCGTCTGAATTTTGATCACACGACCATGGGGACGCTGCAACCGTTGCGTGAAAAACCGTCCAGGACTACCTGTATATTGGGGAAAAAAATAATAATTCTCCAGGTTTTCTGGATGTTGACCCATATCACAAACTAGCGAATGTCAAATTTTCCAGCTGGGGAAGGTTCTGAATGCAGGTGCCTTAACTTTTTCATTTGCCTACACCCTAAATCTTACTTTAGGGAAGAGGTTGCCGAATATCCTTGTCAGCGTTTGCTCACCTGTGAGTAGAAGGGATGTTGTGTCTTCACTTACCTGGCCTTCCCTGAGAAAGCTGCCATTAGCTTCTCTCAGACAAAGGCCAAATCTAGTTTTCAAAAATGCCCAGGGGAAGAAAAATTTTACAAAATATTTGAATTAAAACACTGGGGATGGGTGGGGTGGAAACCCTTTGCTTGTGAAAAGCATTTGGAACTCATATCCCTGAAGGAACTGGTGCTTAATTCCCCAGGTCCTAAAGAAATAAAAATTTAATACTGGATCATGACCAAGAATTGGGTTTGAAGACTAGCACACACCCTTTTACAGCAGGGGGAAGCAAATAGAAGTTGCCCCCTCAATGACAAGAAAAGAGCAGGATTTTTAAAATCCCTTTGGGCTACAGATCCATTTGAAAGTCTGGAGAAACCTAAGAAACCCCTTATCATAAACATTATTTAAATGCATGAAATAAAATGCATAAACGTACATCATACTGTAAAGTTGCTCAGATTCGTCTATCAAAAATATTTTAAAAAGAGTGCCAGAGTCACCTTGTGAAGGGAGACGGATGGCATAAATTTTTTAATAAATAAAAATAAATAATCTCAAATTACTGCAAATGGAGAGATTTCTTAAAGATAATTTTTGGAGACCAGGCAATGAAATAAGGCCATACCTACATGGGTTGCTGGCTGAAAAACTAAAGCTGCAATGTTTTTTCCAACCAAGATCAGATGACTCCTAAACTCTCATCTATAGACATCAAAGTGATCTGTGGACTCGAATTAAGAACCCTGTTCTAGTCCATCCTATGTGAAAATGATTTTGGGATGGGGAACGGCCCAGTCAATGGTTTCTAGCAATGGTTCTTTGGTTTTTCCCCGCTTGTTAAATCTTCCACCAGTAACTCCAGTTGGCTGAGGGGTATATTCTCTCCAGTTTGAATGCCTGGGCAGAGTTAACTTTCCTCTGCCTTAAATTAACTTTTTTTTTTAATGCCAACAATTCATTACGGCTTTCCAGGGAGGGTGGGTGGGTGGAAAATGGTTGGCTGAGAACATAATTATTATATAGTCATTTGTCAGGAAAGACGTACAGCCTCTCACTCCGAAGAGAATGTATTTGCTTAGCCGTCTTCCAGAACGGTGTTGTTTTCTTTCCTGTTTTGTTTCTTTCCTTTAAATGCAATTTTGCAAATATGGCTTTAAGGCAAATTGGAGAGGGTGGGAGGGTGGGTAGAGATAAGCGGGAACTCACTGCTCATTCTATATTCAGACCTGTTTCTCACTAAAGTAGTAATCACTGCACCATTTGAGGCAAGAGATAGAAGTCCAACTTGACAACTTCTTTCTATGTCAGAAGGAAATACGCCACACTTCACAAGCTAGCATGCTCTGGACAAGTCTAATTTTTTTTTCCCCTTAACCACCCAACGTGTTAGTTTTTTTATAGGTAGGGATTTTTTTTTAATCCACACAACAAAGAATTTGATCATTTCCTCTGAGGTGAAGTGATGGGGTTTTTTTTGTAGAGGTATTTGAACCTTTGGACTACAATCTTCTGCTTTCTGTTTGTGAGGGACTCATCCTGTAACATCCATTGATGTCACTATTTTCTTGAAGGACCCAAGGGAAAGTTCTAGTTTCACACAAATGGATGCACACAACCACCTGCTGCCTGGCAATTCCCTTGCCATTGACCAGGGGTCTCCAAAGTTGGCAACTTTAAGACTTGTGGATTTCAACCCCCAGAACTCTGGAAATTTAAGTCCATAAGTCTTAAAGTTGCCAACTTTGGAAACCCCTGCCACAAACAAGATATACTTTCTACAAATTAGCAAGGGATTGGCTGCTGTTGTGATAGGTCAAATTTATCACAAGTGGCTGGCGTGCCGACTGGTGCATGGAATCTCTTCTTCTGAATCAAAATGCTCACTAGATGTTGGGAATGATCTCTAGTGGTGCAGGGTATCAATCAGTATCTGGAATGCCACACTGTTGAATCAGCCATTTCAGCTGGCCATGTTGCGGGAGAGAGATGACGAGACGGGTAGACGTAAGTCGAGGCGAGCCATCAGTTGGGTTCCAGATGTTGACCTGTGAGTCCTTCCATGATGACCAGCAGTAAAGTCATCTAGCAGTTGTTCCTCAGTACCAGGAAGTTGCTCTCCATTGGAGAAGCGATGGGTTCATCCACCCATTGCTTGAAGAAGAAATATGCAATGTAGGAGTGTCCGTGGGGATGATTAAAAAAAAAAAAAAGATGGCGGCTGCCATGGCACAATTGAAACCCCGCCTCCTTTACAGTACATTCCTTGTTTAAAAAGGGGTGGGGCTTTGACTGGCCGCCATCTTGAACCCTATGGCCAACACTCCAAATGTCCCTGGAATATAAGAAGCTATTTTATTCCAGACCAGGCTCCCATTTATAATATTTCCATCCTTAGGAGCCCCAAAAAGTCACTCCCGGGTTGTGTTGGCCTGACAGAATGGCTACTAAATGAACACACAGGGTTATACATGCATACACCTGAACCAATTTTAACACTAACCAAGTTTAGCACAGTTGTGTGACTGCTATTCTTAGCCTGGAATTGACCTGGTTAGGTTGTTGCCTAAACACAATCTTTAGATGGTTTTCAGATAGATGCTCACAGTAACATCTCACCCACCTGTTTGAACGCCATCTCTTGCCAATTCACGACATGGGTAAGATTATTGCCTAGAGGTAGTCCTCAACCTACAACCACAATTTTCTGTTGCTAAGCAAGGCAGTTGTTCAGCAAATCTGGCTTCCCCTATTGACTTGGCTTGTCAGAAGCAGGCTGGGAAGGTTACAGACGATAATCATATGACCCGGGGACAGTGCAACCGTCACAGATACATGCCAGGTGCCAAGCATCTGAATTTTGATCGCATGACTCCGGGACAGTGCAATCATGATAAATACATGCCAGTTGCCAAATGCCCGGATTTTGATCACGTGACCCTAGGGATGCTACAATGGTGGTAAGTGTGAAAACAGATCATAAAACACTTTTTTTCAGTGCTGTTGTAACTTCCAATGGTCACTAAATGAATGAATGGTTGTAAGTCGAGGACTACCTGCATTTCAGAAAAACATAACTCCGAACATTTCTGAGCCTGTTCTGTTGATGCCGATATATGGGCACCGAAATCCAGCATAAAGGTTATGCCCAGCTGGCACAGTGGACAATACCCATGATTAGAGATTTCCTAAACATATTTCAACCTGCCGTAACCGTTGTGTATTTGTGTTGATGTATATCCATGGCCTTTGTTCAAAGAAAATTTACTAAATCTTCAGAAACTAAACATAGCTCTCTGTGTATAGGGGGTTTGTGTTTGTATATATGTGTGTGTTCTTAATTTGCAAATGCTAATATCTGTCTATCATCTGCTTCTGTCTGCCAGAGCAATGTGTAGCTTAACCATTGAAAACATAGTTTGGGAATAGTCAAGATATAAATTGTTCTGCAATGTATGTGGTTTCTTTTAAAAAAAACAAAACAAAACAGTGGAACAGGAGAGAGAATGCCTTCCTGGGTTTCCTTTAGTCTATGCCGTTTTTATTTTAATTATTTGTCAAAGAAAAATTACAAATTCGAAGAAGCAAAATGAGAAAAAAAACCTAAAATGTGACAGGGAGGATCGCCACGCTAGTGTACTTACACATGCCTCCCTTAGGAAACCCCTAAAATATGGAGAAAGATCCGCAGAAGTTAAGTTAGAATTAAAAATTGTGGAAGTTAGTAGCTGAGACAACTGAATCGGATAAGATACCTCAGACTTTTGACAGCTCCATAATTCTGCATGAAATCTGTAACACCGCTGTAATTGAAATCAGGGTCCTGGTGTTGTTGGGACTCACAAAATGAATTGCAAATTAAAATAGCCTTTAGTGAAAATTTCCCTTCTGCCTTCTACTGATCAAGTTATTTTAGCAAATTCCACTGGGTTTTTCCCCCCCACCCAGCCTCAGTACTTCCATCTGCAAAATGGGTTTAATATAATACACTAGAAGAGTTAACAGTTCTGCAATGCAAATGAAGGGCTTGGAAACACCTTTCCAGATACCAAGGGGCTAAATGGAAGCTGGGATTCTTGCTCAGATTAATCCCATTAACAAAGGAGAGCCATGAATCTTAGATTAACTCGTCACCAATTTCGCTCCCTTTTCATTTCAAGCAGGTAATCATTATTTCAGAAAACCAATTTCATTGTATACATGATGTACAATGACAAAGGCAATTATTATTATTAAAAGGAGACTTAAGAATCTGCAGGGTTGCAGACTGAAAAAATCCAGCCTCATGGAATTAAAATGATTATTAAAATTCCTGACCTTTTAAAAACTGGCTCAGGTTTTTTTTTTAAAAAAAGGTAGAAATAAATAAATAAATAGCCACATGGACAAACTCCAGCCCAGTTTATTCCAATGAACAACTGTGAATGTTTACATGTCCAAAACTCAGAGATCAAATTGTGGAGTCCTCATCTATTCATTATGATAATTATTTTTAAGCGCCACAAATATATGTGAGGCGTTATGTAAAAAAGTAAAATAAATGCAACAGCCCATCCCAAAGTTTGGTGTAATCTAAAATATTTGCTTGTGGCTTAAAAATCTTGGTGAAAATTTCAAATCCTAGAATGCCAGTTATAACAGAGACCGTAGAAGTCTTAGTCTAACATCTTATCCAGGACTCAGTTTGTATGGCTGTGCATCTCACATTCCTGACTCAATGACAATTAAAAAAACAACATCAGAAACAAAATTAACAGATTCATAATAACATGCAAACATACTGTGTTTCCCCGAAAATAAGACATCCCCTGATAATAAGCTCAATTGGGCTTTTGAGCGCATGCGCTAAAATAAGCTCCCCCTGAAAATAAGCCCTCTCCGAAAATATTTAAACGCATGCACAGCCGGTCCTCGCCATTTCCTCTGGTTAGGGTTAGGGAGACAGAGCTGGAAATCAGGTAAGAGGGCAAGAGGAGCCCCGTCTTGCTCCAAGCGCCCCAAAAAATAAGACCTCCTTGAAAATAAGGCCAAGTGCTTATTTCGGGGTTCAAAAAAGACAGGGTCTTATTTTGGGGGAAGCATATATTAACCATGATTAAAACCACTAATAGCTAATAGGAACTAATAGCTCTCATAGGAAATTCCTCCTTCTTTAGAGTGGGATCGCCTATGCAAAGCCCCTGCTGTGCTATAGATACTACATTCAAACCTCCTTCCCTTCAACAGCCTTGCAAAGTATTGGAAGGATCTTTGCATACAACACTAGAGCTCATAATTTCCATTGTGACTGGTTCAACTGTTTAGCTGGCCGAACCCAATTTCTGTAATTTTTGCTTTTAACCTATACATTTTTTTTAAAGAAAAAGTGAAAAAAATCAGAGATAGAAGCTCCACTGATAGTAATCTGTATTCGTAATCGCCTTGGTAGTTTTGATGGGGATATGGTTTCCTCCATGTGGATGGAAACGACACCAAAGAGGAAATTACGCCCCCTCCAAAATTGGCAGGACCAATTATTGCATACAGTAAAAACAGACAGCAAACCCTACACTCCCTCATCCTGATAATGTTACCTAGTTGGGTAATGAGATGCCTGCAAACTCCCACCAAGGAGCTTGCAAGCTCTTGAGTCACCAAACTCATCAAGAGACCATCAAGAGTTCTGCATTTCCACCATGAGCCGGATATATTCTCTTTATTGGAGGCTTTTCTTTACTAGGAAAGAATAGTTCTTCATACACTATGTCCATGGGCTTTTGATATGTTCATGGTTAGCATGTCATGCTAACCCATAAAATAATCTGAAAAGGTGCAAACCTGGTCTTGACACACTATAGGCCGGATTCATTTGGCCCAATGGTCATATGACTCAGAGGAGAAGGTTAGTATTAAATGAAGCACAGGTAGGCTTCAATGTACAACCACGATTGGTACCCAGAATCTCGGTTGCTAAGCAAGCCAATTGTTGAAAGAGCTACGCTCAATTTTGCAACTTTTTTTTTTTATCACTGCAGTTATTGCATGAATCATGAATCTGACTTCCCTCATTGACCATGCTGGTCGGCTGGAAAAAGTCGCAAACGGGGATCAGATGACCCTGGAATGCTGCAACCATCACCCCAGGGGTGAGGGTTGTTGTGGCTTGTTGGGGTCCACAAACCCTGTGAAGCAGCCTTGTCCTATCAAAGCAGCCACTTGTACCAGCTTTAGAGAGGGACTTACATTCTCTATCCATCTTGCAAGCCGCATGGCCCAAGAAACACATCAAGAGCCTTGTGTTGATAACAATACAGGGATTGGCATCCTTTTCCTGATCATTTTTGGGTGTTTGCTCAGGATCTTAAGTGGCAAACCGACAATGCCTTGTTCTAGTTCACAGAAATCTAATTCTAACATTAGAAAAAAATGCAAAAGTTATAACAAGTATAAAACAAATTATTCTCACTCCTGTTTCGATCTACTTTGAGGTTTCGGTGACCACTGAAGCTCCTTTGAAACTCATTTCCAGTTCTCCTTAAAGCTGTTTAAAACCTGGTTACCAAGTTCCTCACTGACTATCCAGGTTCCCCCTCCCCCCCCCAAGAATGTTGGAGGTCACCGAGCAGCACATTCAGTGCATTGAAACACATTGTCTTCTAAGTCTGGTGGAGCTATTCTTTTAATTTGGGCCTCTTGGTTTTGTAGTACAGCCAGGAGTGGGCTGCTAGGGGTTCGCAGGGGTTTGGGAGAACCTCTAGCTAAGATTCTGTGCAGTTCGGAGAACCCCCAAATCCTACTCCTGGCTGGCCCCGCCCACCCCTCCCCTCCCAGGAGTCCTCACATGGCCCGTTTTGGATGCAGTTAGTGCAGGGCATGCACGGAGACTCAGGGAGGGCAAAAAACGGGCCTGCCAGAAGTTGAGGAACCGGCCTCCAGAGGGCCTCCAGAGCCTGGGGAGGCTGTTTTCGCCCTCCCAGAGGCTTGAAAAAAGCCTCCGGAGCCAGGGGAGGGCAAAAGCGCCCCCCCCCCCCCGCCGTGGTGCAGGAGGCCGACTAGGCCACGCCCACCATGGCCATGCCCACCCAGCAACCAGACAGAGAACTCCTTGCTAAAGTTTTTGAAGCCCACCCCTGAGTACAGGTAATGGTCCTCTTAAGTGTCGGGAACAATTAGTCCCCTCTTATTTTGAATTCAGCCCTGTTCAGAGTTGAGGAAGAGGGCAGGATGAGGACAGGGCCTGAACCAACCAAACAATAATCCTTCAAAGCCTGCAATCTGCAGATTTAATTTTGAACAGCCATGCAGATGGCCTTAGGAAAACTAGAGACAACATCATGGTAAATTTAAATCCACGCCTATCCGATTTTTGTGTGCTTCTTTCTTTGAACTTCTATATGCCAAACCAAGAGAGGTTTTCTCCTTTATTTCTACTGACACCCTCCCCCCACCACCACCAAAAGTGAGCCTCTTAACTAGTTTCATGAGCCTCTTTTGTTTCTCCTGACCCCTTCTTTTTGTGCCCCGTCTGTCCTCTGCTGGTCTCCTAATACGTCCTGTGATTTGAACCTGCTGTTTAGAATGTCCTTCTCGTCTAACCTTAACCATTATGGGATGGTCCACGTGGCCAGCGTGAGCGACGTTCTCCTGGACAATTCTTTCACCCCACCGTGCCAGCGCATGGGAGGCATGGTTTCCTTCCGAACCTTTGAAGACTTCGTCCGGTAAGCAATAGGGCAGAACCAAAGTTAGGGCAGGATTGCTTGTTTTCGATCGCTTCTTCTTCTTCTTCTTCTTCTTCTTCTTCTTCTTCTTCTTCTTCTTCTCCTCCTCCTCCTCCTCCTCCTCCTCCTCCTCCTCCTCCTCCTCCTCCTCCTCCTCCTCCTCCTCCTGTTCCTCTGTCTTCCCCTCCTCCTCATCTCCTCCTCCTTCTCCTCCTCTACTTTGTCTCTTCCTCCTCTTCTCTTCCTTCTCCTCCTCTTTGTCTCCTCCTCCTCCTGTTCTCCTCCTTCTCCTCTTCTTCTCCTCCTCCTCCTCCTCCTCCTCCTCCTCCTCCTCCTCCTCCTCCTCCTCTTCTTCTCCTCCTCCTCTTCTTTGTCTCCTCCTCCTCTCCTCCTCCTCCTCCTCTTCTTCTTCTTCTCTTTCTCCTTCTTCTTCCTCCTCCTTCTCCTCTTCTCTCTTCTCTCTTCTCTCTTCTCTCTTCTCTGCAGGGCACAAATCCCCCAAGTTAAGCTATGTATCAAAAAGGGTAATTTGAAGGTGGGATTGGAAGGGTAGGAGGAAAAAAAAATAACATGAAGGGATCTGGGGCAAAGCTCTGTTGAACATCTTATGATAGAGATGTTTGTTTAACTTTGAAAGTCTATGGAGATTCTCAGTTATCCAGGTCATGGTTGTCCCAAAGAGGCTTTTTTTTCAAACGGCAACTGAACTTTCTTGGTTTTTTTTTCCTGAAGACGTCTCGCTTCTCATCCAGTTCATGAAGAAGCAAAGAAGCTTCTTGGATGAGAAGCGAAACGTCTTCAAGCAAAAGGAAGGTTTTGCTGGACCCAAGGAAGTCCAATTTGCCTTTTGAAAAAAGCACCTTTGGGTTTAACTTTGAAGTTGTCTGCTTCGTCTGGGTAAGGGAAGGGACCAGCCTATGCAGTTTGTGGTCATGTAGCTCAATGTTTCTCAGCCTTGGAGACTTTAAGATGTGTGGACTTCAACTCCACACATTTTCAACTCTGAAAAAGAGCCTTGGTGGTGCAGCAGATTAAAGTGGTGTTAAGGGACACCAGCTGCCTGCAATTACTGCAAGTTCGAATCTCACCAGGCTCAAGGTTGACTCAGCCTTCCATCCTTCCGAGGTAGGTAAAATGAGGACCCGGATTGTGGGGGCAATAAGCTGACTTTGTATAAAAAAGAACACTGCTTGGGGGGGCCCGAAAGCCCTACTAAGCAGGTATATGCAAAAAGTATTGCTTAACGCACTGTAAGCCGCCCTGAGTCTCCGGAGAAGGGCGGCATATAAATTGAACCAATAAATAAATAAATAAATAAATAAATTCCTAGAATTCTGAAGTCAGCAAGATTGGCTGAGGAATTCTGGGAGTTGAAGTCCTTCTTAAAAGCCACCAAGATTGAGAAATGCTTGTTGTTTTCTCCCTTCCTACTTGTTACCCCGTTTTCCCTAAAATAAGACATCCCTTGATAATAAGCCCAATTGGGCTTTTGAGCGCATGGCAATAAGGCCAAGCGCTTATTTCAGGGTTCAAAAATAAAAAAATAAACAAGGCAGGGTCTTATTTACGGGGAAATATATATATTATAATATCGAAAAGTATCCTTTTTGATATTATACCTTGATGTCAGAAATATTGCAGGATATTGCGGACCAGCGAAACCAGATGAGCTGGGTGGGACAAGTTTGAGGCAATGAAATGGAATGCTGGGAATATTCTAAAAAGTTGGATTGCTGTTGGATGTTTAGATGACGGCTGATCTTTCGCTTAATGTCCCGCTTCAGACTTTTTGACGAGATTATGGGATGCTTTTGCGACTCTCCACCTCCAAGCCCCACCTTTCCAGAATCAGGACACCCATCCCTGTATGATGAAGACAAGGTACAGTCGTCTATTCTGACTGGGTTTGACAGTAGAGGCAGCTTCTTGAGTTGAATGGATGGGGGAGAATTAAGGGAGCTGTGGAGAAAATGGTATGTGCAAGCATATGGATGCAGGTCATTAAAGCAGCTGTATCTTTTTGGGGGTTTGTGCAACACGTTTGAGTACCAATGGAAGAGAATACTTGTAGCACAGGATTGAAATGTGGGGTCTTTGATGCTCTCTGAGCTTGGTTGCAGACCTTTAATTACCTTTTTTTTTTGTCTTTTAATGACCTCGTAATCCCTTGCGGGGTGGAGTCAGGGCAACTGAATGGAGCTGTTTACTGGCCAATCTGAAGTTTGCAGCCGATATATTCTCATTGTGCCCAGAGTAATATCTACCTCTACCTAGGATCGAACTCACAGCCTCCTGATTGTGAGGCGAGATCTCTGCCTCTAGGCCACCGCACCACTCTCGTTTTGTTATCTTTGCACTGATATCTAGTTGGGTAATGAAATGCGGCAAGAAAACAACCAGCCAAGCTCAGAGAGCACGAAGGACCTCACATTTCAACCCTGAGCTACAAATATTCTCTTCTGTTGGTAGCATACATGGGCATCAAATGAGTGTGTTCAGAAAGCACACAAATGAGAGAATTTTGCATGTAGGCAAACCTCAACGTAACACTGATGATGTTACCTAGTTGGGTAACAAAATGTCTGCAATATAACAACCAAGTTCAAAGAGCTCTAAAGGCTCCAGATTTGCACATGAGGGATACACTGCCCTAATTTATACCATTCCTCGTTTCTGATGTTGGTAGAATCTTACTGGTTCCAGATCCATGAGAAATGTAATCTGAGTCACGCAAAATTATACGAGGCCTATTCTTAGTTTAAAGGTTGGAAAAGCTTTCAGGCATTGGATGCTATTGTGTGAAGATGTGCGATGACATAGTCCCAGTTTTGGGGGAAAAAAATGACCCCATATCTTGCAAGACTACCCTATTCCTTGAGAAACGGAAATCTCATATAACAATGTCCACATTTGGTGACTTCTTCTGTAAGAAACCAATTTAAAATTGCACAGTTTTAAGATGTAATTATTTAAGTATTTGTCTTTTTATAATCTATAAGCCACCTAGAGTTGCCTTATAGGGGGCGGATGGATGGCATAAACATTTAATAAATTTTAAAAAGTAGACAATGCCAGCAATCTTATGAGATTTTGGCCATACGTTTACTGCATTTTTGATCGCTGTGAATGGATGCTTTGAAAGAGCTCTGGTAGTGCAGTGGTTAAAGTGCAGTAATCCAGGCCAACTCTGCCCACAGCCTTAAATTCAGTTCTGACAAAGCTCAAGGTCGACTCAGCCTTCCATCGTTCTGAGGTGGATAAAATGAGGACTCAGATTGTTGGGGGCAATGTGCTGACTCTGTAAACTGCTTAGAGAGGGCTGGAAAGCACTATGAAGTGGCGTATAAGTCTAAGTGGTATTGCTATTGCTATCTTAATATCTTAAGGTAACGGTAAAGGTTCCCCTCGCATATATGTGCTAGTTGTTCCTGACTCCAGGGGGCGGTGCTCATTTCCATTTCCAAGCCGAAGAGCCAGCGCTGTCTGAAGACATCTCCGTGGTCATGTGGCTGGCATGACTAATGACGGAATGCTGTTACCTTCCCACCAAAGTGGTCCCTATTTTTCTACTTGCATTTTTAAATGTGCTTTCCAACTGCTAGGTTGGCAAAAGCTGGGACAAGTAATGAGAGCTCACCCCGTGACACGGTGCTAGGGATTCGAACCGCTGAACTGCCGACCTTTCGATCGACAAGCTCAGCGTCTTAGCTACTGAGCCACCGCGTCCCACCAATGTCTTAAGCATTCATGCAAATAATTTTTCTACATTGTAAAACTGCCCAGAGAAGTGCTGTGAAGTACTATGGGATGGTATATAAGCCTAATTGCTATTGCTATTGCTATGTCTAGCTGGATCACTAATGCTCAAATGTGACACCCCCAATGTGTTGGTGATTCTTGCTTTGGCAATTTTAAAAAAGCAGTTAAGTTACAGAATTTAGAAGGACGCACTGTTCCCATCTAAAGCACGAAACAGCCATTTTTTCAAAAACCCTGAAGGGTACAAGAGAATCTCCATTCCACCTGCAAACATTATGCAGCCATTGATTTATTACCGCGTTCTCTCTCTCTCTTCCCCACCCCCACCCCACCCCAATTCACTTTCTGATTTTTCTTTGAACCGTAGAGCGCTCGAGATGAACCTATTCATATCCTGAACGTCGCCATTAAGACGGATTGTGATATCGACGATGAAGGTCTTGCTGCCATGTTCAGGGAATTCACACAGAGCAAGGTGCCATTCTCTAGTTATTTGATTTTCCTTCATTTGTTTAGCAGAGTGGAATGCAGATTCTATCCGTCATTGCTACAGTCTTTCTCCATCTTTTTTTTTTTTTTGAGCTGTTCACTTATCTTTTAAGGACAAGTGTCAACTCCTTGGGACAATGGCCTCTCTTTTTTTATTATTATTATTCTGGAATGGTCCCTGATAGCCACTGTAGAAAATAATAACATGGCTGAGCAGCTCTCTTGTCTGAGCTATTTGTAAATAATTGTAGAAGTCACCAAGCAGTATCACTTCACAACTGAAGAAGGGTGCTATCTGATTAGATCTTAAAAGGTAGCGTCACTTTTCTCATATATTTTTAACTCTGCCAGGAGAAAAAACACCTTCATGCCAAGACTGACCTTGCTTTTCATGCCAAGGGGACGGGGCAAATTAGACTTCTTTGGAGACCCCATTCTTGCTCGTGTTGTGGTCCGCCAGCAGCCTGCGGAGCTGGCAGCAGAGTCAGACAGTGAGGAGGCTGGGGAGGAACATGGGCCAGTCCTGGAGTCTGGGGAAGGCCCTGACAAGGCCTCTGCGTCAGAGGCAGAGATGGGGCCAGGGCCATCTGGGAGTTATGTGCGGACTCTGGAGCCTCCAGAGTCAGACAGCAGAGAGGCAGAGGCACAGGAGGAGCCTGTTCTTAGTGCATGCATGCACTGAGCTGCCAGAAGGAAAGTGCAGCTAAAGCAAAAGGAACGACTTGGGAGTAAGGCCAGGAGATGATTGGCTCCTCCCATAAGGCTTAAAAGAGAAACAAAGGCACTTGGGCCTTTTTGCAGAAAAGCATCGTTGCTAACTCTGTTTCCAGTCGGCATCTCTTATTTGTTTCTGAACTTCGTGGGGCTTTGCCAAGTAAGGCCTTTGGCAGGGTGTCAAAGAAGATAAAGGTTGATGATTATCCCGAAGGATTTATTCCAAAGGACTTGTTTTGCTGCTACTTGGAACTCAGCTTGGAATGAACGTAATTCTCAGCTGTTACAATAAAATAGGTTTATTTGGGACTAATTGTGTCTCAGTAAGCCTAGGTCACAACAGTCTGTTTAGACCAGGGGTGTCAAACTCGATTTCATTGAGGGCTGCATCAGGGTCGTGTTTGACTTCTGAGGGCCCGCGGGGGGGTGGGTGGGTGAGAACGTGGCCAGCTTGACATCACTCTTGTCGGGGCACCTGTGGTGGCCTGAGTGCTCTACCAGCGAAAACGGGCTCCCAAGCTCCGTTTTCGGCTGCAATGGCCTCCTGCAATCTTTTCCAGCGAAACCGGAGCTCAGGAGGGCTGCCCGTGCCCCTTGTGAGCTCCATTTTCACTGGCAGAGGCACCGTGGGCCAGTCCTTTGCTGTTTCCAGGGTGGCCCCGTGGGCCAGACCTAAGCACCCTGCGGCCGAATCCAGCCCCTGGGCCTTGAATTTGACACCCCTGGTTTAGACAAAATACAGGTAATCCTCAACAACAGTTGAGCCCCGAATTTCTATTGCTAAGTGAGACAGTTGTTAAATGAATTTTGCCCTATTTTACTATTTTTCTTGCCACAGTTATATAAGCGAATCACTGTGGGTGTTAAATTAGCAACACAGTTGTTAAGTGAATTGGGCTTCCCCGTTGACTTTCCCGATTAGAAGGGGCTCCCCTTGAGGAGCACCCGGAGCACCTACATGGGGCTCCCCTTGAGGAGCACCCGGAGGCTCCAGCTGGCGCAGAGTGCGGCCGCACGGGTGATGATGGGAGCGACATGGCGTTCCCATGTGACACCTCTCCTGCGCGAGCTGCACTGGCTCCCGGTGGCCTTCCGGGTGCGCTTCAAGGTTTTGGTTACCACTTTAAAGCGCTCCATGGCTTAGGACCTGGGTACTTGCAGGACCGCCTACTACCACCAATAGCCTCCCACTGGCCGGTACGCTCCCATAGAGAGGGGCTGTCAGCAAAAGAGTGTTGACTGGCGGCCCTCAGGGGGAGAGCTTTCTCTGTGGGGGCACCTACTATCTGGAACGAGCTCCCCCCGGAGATACGGAGGATCCTAGATCTGCGCACCTTCCGCCGCGCTCTTAAGACCTTTCTATTTTGCCAGGCGGGCCTAGCCTAACCTCTCTTCTTTTAGCATTGAATTTTAATCTGTTTTAAATTGTGTGGGGTGTTTTAATTCTGTCTGGGCCAAATTTATTTAATTTGATTTTATTTGGGTTTTTAAATTTTGTATATATGTATTTTTATTGTTGGCTGTTCACCGCCCTGAGTCCTTCAGGAGTAGGGCGGTATATAAATCCAATAAAATCAAAAATCAAATCAAATCAAAGGTCACACAAGGTGATCACATGACCCCTGGGACACTGCAACCGTCATAAATACGAGTCAGTGGCCAAACATCTGAACTTTGATGATTTGATGATCAGGATGGTGCAACAGCCGTAAGTCTGAAAATGGTCAGAAGTCCCTTTTTTCAGTGCCGTTGTAACTTCGAATGGTCACTAAATGAACTTTTGTAAGTCGAGGACTGCCTGTAAACGATTGATACGTAAAAGCAAATGAAGACCTTCCTTCTTAACAACTGGACTGGAACAAAAGGAAGCAGATTGAATGTCGTACTAAATTTTTGAAAGGCATTACACAGCATTTGTAAAAAGCTCTGGGGGCGCAGTAGTTAGAATGCAGCGTTGCAAGCTAATTCTGCCAACTGCTGGCAGTTCGATCCTAACCGGCTCAAGGTTGACTCAGCCTTCCATCCTTCCGAGATCGGTAAAATGAGGACTCAAATTATTGGGGACAATATGCTGACATTTATAAACCACTTAGAGAGGGCTGCAAAGCAATACGAAGAGGTATATAAATTGTCTGTTCCTATTGCCGTTTGTTGCAGTTGTTTTATTAAAAACGTTTTAATGTTTTTAATAAAACAACTGCAAAACGAACGGCAAATTCGATGAAATTAGCATCCCTTTTCTCCCGTTTTTTCCTTCATTTTGTTTTAATGCATTAAGTTAAAAACAAATAAATAAATTCTTAACTTCATTTAAGGGGGAACCTTAAATCCCTAGCCTGGAAACGAAAGCGATTTAATCAAAGCCAGCTTCCTCTCGGGGATGCGTGGATAAGGAATGTCTGCCTTGGATCTCGTTCTCGCTTCACCATCACGAAATCCTTAGTTTACATTTCTTCCCGTAAATGAACTGCTAAGCTAGGTTTTCTTTCATTTGCATGAAGGGGCTTGTGGTGTGTGTGTGTGTGTGTGTGTGTGTGTGTTTTAAGTGTGTCTGGAGGAAAGAAGGCGTTGTGCATTAAACTATCAAATAGCTTGATCCAAATTGCCCAAATAAATTTCCAGTCTCAGCATGTCCCAACAGGATTCCCTCCCCTCCTTGCACGTGCCTATGTGTGTGTGTACGTGTGTGTATGTGTGTATTTGATAGAAATTAGGATCGTATACTTGTAAATGACTGGTGGAGGTGATTGAAACAGACAGTGGAAATAGACTTTCTCCAGGTGTTGGTACCTAATGGCGCCGTAATAGCTGTTGAGTCGCTAGGAGGCCTGTATTATTACAATGTAATCAGAATCCCGTTGCTATATACTTATTGTCTGACACTTGTGGAATTTTAAAAGCAATAACCTTCTTTTTTAAAAGGAAAATCTCAACCTCATTATTAAAGTTATTTTCCCCCCCTCCCCCCCCCCCGTCGATGGCGAATGCTCATTTTCAAAGGGCGTTTACCGTAGTAAAACCTTCTCTTCTAGAAAGAAGGAATCGGATCCTGAAGCTGAGGACATGAAGCTTTTGTCTATTTTTTCCTTCCTATCAAAGCCTGGGTTTTGTTTTGTTTTTTTAAAAAAAAAAATCACTTCTGATTTTGGGTGAAGTGGAGGGGGTGGCCAACTTTACCGTGGCCAACTCTAATACCATGGCCAACTACTAATATCAAAGAAATGGTAGAATAGAACCATTAAAGAAAGGATGCCAAAGGAAGGACAAAAAAATATGTGAATGATAAAAATTAAAAATATTTTTAAATAATTACATTGAATTGTTGAATGGTCCCGTGGCGAGTTGGCCATAGCAAGTTGCCCCTTGATGAGTTGGCTGGGGCAAATAGGCCGTGTTGAGTTGTCCCATTCTGCCTTTGATGTAGTGCAGACAAAAGCACTAACCATGAGTTTATTTTATCAATGTTATAGGGCCGTGATGGTGAACCTATGGCACACGTGCCAGAGATGGCACGCAGAACAGTGGTGGGTTCTTCCCGGTTTGGCCCGGTTCTCCCGAGCCTGTAGCGGTGATGATATAACATCACCAAACCGGTTCTGCCCACCCCCCATGCCCCCCCCCCGTGCACCTCCACCCCTGTGTTATTCTTACCTTTTATTTGGCCCCACCCCCAATCTACTGCTGCCTCCTGAATCCCAGCTGATGGCTACAGGGAAAAAAACTGTTTAAACTCTTACCCTGGGACTTCAAAGGGCCGCCCTACAGCTGATTAGTGTTAAAAGAAAACAAATGAGTAGATCAGTGCCTGCAAAAATACATGAGAAGATCAGTGCCTGCAAAAAATAAATGGGTAGATCGGTACAGTTCTGCAAGCAGTTAAAAGCCTGGTAGTCCAGTACCTCTGCTAAATCCTAAATAATTGTCACATGACCAACCAAGCCACGCCCACAAAATAAGCCACACCCACAGAACTGCTAGTAAAAACATTTAGAACCCACCCCTGACGCAGAGCACTCTCTGTGGCATGTGTGCTGTCGCCAGCTGCTCTTTTGGTTTTTGGCCCACCAAAATTGGTTTTGCATGGGTGCCGGAGCGCCGGAAAATGGCCTGAAAATGGACAAAAAACAGGCCATTTTCCCGGTTATTTTGGGGGGGCATTTTTAGGCCATTTTTCGGTACTCCATCACTCGCGAAGACCAGCTGGCCAGCATGCATGCATGTCCTGGAAACACGAAGACCAGCTGACTGGCGTGCGCATGCATATGCATTCCGGTTTGGGCACTTGGTGCTGAAAAGATTCGCCATCACTGTTCCAGGGTCTCCTACTTGAACAGAGGGTTGGACTAGAAGACCTCCAAGGTCCCTTCCAACTCTTGTTGTTGTGTGATTTATATAAGTTTATACGCTACCTTTACTATAAGGTTGTACTAATAGCATCTTGCAAGTCCGAAAGTACCTTTCCCTTCTCTTATTTTTAGTCCCCCTCCTCTCCCCCCAAATGAAGGAAGGGCTCCTTCTGAGGCATTTTCTCCATCCCCAGCCTGCCTTCGGACTCATAGAAACATGGCAGAAAAAGACCTAGCGGTCCATCAAGTCTGCCCTTTGATGTTTTGTTGTTGTTCCTTTTGGTTTTCTTGATTTTTGCTTAACGTTGAAAATACTGCCTTCTAGAACCTTCTAGGTAAAGGTAAAGATATCCCTGTCCAGTCGTGCCCGACTCTAGAGGGCGCTGCTCATCTCCGTTTCTTAGCCAAGGGAGCCAGCATTGTCCAAAGACACTTCCATGGTCATGTGGCCAGCATGACTATAAGCCAAAGGTGCATGGAACGCTGTTACCTTCCCATTGAAGTGGTACCTATTTATCTACTCCCATTTGCATGCTTTCGAACTGCTAGGTCAGTGATGGCTAACCTTTTTGCCATCGCGTGCCAAAAGCAGGGGGGTCTCACACACACACGTGCCCACACCTATAATTCTATGTGCCCCGCCCCCCTGTGCTCCCCCCGCTTTTGGCACGTGATGGCCCGGTGGGCCCGGTAGGCCAGTTTTTTTGCTCTCCCCAGGCTCCTAGAAAGGCTCTGAAGCCGGGGGAGGGCAAAAACAGCCTCCCCCCCCCCGAGGCCCTCCGGAGGCCGGAAACAGTGCGTTTCCTGACTTCTGGTGGGTCCAGAAGGTCCGAAAATCAGCTGGCTGGCGCACGCATGCATGCCAGAACTGAGCTCGCGTGCCCACCAGTATGGCTCTGCGTGCCAGCTGTGGCACCCATGCCATAGGTTCACCATCACGGTGCTAGGTGATCAGGAGCTGGAGCAGGTAACAGGAGCTCACCCTGTTTCACAGAGCTCTGGTCTCAAACCTGAGCAACTTTCCAATGGACAAACTCAACATTTTTAATCACTGAGCCATTGTGCCCCTTTCTAGAACCTTATTTTCACCCTTCATATAGTTAAAGGTTCCATTTATGTCACCCCTTTCTGTTCTTACCTCCAGGTTGTATATATTTTGTTCCTCCAATCTCTCCTGATACGTTTTGTCCCTCAGACCTTGTATCATTTTTTGTTGATCGTCTCTGGGCTTGCTCAAACTTATCAGTATCTTTTTTTAAAGTAAGAACTCTAGAACTGGACACAGGATTCAAAATGGGGTCTGACTAAACCCTTGTATAACAGGATTAGGACCTCCTTTTTCCTACTGGTAATTCGACTCATATTTCTCTTGTCAGACCAAAAAAAGCCAATAGAGTTCTAGGCTGCAAAAAACAGAGGGATAGAATCAAGTTCATAACAATCAAGTGTTAATACCACTTTATAAGGCCTTGGTGAGGCCACACTTGGAATACTGCATCCAGTTTTGGTTGCCACGATGTAAAAAAGATGTTGAGACTCTAGAAAGAGTTCAGAGAAGAGAAAGAAAGATGATGAGGGGACTGGAGGCTAAAACATAGGAAGAACGGTTGCAGGAATGTCTAGTCTGATGAAAAGAAGGACTAGGGGAGACATGATAGCAGCATTCCAATATCTCGGGGGCTGCCACAAAGAAGAGGGAGTCAAGCTATTCTCCAAAGTACCTGAGGGCAAGAGAAGAAGCAATGGGGGGAAACTAATCAAGGAGAGAAGCAACTTAGAACTAAGGAGAAATATCCTGACAGTGAGAACAATTAACCAGTGGAACAACTTCCCTCCAGAAGTTGTGAATGCTCCAACACTGGAAGTTTTTAAGAAGATGTTGGATAACCATTTGTCTGAAGTGGTGTAGGGTTTCCTGCCTAAGCAGGGGGTTGGACTAGAAGATCTCTAAGGCCCCTTCCAATAATATTCTATGTGATAGAAACCATTGTCTAGCTGTGACTTTTCCTCCCAAGGTCATTCCCAGATAACATTTCTGAAGGTAGAAAGCTATGCAGGTCATGGGCCGTAGGAATGAACTTGAGAAACAGGAGGAAGAGTTGCAACAAAGGCAAGAGCCAGATAAGTGCTATCTGAATACAGGCCAGAGATGTATTTTGAAAAAGCGTCTCAAACTTGTTTCTCTGTAGTTATCCAGAAGATGTGGAGAAAGAAAGTGTCAGCCATGCAAAGTAGTCCAGACAAGAAGCACACCCAAGAATAACAGAGTTGGAAGGGACCTTGGAGGCCTTCTAGTCCAACCCCCTGCTCAGATAGGAGACCCCATACCATTTCTGTCCAATATCTTCTTAAAAACTTCCAGTTTTGGAGCATTCGCAACTTCCGGAGGCCGGTTGTTCCACTGATTAATCGTTCTCACTGTCAGGGAAGAGTACTAGATCTATTTTTATTATAAGGTTATTATAAAATCTTATGAGAGTGAAATATATTTCTCCCCCTTGGCTTTAGAATAGAATAGAATACTTTATTTAGCCAATTGTGATTAGACACACAAGGAATTTCTCACCGGTGCATTAAGTACTCAGTGTTCATGTAAAACAACAGAGTAGTAATAATCATAATATCAAAGTAATAATAATCATAATATATATACCAATAAGAGAAGATCATCGAAAACATAAGAAGGATATTAATAATAATACAGCCATATCAGTAAATTGTTCTGACCCAGCTCCTCAAACACGATAAACTCTCTATAGTTGAAGCAATGATTCCTCTATTAAGAGCACCAGCGGCCCCAGCAAAAAGTTTCTCTCTCACAGCAGGCTAACAAGTCTGCCACATCTATTCATCTCCGCCCCCTGCTTTTTATCCCCAGAGCTAGGGTGGGGTTTCGCTAGCAGCGGTGGCTCTTCCGTCCCACAGATCGGCCCACAGATTTCCACTGCTCTCCTCTCCTCTGCCTTTTGTGCATCTGCGCATCAGGCACTGGACCCAGCTGTTCCTCCTCCTCCTCCTCAGCCACCTCCAGACCTGGGGCTGTTGACTCTCCATCTAAGTGCTGATGGACAGCCCAGGCTCCGCCTCTGTCTCTCTTTCTCTGACAGTTCCATTCCCTCTTCCTCCTCGGAGCTCTCACGTTGCCTTGATGCTGCCCCTGGCTCCCACACCTCCTCCTCAGGGGTGAAATCCATCAGGTTCTGACAGGTTCTGGAGAACTGGTAGCGGACATTTTGAGTAGGTCGGAGAACCGGCAAATACCACCTCTGGCTGGCCCCAGAGGGGGGCGGGAATGGAGATTTTGCAGTATCCTTCCCCTGGAGTGGGGTGGAAATGGAGATTTTGCAGAATACTTCTCCTGCCACACCCACCAAGCCATGCCATGCCATGCCCACCAAACCACGCCCACAGAACTGGTATAAAAATATTTGGATTTCACCACTGCTCCTCCTCCTCTTATTCAGCTGCTGGGGGGGAGCCAGCGGTCAACAGGCCACAACATAAATACACTTAGGCATAAGACAGTACTGTGGGAATTGGGTGTTCAGCAGAGTGAACGCACAATGGAAAAAGCTTGTCTCTGGGTCTAGCTGTTTTGGCGGGCAATGCCCTATAGTGGCATCCCAATGGGAGGAGTTGAAACAGTTTACATCAGCCTTCATTCTGACCCATGCAATGTGCAGGCTGCTTGCAGTTGTTTTTTGTGCAATCCTTACTATCTGTTGGAATATGTACCTGTCCTATTTGGTTGCTGTACCAAATCAGACGCTTATAGAAGTACAAATGACGGGCTCATTTACAATCCATGAAACTGATCACGGTCCCTTATGAGCAGAGGTGGGATTCACTTACCTTTGCTACCGGTTCGCAAATGTGAGCACGCACGAACTTCCGTCCGGGTGGATGGGTGGAGCCTCCATCAGTTGCCACTACCGATTCACCCGAACCAGCTGAATCTCACCTCTACTTCTGAGATGTTTGCCCCACCTCTATTTCTTTTGTGGGCTCAGCTGCCTCTTATCTGACCGTTGCTTTTGGTCTCAAGGTCATTCTCACCTACCCCTACAAGTGCATTCAGACTTGCAAGATTCTGCTACTACCTTATAGCAGTGACCGCTCCTAACTTTGATTTCCTAGTCTGGTTTACTAGACTAGGAAGGCTGATTCCTGAACAGACAAAGGAGGACATGAATAGTTTGGAAAGGAAGACAAATGAGGGAAAGGAGGACATTCTGTTTATAACTTTCTTGGCATTCATGACAAAAATTACAGTGAAAACCTGCAGAAATATATATATATACAGTACTTAGGCCTGCATTAGTGGTGGGTTTCAAGTTTTTTTACTACCGGTTCTGTGGGCGTGGCTTGGTGGGCGTGGCAGGGGAAGGATACTATAAAATCTCCATTCCCTCCGCGAAGGTTACTGCAAAATCCCCATTTCCTCCCAATCAGCTGGGACTCAGGAAGCAGAGAATAGATGGGGGCAGGGCCAGTCAGAATTTTTACTACCAGTTCTCCAAACTACTCAAAATGTCTGCTACCGGTTCTCCAGAACTGGACAGAACCTGCTGAAACCCATCTCTGGCCTGCATGTATATGAAAATCTGTGTTGTCTTATGGTTAAAGCAATTCCTATGTATAGTTCCAGGACTCTAAATATAATTTTTTTACAATAGCACGTATAGTTGTTTTAAAAAAAAAGCTTTACAGTACCGAGATTTTTACCCCTTTTTGCTGATCGGTTTCCGGACATACTTTCTCATGTTTCTTTCCCTTTTTTCAGAAAGCTGTTCTGATTGAGCACGGAATTCGACGTCTAACTTTTCTGGTGGCGCAAAAGGTATTTATTTAGACCTCTTGATTTCCCTCAGTCGGCGTTTTTCAGTTTCGGTAGCTTGCATGGCAAATCGGACTGATTTTAATGGAAGAAAAAATAAATCAAATCATGTTCACAGTTGATTTTGTTTTATTTGTCTCCAGCTATGCAATGGACAAATAATGCAATTTTTCATTATGTTCTCTGAAGAAAATTAATTGAGAATTGAAAACGATGACAATATTGTACAGCTTGTGATTTTTTTTTTCCTTAATTCACTTCTAATTTATGGACTAATTGCTAGTTTTTATTTTGCCTCTCTCCCTCTTTTTATTCTTCATGCCTCTGCATCTTACATTTTGGCTTGCAAGGATTTCAGAAAACAAATCAACTGTGAGGTGGACCAAAGATTTCATGTAAGTAGAAAGACCGTTTGTGCTCAAAACAGAAAAAAAAATATGAATCTTTGATTTAAGCTTTAGTTAGCTTAATCTTGTTGTTGTAGAAATGATTAGTACTCGCTAAATAGATAATGCAAAAAAAAATTGAGGTTGTAATGTGTTTTGTATTTTATTACACCAAAAAAAAAAAATATGGGAAATCACTGCTTTTATTTATTTATTTTTTTATTGTATCTTGCACCATTTTTTCCTACCTTTTGCTATTCCCTCATGATCTTTAGTTCTATTTCTATTTTATATTATAATACATTTTACCTGGGGAGGAAAAATCTGGCTTTCCCATTGACTATGAGGATGCAGCAAATAGTTATAAATGTCATAAACGGTTGTAAAACCCATTTTTCAATATTGTTCTAACTAAACAAATGGTTGTAAGTCGAAGACTATCTGTAAGTTTTTTTCATTTTACAGTCCCACTGTCCCAGTGCCACTTCTTTTCACCCTGTCCCTATTTTTTTCTTCCTCTTTCTTCAAATTTAGAACTCTTTCTTCTGGGGTTTGTGGACTTCCTAGGATAGATTAGACCAGGGGTGTCAGACTTGATTTCATTGGCCTAATCTTTTCTCTTTTTTCTTTTAATAATGTAAATTTTAATCTGTTTTAAATTACTGGGGTGTTTTAAATCTGTTTGGGGCCAAACTGTTTAATTCGGTTTTATTCTGTTTTTAAATTTTGTATATATGTGTTTTATTTTATGGCCTGTTTACCGCCCTGAGTCCTTCGGGAGTAGGGCGGTATATAAATCCAATAAACATAAACATAAACATTGAGGACCGCATCAGGGTTGTGTTTGATCTCGGGGGGAGGGGGTGACCAGGGGGTCGTGGCCAGATTGACATCACTTGTATCAGGGGGTGTGCCTGTGGTGGCCTGAGCGCTCTGCCAGCAAAAAAAAGATTGCCGAGCTCTGTTTTCGCCCACGACAGCCTCCTGCAGCAGCCCCCCCCCCCCCGAGCTCTGTTTTCACTGGCAGAGGGCTGCAGGAGGCCGTCACGGCTGAAAACTGAATCTGGGAGGACCGTGTGTGGCCCTCCCAAGCTCTGTTTTCACTGGCAGAGACACCGCGGGCCGATCCTTCGCTGCTTCCAGGGTGGCCCCTTTGCTGCTTCCAGGGCCATACCTAAGCACCCTGCTGGCCGGATTAGTTCCCCGTGTCTTGAGTTTGACACCCCTGAATTAGACCACAGATTTTTTTTAAAAAGAAAGAAGAAGAAGCAAAAATATTCCTTACATTTTGCTCCATCTCTTCTGGCTTGCTTTGCCTGTGTTGATTGGCATGGCCCAGCTTTGAAAGGCAGCTCTGAAAGCACATAACAGATACCAATCAATCAATGGCTTTAAAACAGGAAGCTGGAAAAGTATGGATAGCTTAAGGGAAAAGCAGGGGGCTTTAGGAAGTAGAAATCCGAGCAGTTTAAGAGAATAAAAATAGATAACTGGGGGAGGAAAAAAAAAGAGATTTTTTTTTAATGCTTGTGGATAAATCCAGACACCTTGGTAGAGCTTTGGTGGAATTCCTAAGCAAACAGCCGGACGGTAATAACTAAAGAACAATGTCTATGTCAGAGGTAGATCCTTTTCTTAGCAAGGACATTAGGGGGACAAGAAGTCAGATCAGACTATTGATCTGTTTTTTACTCAGCATTGTCGCCGGCAATCTTCACCAACCCTAGCATCATCCAGATACAGGTAGTCCTCGACTTAACGATCACAATTGGGAAGAGAACTTCCTTCGCTAAGCAAGGCGGTGGTTAAGCGAGTTGCGACCGATTTCGCAATTTTTTTTTTTGCCACGGTTGTTAAGCGAATTGTCAGGGTTCCAAGTAATACACCCATAGCAAGCAAAACTCCGAGGCAGGTAGATTCCTCAAAGAATGGCTTTATTGGATATATCATATTGGCAGAGATCTGGTGAAAACCAACTCTGGAGGCTCCGACGGTTTTCACCTAATTATAAGTTTGCCATTTTCTCAAAACAATCAGTCACAGGGTCCAATCACACACGCTGTCTGGTTGCCTGATAACATCACTCTGCCTTCCTCTGACCAGGTGTGGGAACGTCCTTGGTTCCCAAGAGAAGGTATTTTGTTTTGGATACAGAACCCCCCTCTATCTCAAATCCCCCACTCCCTATCCCTCCGCTCCAGGGTGGCAACACTGAAGCTGTCAAGATGGCTTCGGTCAGGTCGGCTTCAGGGTTGACACAAATCACTCCAGTTATTAAGCAAATCGGGTGGTCATTAAACGAATCCAGCTCCTCCCCCTTCCCGCCGTTGACTTTGCTTATTGGAAGCCAGCTAGGCAGGTCACAATGGGGATCGCGTGACACTCCCCCTCCCCGAGACCGTGCAGCCGTCATAACTACATGCCATTTGCTAAGCGCTTGAATTTTGATCATGTGACTGGGCTGACTTCAATCATCAAAGAAAGAAGTTTGAATAGGAATAAGAAGAGAAGGGAAGGGAAGGGAAGGTTTATTTGACCAAGTGTGATTAGACACACAACAAATTTGTCTCTGGTAAGAAATACTCAGTGCACTCGCAAAACAACAGAGAAAATAATAATAATACAATAAGTGCAGCCAATAGAAGGAGGGAATAAGACGGCATAAAAGGATAAATAACACTACAGCCACAGTCTATGAGTTAATATACATACACATCAGGCACAGTGGTGGGTTTCAAATTTTTTTTACTACCGGTTCTGTGGGCGTGACTTGGTGGGTGTGTCATGGCTTGATGGGCGTGGCTTGGTAGGCACGGCAGGGGAAGGATACTGTAAAATCTCCATTCCCTCCCCGCTCCAGGGGAAGGTTACTGCAAAATCCCCATTTCCTCCCGATCAGCTGGGACTTGGGAGGCAGAGAATAGATGGGGGCGGGGCCAGTCAGAATTTTTACTACCGGTTCTCCAAACTGCTCAAAATTTTCACTCCCGGTTCTCCAGAACTGGTCAGAACCTGCTGAAACCCACCTCTGATCAGGAAGAACTTAGTTGTCATCGTGCTTTGTCAACTGCGAGAATTAGTTATGTGGTAGAGTGATGCCCGAGGGAAGAAACTGTCCCTGTGTCTGGTTGTCTTGGCACACAATGCCCTATAGCGCCATCCCAAGGGGAGGAGTTGAAACAGTTTATATCCAGGAATCTTCAGGTATCTCCTCAGCCCTTCTAATTCTAAGCACACTTTCTCAGCCTTTCCAAGAAACTGGGTTCATCCTTTGGTTTTTTACCATCTCTATTCGTTCTAGTACCGGACTATCACCGTAACTTAGCGGCCATGGCATGGGCTGGTTTTGTGTTTTAATTACAGTCTATATAATTACTTCCCAGCATGTTGAAGTAATAGAGAGTTGGTTCAGCAGGCTTCCAATTTCCTCATCTCATTAGGCTTTTAACACGATTATTAGTATAATAACCAGCTATGATGATTTTCTCATGTAGCTTTTTGCATTCTCCAATTTGCAGGGTGTCTTGATTGGTTAATTTAGGCGAATTATTCTGATTGTCTTGATGATGGTTGGTTGATTAGAACACAGCAGGGGCATAATTCCTTTATCTGGGAAATCGGGCTTTTTTCCCCTCTTTTTTTTTTTTGGATTTTGGTATGAAAACTCTGAGGACATGTTTACCTCTGCGTCTTTCCGTTTGCATTTGCCCACGCACGTTTAATTGGATATTTGCCTGAAAGTGCTAGACTGAAGAGCTGAAAAGAAGGGGTGGGGGGGGAAAAGAGCAGTCGGTTTAGTGACAGTATGCTGACAAATGCAGCAAGAATGAAAAGATTAGCTTTCAGCAACATCCAAACAGCAAGAGACAAGGAAGAGTTTAGAAACGTGGCGAAGAACTAGAGAAGATTTCTGGCGTTCTTCTCTGGATTCAGTTGTGGTGGCTGGTCCAACAATTAGAAGGTCCTTGGTTAGGATACAATTAACAGAATAATTGTAGTTGGGAGGGACCTTGGAGGTCCTCTGGTCCAGGGGTCTCCAACCTTGGCAACTTTAAGCCTGTAGGACTTCAATTCCCAGAATTTCCCAGCCAGCAAAGCTGGGAGTTGAAGTCCTCCAGGCTTAAAGTTGCCAAGGTTGGAGACCCCTGTTCTAGTCCAACCTCCTGGTCAGACCGGAGATCCTATACCATTCCAGACACGTGACTATCCAATCTTCTTAAAAGCCTCCAACAATGAAAAATTTACAACTTCTGGAGGCAAGCCGTTCCATTGGTTAATTCTTCTTACTGTTAGGAAGTTTCTCCTTAATTCCAGGTTGGTTCTCTCCTTGATTAGTTTCCATCCATTGCTTCTTGTACTGCTTTCAGGTGCTTTGGAGAATAGGTTTGCCCCCCTCTTCTTTGTGGCAGCCCCTTAGATATTGGAACACTGCTTTCTTATGTCCCCTAGTCCTTCTTTTCAGAAGACTTGTTGTTGCTAGTTGCAAAGTCGTGCATCGCGACACCATGGACAATGTTCCTCCAGGCCTTCCTGTCCTCTACCATCCTCTGGAGTCCATTTAAGTTCACACTGACTGTTTCAGTGACTCCATCCAGCCACCTGGTTCTCTGTCGTCCCTTTTTGCGCTCAACCTTTCCCAGCATTAGGCTCTTCTCCAGGGAGTCCTTCCTTCTCATTAGGTGGCCAAAGTATTTGAGTTTCATCTTCAAGATCTGGCTGTCAGGTTTTGAGGTCGTCTTCAAATAAATTGCATTTCAAACACAGTCTTTGATGAAAAAACTTCCATTTATTAAGCACGGCATTCTAACACTGACTCATAGCAGCCAATACCCAAGACCCTCCTCTTCCTTCCCCACTCCTCTGCATTCATTGGCCATCTTCCAAATCACTCTACTTCTAATCTACTGCTCCAACTCAAAGGAATTTCCCCCCTCCCATCCATCTCCTAGGGGATATTATCTCCAGAGAAAATAAGTAGGCAAAAAGTCAAATGTCCCGTTCCAGACGTCTCTGCTTCTCCTTCTTACGTCAGCATTAGAGTAAGTGCAGCGTGAAATGCTGACACTGGCCTTCTAAGGAGCAGTCAGGGTTGATCGCCTCTAGGACTGACCAGTTTGATTGCCTTGCAGTCCAAGGGGACTCCCAGGAGTCTTCTCCAGCACCAGAGTCCAAAGGCCTCAATTCTTTGGCGCTCAGCCTTCCTTATGGTCCAACTTTCACAGCCATACAGTTCACAAGACTAGACATACTCAATTTCTGCAGCCGTTTTTTACGTAACATAGGAAAATGAACACATCAGGACCAGATTCAGCAGTTCATCTGCATTTAAAAGACACAGGCCACTCTTTTGAAGGTAATGAAGCCCATATTTTGGACAGAAAGGCTCGCTGGTTTGAAAGAGGGGTCAAAGAGGCCATCTATGTCAAAATTGAACAGCCCTTTCTCAACAGGTGGGGAGGGATACGACATCACCTATCTCCAGTCTACAAACACAGTTGTTCCAACAGTTCCAAGAAGGATCCACACCAATTTGCACCACTCAGGTGACCCTGATGACACAGATCAAGCTCCAGGTGACCTTAACAGCCCGCTAAAAGAATGCCAATGTCCAGCTGTCTGCAAGGAGTATAAATCCTTCCATTCCCCATCATCCAGTCAGAGCTGAAGAAGCTTCTTGGATGAGAAGCGAAACGTCTTCAAAGAAAAACCAGAAAGTCCAGTTGCCTTTATAGTGACTAAAACTGGATGCAGTATTCTAAGTGTGGTCTTACTAAATGTTTAGTAAATGCTATCTCCCAAAAGGAAATAGGGCTGCTTAAAGAGCACCCTGACCACCCAGGAACTATGGCAGGGCGCAGTCTCATTATTCACAGAGCAAGCAAAGCCACGTAGTAACCAGTATTAAACATTCTGCCAACATTTGAAAGATGCCCATCAGTTCGAAATTTATCCAATTTTGCAACAGCGAATAAAACAAACACCCAGTCATACCCAAAAGCCAACATGGATTTGTCAAAAGCAGATCATGCCAGATAAATCTTATTGCATTCTTTGACAGAGTGACAAAATTAGTGGACCAGATGTGGATATAATTTACTTGGACTTCAGTAAGGCATTTGATAAAGCAGACCACAAGCTGCACTTTGATAAGATAGAAAAATGTGGGTTAGACAGCATTTCCACCAGATGAATTTGTAACTGGCCGGCCAACCACACTCAACGTGTAGTCCTCAATAGAACTGCATTGTTAATTCTAAATTCAATCCCTTTGAATATATTCGGGCCTCTGAAATGCTATTTATATCATTTGGTCTTAAAATTTCCCCCCTGAATGTTGTGGTTAGATTTCTTTTGGCTAGTATTATACCTTACTCCCATTCAAAAACATTTTTTCAGGGCATCTTAAAATTAGAAAATCCACTTAAAAAAGAATGAGAGGGATTATTCAGTATTTTCAATAAATAGCGTAATTTTGGAATGGAGAGTTAAGTTCAGTGGAGTAGTGTAAATTGCTTTAAAATATCGACATGAGATTAATGAGCAATAATAATTTCCCATACTAATTGTACTTTCATTTCCAGAGGGAATTCCCCAAATTCTTCACATTCCGTGCCAGGAATAAGGTAAGGGTTAATATTTTTATTAATGTTTATTAATGTATTTATTAAGAACAACGAAAGCAATATTTTTGAACAGTTGCTACCCTGTTTTCCCCCAAAATAAGACATCCCCTGATAATAAGCCCAGTCGGGCTTTTGAGCGCATGGCAATAAAGCCAAGCACTTATTTCAGGGTTCAGGGAGCCTGAGTAGCGTAGGGGGGGTAATGCCTCCTACAAAGGCAGCATTTAAGATCCAGCTGCCTGCAATTACTTGCGAGTTCAATCCCAACCAGGCTCAAGGTCGACTCAGCCTTCCATCCTTTATAAGGTGGGTAAATTGAGGACCCAGTTTGTTGGGGGCAATAAGCTGACTTTGTATAAATATAAATATACAAAAGTATGACGGCTATTGCTTAACGCATTGTAAGCTGCCCTGAGTCTCCGGAGAAGGGCGGCATATAAATCAAATTTTATATATATATATATATATATATATATATATATATATATATATATGAGCCGTATCTGTGGGCACGTGAGTGTTGCCCTAGCTCAGCTCCTGCATGCGCCGGCTAGTTGATTTTTGGGCCTTCTGGACCCACCAGAAGTTGGGAAAAGGGCTGTTTCCGGCCTCTGGAAGGCTTCCGGGAGGGGGAGGCTGTTTCGCCCTCCCCAGGCTTCAAGAAAGCCCCTGGAGCCTGGGGAGGGTGAAAAATGGGCCTACCAGGCCCACCAGTAATCTTTTTGTCGCCGCATGCCAAAAGGGGGGGGGGCATGGTGAGGCATTAAATTATGAGTGCACGGTGCACATGCGCACCCCCCCAACGCTGCCCCCGCTTTTGGCACGCAACGGTGAAAACGTTAGCCATCACTTCCCTATACCATTTCAGACAAATAGGTGTCCAGTCTCTTATTTAAAATCTCCACTGATGAAACATGCAAAACCTCTGGTGGCAAGCTGTTCCACTGGTTAACTGACTTCCCTGTCAGGAAGTTTTTCCTTAATTCCAGGTTGCTTCTCTCCTTGATTAGTTTCCATCCATTCTTTCTTGTCATCTCCTCTGGCGCTTTGGAGGACAGGTTGATCCCTTCTTCTTTGTGGCAGCCCCTTAGATAAATAAATAGATAAATAAATAAACTAGATGAGTAAACCTGCATTTATTTATTTAGGTTATTTGAATGCCACTCTTTCCTGAAGGCTTGATATTGGATGAGAAACCTTAGTGAACGCCATGTTGTCTACCCTCAGTTGTGTACAATGTGTTTGCTTCCTTCCTAGTTCGAAGAGGACAGAATCTACCGCCACTTGGAACCGGCCTTGGCGTTCCAGCTGGAGCTCAACCGAATGCGCAACTTTGACCTCACCGCCATCCCATGTGCCAATCACAAGATGCACCTCTATCTGGGGGCAGCGAAAGTTGAGGCAGGAGCGGAAGTTACCGATTACCGGTTCTTTGTCCGAGCGATCATCCGCCATTCAGACTTGGTGACTAAGGTGGGCCTTCATTTATTTGTGGTCCTGTGGTGGGATTAGGAATGGGTCCCAGAAATGGGAGTGGGGGGCGGACAGATAAAATCGTGGAATGGGACAACCTGCGGCAGCCATTTTGTGTGGCCAGCTCTCCATAGACACTTTGCTACGGGCCAACTCACCATGTGACAACTCACCTCAGGACAGTTCAATTTAATTATTCAATTTAAAAAAAAATTTAAATTTTTTTTTAATTTTTGTCATGTTTTGACATTTCATTCTGTCCCTCCTTTTGCATCAATGGAGAGTCTCAGTCATCCAGGTCATGGTTGTCCCAAAGGTGCTTTTTCAGGAGGCAAGTGGGCTTTCTTATTTTTTTTTTCTTTGAAGACGTTTCACTTCTCATTCGAGAAGCTCCTTCAGCTCTGACTGGATGGTGGGGAATGGAAGGATTTATATTTCCTGCAGACTGCTGGTCATTTGCATCCTTTTAGAGGGTTGTTGAAGCACTTGGAGGTTTATGCAGGCGCAGGCTGTTGGGGATGAATCTGTGTTGTCTGCATCTCAAACTGAAGCACAAATGCTTCCTGACTCTATCTCCTGACCTAGGCCTTCCAAGATCATGAAGCAGACTCCTCGTCCTGATAAAACCTCTTTTATTTAGGTTAAAGCAGTGGTAAAATCCAAATTTTTTCCCTACCGGTTCTGTGGGTGTGGCTTGGTGAGCGTGGCAGGGGAACGATACTGCAAAGGTGGTATTTGCCGGTTCTCCGAACTGCTCAAAATTTCTGCTGCTGGTTCTCCAGAAGCTGTCAGAACCTGCTAGATTTCACCCCTGGGTTAAAGGGAATTCCTGTCCAGCAAAGTCCCAGCAAACAGTCTTTCATGAGATTCCACAACTACAGACCTTTATCAGGCTTGGAGAGTTGTTAGGCCGATACCTTCCAAACGCCATGCTGTACTTGGCAAGAACAGATCTTCACCCTCATGAATTGAACTAATTGTCTCCTGCAAACTCCCCTCCCCTTTCACTCCTCTTTGTTCCCTATGGGAGGAGCCATTCACCATTCACCTGTGCCTTTACTCCCGAGTCGGCCCTTGTTCCTTAGCTGTTCCCTTCTCCTGGCAGCTCTGTGCATGGGAACAGGCTCCAGCTGTTCTTCTGCCCCACTGATATCCGACTCCGAAGGCAGCTGATAACTGTCGGATGGCCCTGGCCCCATCTCTGCCTTGGATGCAGAGCACTCATCAGACCCTTTCCCAGACTTCAGGACTGGCCATGTTCCTCCCCCACCTCCTCACTGTCTGAGTCTGCCACCAGCTCTGTTGGCCCCTGGCAGATCACAACACTCTAGAAGAATGCAAATGACCAGCTGGGTCCTCATTTTACCGACCTCACAAGGATGGAAGGCTGAGTCAACCTTCAGCTGGCCAGGATCGAACTGCTGAACTGCTGGCAGCTGGCAGTCAGCAGAAGTATTATTTATTTTTATTTTTTATTCTATTTAACTTATATGTCACCCTATCTCCAATGGACTCAGGGCGGCTCACAACAATAAAATCCAGAATAACCAATACAAAGTTAAAATACCTAATAAACCAGATAAAGGTTAAAAACCCATATAAAACCCCATCAGTCCATGCCGGGGGACTTGAACAACCAAGTTTTTAATTCGCGGTGGAAAGTGCGAAGGTCAGGGGCCAGCCGGAGCCCCAAGGGAAGTTGATTCCAGAGGGTGGGCGCGGCCACAGAGAAGGCTCTACCTCTGTGGACCGCCAGCCGATATTGTCTAGCCAACGGCACCGTGAGCAGGCCCTCTCTATGGGTGTGAACTGGTCGATGGAAAGTTGTTGCTGGCTTCAGGTGGTCGGCCAAATATCCTGGGCCTAAGCCATGTAGGGCTTTATAAGTCATCACCAGCACCTTGACTTGCATTGGTTGCCGGAGGGCAACCAGCAACCAATGCAAATCGTGCAGGAGAGGTGTTACATGGGAGTATCGGGATTCTCCCATCACAACCCGCGCAGCTGCATTTTGTACCAGCTGAAGCCTCTGAGTGGTCCTCAAGGGCAGCCCCATGTAGAGAGTGTTACAGTAGTCAATATGGGAGGTGACTAGCGCGTGCATAACTGTGCGTAGGGCATCTCGGTCCAAGTAGGGACGCAACTGGCGCACCAGATGGATCTGGGCATATGCCCCCCTGGTCACGGTCATTATATGATCTTCTAAACTCAACCGTGAGTCCAGGAGGACACCCAAGTTGCGTGCCCTGTCTACAGGGGGTAAAACTTCACCCCCTATAGCCAGTAATGGAACCTCTCCTTTGGACGGAAATGCAGATACCCACAGCCACTCGGTCTTGGCAAGGTTGAGCCAAAGCCTGTTCCTTCCCTGCAGACCCATATCGCTTCCAGGCATCGGGCCATCACATCGAGGGCATCACTGGGTTGGTTCGGGGTGGATATAAAAAGCTGAGTATTGTCAGTGTATTGGTGGTACCTCACCCTGAAACCACGGATGATCTCCCCCAGTGGTTTCATATAGATGTTGAATAGAAGGGGCGAGAGAACTGACCCCTGGGGCACCCCACAAGTGAGGGGCCTCAAGGCCAATCTCTGCCCCCCTGCCAACACCGCTTGAGTTCGACCCGAGAGGAAGGAGGAGACCCACCATAAAACGGTGCCTCCCAGTCCCTCGAGGCGCCACAGCAAGATACCGTGGCCGACGGTATCGAAAGATCTAATAGGACCAGAACAGAGGAATAACCTCTGTCCCGAGCCCTCCAGAGATCATCCACCAGCGCAACCAATGCCGTCTCCATGCTGTACCCAGGCCTGAAACCCGACTGGTACGGGTCAGCAGTACTGCATTCTAACCACTGTGCCACCAGGGCTCTTAACTTTTACTAATTCTGCTGTGAGTGACACATAACCCCCTCAGATCAGAAGCTGAATAGAACTGAATACAGACAGTCTTTGACTTAGAACTATTTGTTTAGTGACTGTTTGAAATGACAATGGCACGGGGTAAAAAGGTAGTTTATGACAATTTTTCAGATTGTCGGGGGCAAGATGCTGCCTGTGTAAACTGCTTACAGAGGACTGTAAAAGCGCTATTGTTTTTGCTAAGTTATGAGTTTCTTTTTCCAGGAAGCGTCGTTTGAATACCTACAGAATGAGGGGGAGCGCTTGCTTTTAGAAGCCATGGACGAGCTGGAAGTAGCTTTCAACAACACAAATGTGCGCACTGACTGCAACCACATTTTCCTCAATTTTGTCCCTACCGTTATTATGGACCCTTCAAAGGTAAGTTGTCCTCCTCTCCCTGACCCTCACCTTCTCTGCTTAGGCAGTGTCAAAAAATATAGAGCAGTCATTATGCTAAAAGAGC
This sequence comes from Coluber constrictor foxii, assembly GCA_038048745.1. NCBI lineage: Eukaryota > Metazoa > Chordata > Lepidosauria > Squamata > Colubridae > Coluber > Coluber constrictor. The sequence continues at coordinate 340,211,892 of CM075958.1, forward strand.
TGCAAAGCAAGTGTCCAGGCAGGAATCTTTTCTTCAAAAGGAAAATAATATTTACATCCTGCCTTTATTATTTTTATAAATAACTGTGTGTTTGTGTGTGTGTTTGTGTGATTGGCCCAAAGTCACCCAGTCAGCTTTCATGCTAAAGGTGGGACTCGAACTCATAGTCTCCTTATCATTGGTCCAAAGTCACCCAGCTGGCCTTCATGACTAAGGCGGGACTAGAAGTCATTTTTCTCCTGGTTATTGGCTCAAAATCACCCAGTTGCAGAGGTGAAATCCAGCCAGTTCTATCCGGTTCAGGTGAACTGTTAGTGATGGCTGGGGAGGCTCCGCCCACCCACGCGGTTGTCATGACGTTGCTTTTTTGCAACGTTTTAAGCCTCTGTTCATGCACAGAAGGCTTTGCGCATGCACAGATGATGGCACACAGAGGTGGAGCGTGCATGTGGCACACACACATTGTAATTGTAATTTTATTTCTATACCGTCCTTCTCCCGAAGGACTCGGGGCGGTGTACAGCCAGTTAAAAACACACAGTATACAAACAACAATTTAAAAATAATTTAAAAATATTAAACACTTTCGGCCCAAATGAAAAACCCCCAAAATTTAAAACCTAATTTAAAATAATTTATAGAGATAGTCCGGCCTGGCAGAACAATAGGGTCTTGAGGGCACAGCAGAACACCCGGAGATCAGAGATCATACATACTTCCAGGGGCAGTTTGTTCCAAAGGGCAGGAGCCCCCACAGAGAAGGCCCTCCCCCTGGGTGTCGCCAGCCGACATAACTTGGCCGATTACACTCTGAGGAGCCCCTCTCTGTGGGAGCAGACTGGCCAGTGGGAGGCTACTGGTGGCAGAAGTCGGTCTCAAAGGTACCTGGGTCCTAAGCCATGGAGCGCTTTAAAGGTGGTAACCAACATCTTGAATCGCACCCGGAAGACCACTGGGAGCCAGTGTAGCTCGCGCAGGAGATGTGTCAATGTGGGCGCAACGAGTCGCGCCCATAACCACCCGCGCAGCTGCATTCTGGACCAGTTGGAGTGTCCAAGTGCTCTTCAAGGGGAGCCCCATATAGAGAGCATTACAGTAGTCCAGCCGGGAGGTGACAAGGGCATGGGTGACCGTGTGCAAGGTGTCCCGATCCACACATTGGCAAACCAGTAGGGAAGGTAAGTGAATTTCACCCCTGCCCAGTTGGACTTCATGGCTGAGGCAGGAGTAAGAACACTGTCTCCTGGTGATTGGCCTAAAGTCACCCAGCTGGCTTTTATGATTAAGACGGGACTACAACTCACATCACCTGGTGATTGGCCCAAAGTTACCCAGCTGGCTTTCATGCCTCTAAGGCAGGATTAGAATTCACAGTTTCCCAATTTCTAGCCTGGTGTTTTAACCATTAGACCAAACTTGCTTTCTTCATCTTCCTAATGAAAACGAGAAGAGAGGAGATGTTGCTCTCATTTCTTGCCCTATTACCGTCATTCATTTCATTTAAAAATGGGGGCTTGAGGCTGTTTCTTTCCTATTTTATATTTTATTTGGGGCCACACCTCTTATACGGTAAGCGGCTGATTTATTTTAAAATCCATTATCCATGTTCATTACCCTCCCCCAAAAGCCATACGCAGTCAATCAATCAATAATCTAACAATTGCACTTCCAATTGGGTTTGCCATCTTCTCGATACCACGGAACGAGCTTCTGTAAAAGCTCCTTGGGAACTGAGACCGTCTCTGAGTTTCTGAGCGAACACAAACTCTGCCTTCCAATTGCCTTGTTTTTAATATGCACTATTTACCAAACAGCAGTATATTTGGAAGTTTAATAAAATGGCAGAATAACCTGCCTCCGAGCAGTAATCCCCGTGTTGATTTAAGGTGCTCTGGCAGCAGCGAAAACACGGGGCGGTGAGTGCCGTTTTTGAAGATGCAATTTTGCCGTTAATGTTTCCCTCCCCATTTAACGTATCAAAGGATTGGGTGAATGGGGAAATAGATTTGTTATGAAGTCCTCCCAAGGCAACACATTCCCTCTTCTGCCTCTACACACAACACACAATTACCCACCGTCTTACACTGAAAATTAAGGTGACTAGATACAATTGTAGAATCAAATGCAAGACACCCCCCCCCACCCCCCACCCCCCCAAAAAAATAATCAAGTCTCATTGCAGTATTTATTTAACAGCGTGCAGTGGAAAAGTTTTCTCCAGCAAATAATAGGAAGGACTCCTGAACCTGCTTGGTCGAATGGTTAGAACACTAGGCTAGAAACCAGGAGACTGTGAGTTCTAGTTTTGCCTTAGCCATGAAAGCTGGTTGGATGACTTTAGGCCAATCACCAGGAGACTGAGTGTTCTAGTCCCACCTTAGGCATGAAAGGCGGCTGGGTGACTCCTGGGCCAATCGCCAGGAGACTGAGAGTTCTAGTCCTGCCTTGGGCATAAAAGCCAGCTGGGTGACTTTGAGTCACTCTCTCAGCCCAATTGATCTCACAGTTTTGTTTTGTTTTTTAATTTGATTTATATGCCGGCCTTCTCCAGAGACTCAGGGCGGCTTACAATGCGTTAAGCAATAGCCTTCATACTTTTGTATATTTTACAAAGTCAGCTTATTGCCCCCACAAACTGGGTCCTCAATTTACCTACCTTAGAAAGGATGGAAGGCTGAGTCAACCTTGAGCCTGGAGATTTGAACTTACTAATTGCAGACAACTGGAGTTAAATTACAGCATTAATCTGCTGAGCTATTCCAGGCTCTAAAACCACAGTGTTGTGGTTTTGGGGAAAATAGGAGGGGAAGGATGTGGTTTGGGGGAAAATAGGAGGGGAAGGAACTCAAACCTTGAGTTGTTTATAGAAAAACAACATAATAAAGGGGAGATATACATAAATAAAATAAATATAAATAAAAAGAAACAAATCTGTTACTGTTGCCATAGAAGGTTTTTTTTTTAAATTTGATTTATATGCCACCCTTCTCCGGAGGCTCAGGGCGGCTTACAGTGCATTAAGCAATAGCCTTCATACTTTTGTATATATTTATACAAAGTCAGCTTATTGCCCCCACAAACTGGGTCCTCAATTTACCCACCTTAGAAAGGATGGAAGGCTGAGTCAACCTTGAGCCTGGCTAGGATTGAACTCGCAGAATTACAGGCAGCTGGATTTTAATTGCTGCCTTTAGTGGGAGGCATTAGCCCCTACACTACTCAGGCGTAAATTGATAAATTTGCTGAGAACCAAGTACTTCAAAATTGCCTCAATTACCACACATACTTTCTATGCTTCTGTTTTGCTAACCCGCTCCCCCAATAATTTTTTTTCCTCACACAACCTCATTTTAGTGCAAGAATCCAGATTAAAGCTTTTGCAACAGCCTCTGCTTGCACACATGAGTGAAAAGGACCCTACTGTCTCGCTGGTTCCATTGTCAAAAACTGCTTTTATTCTTGGAGAGCTATTTCTCACATTCAGTGGGAATTTGGCTCTCTATCATTTAAATCAGGGGTCTCCAACTTCAGCAACTTTAAGGACTAGGGGTGTAATTTTGCCTGAGGAATTCTGGGAGTTGACGTCCACAAGTCTTAAAAGTTGCCGAAGTTGGAGAGACCCCTGATTTAAATCCAGTGATCCATATCCCATTAGGATATCCATATCACGTATAAGGAACGGTTGCTGGAACTGGGTATGTCTAGTTTAATGAAAAGAAGGACTAGGGGAGACATGATAGCAGCGTTCCAATATCTCAGGGGCTGCCACAAAGAAGAGGGAGTCAAGCTATTCTCCAAATCACCTGAGGACAGGACAAGAAGCAACGGATGGAAACTAATCAAGGAGAGAAGCAACTTAGAACTAAGGAGAAATTTCCTGACAGTCAGAACAATTCATCAGTGGAACTACTTGCCTCCAGAAGTTGCGAATGCTCCAACACTGAAAAGTTTTTAAGAAGGGATTGGATAACCATTTGTCTGAAGTGGTGTTTCCTGCTTAAGCAGGGGGTTGGACTAGAAGATCTCCAAGGTCCCTTCCAACTCTGTTATTCTATTTTGTTCTGTTCTGTTCTGTTCTGTTCTGTCCCGTCCCGTCCCGTCCCATCGTCTCCTCAACTTCAGAAGAGGTTGAATGACTTCTGGTTGAATGATTTTGCAAGCTTCGCGTGGTGTATCCTCAAATTCTGACGTCTCATTTGCTCTGTTTTTGTTCCCTAGATCGAGGAATCTGTTCGTAGCATGGTTATGCGCTACGGGAGCCGTCTGTGGAAACTCCGAGTCTTGCAAGCTGAGCTGAAGATTAACATTCAGCTCGCACCCAGCGGCAAGGCTATTCCTATCCGGCTGTTCTTGACCAACGAATCTGGCTATTACCTTGACATAAGCCTGTATAAAGAAGTGACAGATTCCAGAACTGCCCAAGTATGTCTCCATCAGATGAATGCAGGATTATCATTGGAAAACTGTTTCTTTTTGCTTGTGTTTAGTTTAGTTTAGTTTAGTTTAGTTTAGTTTAGTTTAGTTTAGTTTAGTTTAGTTTAGTTTAGTTTAGTTTAGTTTAGTTTAGTTTAGTTTAGTTTAGTTTAGTTTAGTTTATTGCCATTGCCATTGCACATGGTACAATGAAATTAAGTGCTATCTTCAGTGTACATTACAACTATAAAAATAAAAACACAAACATACATCCTTTACATTCTATATAATTGAAATTGAAAACCCGATATTGCAGTATACTGTAGAAATCAATATGCTGACTGCCCTGGGATAGAAGCTGTTTCGCAGTCTATTTGTCCTTGTTTTTATTATCCTGTACCGTCTGCCGGATGGTAATAGTGCCAAAAAAGGGTGCCCAGGATGAGATGGATCTTTAAGAATGTTTTGAACTTTCTTAAGAGCGATAAAGCTCTTCCAAAGAGGGGAGAGGGCAACCAGTGGTCCTTTGGGCAGTGACGTTGACCCCCTGGAATGCTGTCCTATCTGCCACTGTGCAATTTGCAAACCATACACAGGTGCAGTAAATTAAAATACTCTCTATGGTGCAGCGGCCACCAGCAGTTTCTCATTCAGTTGTTGTTTCCTGAGAAGTCTCAGGTAGTATAATCTCTGTTGGGCCCTTTTGACCAGTGGGGCAATGTGAGTGTCCCAGGTCAGGTTATGGCCTCCTTATCTGTGGTCATCGGCTGCTATTTCAGTACAGTAACGCTAGACTTACAATCATTGTTTAGTGACTGTTTGAAGGCACTGAAAAACGTGATTTGGGACCACTTTTCGCAAGACCGTTGCAGCATCCCCATGGTCACGTGATCAAAATTCAGACGCTGACTCATATTTATGACGATTGCAGTGTCCCTGGGATCACGTGATCCCCTTTTGCAAACTTCTGACAAGCCAAGTCAATGGAGAAACCAAGATTCACTTAATAACCCTGTTACTAACTTTAACAACAGCAGGGATTCACTTAACAACGGTGGCAAGAAAGGTTGTAAAATGGGGCAAGTCTCACTTAACAACTGTCTTGCTTAGCAGATGGAAATTTTGGGCTCAGTTGTGGTTTTAAGTCGAGGACTACCTATACAGATAGTCCTTGACTTACAGCAGTTCACTTAGTGACCGAAGTTACAATGGCACTGAAAAAAATTAACTTATGACCACTTTTCACCCTTACGACCGTTGCAGCATCCCCATGGCCACATGATTTACATTCAGGTGCTTGGCAACTGACTCACATTTATGATGCTTGCAGCATGCCAGGTCAAGTGATTCACCTTTTGCAACCTTCTGACGAACAAAGTCCGTGGGGAAACCAAATTCACTTCACAACCGTGGTACTTATTTAACAACCGCAGTGATTCACTTAACAAATGTGGCGAGAAAAATTGCAAAACGGGGCAAAACTCACTTAACAAATTTCTCACTTAGCAACATAAATGTTGGGCTCAGTTGCGGTCGTAAATCGAGGACTACCTGAACAGGGATTCCTCAAGCTACAACCATTCATTTGATGATTATTTGGAGGGACTGAAAAAAGTGACTTATTTATTTATTAATTTCCTATGCTACCTACCTCCCTTTTGAAGCAATGCCCAGTGGCTTAAAAGATGATAAAAGTGATTAAATGAGAGCCGGTCCTTGCAGCATCCTCATGGATATGACTGTCATAGCATCCCCATGGCGACTGTCCTCTATTTATGTAGGGTTGCTGCATCCTGGGATCATATGATCGCTATTTACGACCTTCCCAGCTGGCTTCTGACAAACACAAAGTCCATGAGTGAAGCCGGATTTGCTTAGCGATTCATTTAACAACTGAAGGAATTTGCTTAACAACTCTTTCAAAAAAGGTGCATAAAATTGGGTGCGACTCACTTAGCGACCATGTTGCTTATCAGTGGAAATGCTGGTCCAAGTTGTAGTCGTAAATTGAGGACTACCTAGATTGACTCAAATGTTCTTGAATGCTTTCCTGATCTGTTGGAATTACAGTTTCCAGGATTCTCGGCTAACTGAAAGATTAAAGCTCGGCTAACTGAAGGATTAAAGCTACGTCCAGAAAGCATTTCTGGACGTAGACCGTAGCTGAATCCAGATTGAGGGATTTAAAAAAAAAAACCCATGATGATCTGTCTTAATCCTGGACGTACATTCTCTTCTTTTCAGATTATGTTCCAGGCTTATGGCGATAAGCAAGGGCCCTTACATGGGATGCTGATCAATACTCCCTATGTGACGAAGGATTTACTCCAGTCGAAGAGATTCCAGGCCCAGTCCCTGGGGACGACCTACGTATATGATATTCCTGAAATGTTTCGGCAGGTAAGGACTGTGGAAGGTATCCCAAAGGTGCTTTTTTTCAAGAGGCAACTGGACTTTCTGCTTTTTTCTTCGGAGACGTTTCACTTCTCATTCGGAGCTGAAGAAGCTTCTCGGATGAGAAGCGAAACATCTTCAAAGAAAAAAACCCAGAAAATCCAGTTGTGTCTTGAAAAAGCACCTTTGAGACAATCATGACTGGGATGACTGAGAATTTCCATAAACTGTGGAAGATGTTTCTACTCTCCTAGTTTGGCTTGCACCCCCGTTACTTACCCCTGTCCACTTAGCACAGAGATATCAAACTCAATGTCATTGAAGGACGCATCAGGGCTGTGGTTGACCTCAGGGGGCTGGGTGGGTGTGGCCAACTGGGTGGGCCTGGCCAGCTTGACGTCACTCCCCAAACTGTTGCCATGTTTCCTCGTCGCACTGGATAGGCCGGGCTGAAACCATGCTGGCCCAACGTTTCCTCTTTGCATTGGGTAGACGGGGCCGAAGCAACGCCAGCTGGTCCCTTACATTTTCCAGGACGGCCCCGTGTGCTGGATCTGACCACACTGCGGGCCGGCCCGCAGGCCTTGAGTTTAACACCCTTGGCCAAGCAATTCGAAAGCATGCAAATGCGAGTAGATAAATAGGTACCACTTTGGTGGGAAAGTAACAGCATTCTGTGCCTCTTGATGTATAACCATGCTAACGGCATGACCACCGAAGCATCTTCAGACAAAGCTGATTCCCTCAGCTAGGAAATGGAGATGAGCATCAACCCCTAAAGCTGGATACTTCCTTAGTTTTAGATTTGGGTGAGATGAAGGAGAGTTAATTCACCATTCTGTCTCCAATAATGCTCCATCCCAGTGGTTCTCAACCTTTTGTTTACCACGGACATGGCCACGGAACTCCGAGATTTAATTCGACATTTAAATCATAACGTTTTTTTCAAGTCTTCGCCAACACCCTCCAATGACCTCGCGCCTCCTCAGGGGAGTGTGGACCACAGGTGGAGAACCATTGCTCTATCACAGTGATGGCGAACCTTTTCGGGACCAAGTGCCAAAAAGGTCGCACGGAAACATTGCACATGTGCACACACGCTCGTCAGGGCCACAATCCAGAAAAGCCGAACCTCCGGGTTCTAGCGCACATGTGCACCCAATGATCAGCTGGCCAGTGCGCATGTGCAGGCCAATTTTTGGCACTGCCATGTGCGGTAAGGGATCACGCTCTAGAAAAGCTGAACTTCCGGGTCCTGGCACCCATGCGCACCCAACAATAAGCTGGCCGGGGCACATGGGCACACCGGGTTTTGGCACTGCTACGCACACGAAGGACAGGTGATCGTCGTGCGCACATGCGTGCCAGAAACCCAGATGACAAACAGGCAAGGCCGTGCGTGCCGGGAGACATGGCTTTGCATGCCATTTTGGGCACGTGTGCCACTGGTTTGCCATCATGGCTCTATCAGATATATTTAGAACCTGGATATGGACGGCCAATAAATTTTACAATTTTTTACAGACAAGGACTGCATTCCCCCCTCCGTCCAAACGTGCAGGGTCATAATAAAAATAGGATTTATTTTGTTGGATTTCGCTGAATTAAAGTGGCATTAAATCGTTAAATACCATTCGGAATTACTCCTCCTGTAATGCCTATTTTTTTTCTGTCCCCTCGCGAAACACAATTCAGCAACAGGTTTCAGAGGATAGGTTACCCGTGGCCTGAAAGCTTATTTAGTTCGTGCTTTCTAGTTTCATCTAGGTTGACTGAAAACAAACCACGATAGTCAACCCACGTTTGATTTTGTCCCAAGTTCAGGGTACAAAATCTTACTTTCTTGTTACAGTTCAAGCAAGCCCCAAAGATCAGAATGACTAGAAAAAAAGAATGAAAAGGCTAAAAAATAATCAAAAGTTTCCCCCTCCTTCTGTTTCCTATAGGCTCTGATCAAATTATGGGACTTTATGAAGGAGTTTGCAATTCTCCCTGCTCAGCCTTTGCCTTCTGAGATGCTGACGTATACAGAGCTTGTCCTGGATGACCAAGGCCAGTTGGTACAGATGAACAGGCTTCCTGGAGGAAATGAGGCAAGTCTGCCTGTTTGGTTTATTACCCGCTATTTTTACAGAAATCTCAATCTCTCCTGTCCCCACTTCCCTCTCTCCCTCTTTCCTCTTTCTTCTCTCTGTCTCTTTCCTTCTCTCTCCCTCCCCCCCTTTTCTCCCTCCCTCTCCTCCTCTCTCTCCCTCCTTCCCTCTCTCCCCCTTTTTTCTCTCTTCCTTTTTCTCTCCCTTTCTCCCTCTTTCTCTCCCCCACCCTCCCACCCACCCTCTGTGTCTCTATTCCTCTCTTTCTCTCCCTCCCTCTCCCTCTCTCCTTTCCTCATCCTCTTTCCCCTTTCTCTCTCCCTCCCTCCTCCTCTTGCTCCCTCTTGCTCCTTTCCTCACTCTTTCTCCCTTCCTCTTCTTCTCCCCCTCTCTCTCCCCCGTCTCTTCCTCTTTCCCTTCCTCTCTCATTCCATCTTACTACTTCCTTCCCTCTCTTTCTCCCTCCCTCCTCCTTTCTCTCTCTCTCTCTCTCCCTTCTTCTTTCTCCTTCTTTCTTTCTTCCTCCCTCCCTGTCTCAACAGCCCATTTCCTTTTGCTGACATGTTCAAAGTATGGTTGAGATTTTGTTTGGTTTTTTTTAAAGCAGTAAACTACTTGGCATCTCAAGGATTGCTCTTCAGAAAAAAAAAATTCCAAATATTGAATCTTCTGTCTGTCCTCCGAATATCAAAAGAAGCTCTGTTGAATCCTGGGTGCTCTCTGAGTTTGGAGACATTTCACTACCCAACTAAGATTGATTAGTTTTATTTGATTTGTATACCGCCCTACTCCCGAAGGACTCAGGGCGGTGAACAGCCACGCAATAAAATACACAATTACAAAATTTAAAAAGCAGAATAAAATAAAATTAAATAATTAGGCCAGACAAATTAAGACAACCCCATCGTTTAAACCAATTTAAAATTTACATATTAAAAGAAGTAAAAGGGAGAAAATTAGGCCAGGCCCGCCTGGTGAAATAAAAAGGTCTTAAGAGCGCGGCGGAAGGTGCGCAGATCCGGGATCGTCCGTATCTCTGGGAGGAGCTCGTTTCAGATGGTAGGTGCCCCCACAGAGAAGGCTCTCCCCCTAGGGGCCGCCAGTCGATATTGTTTGGCCGACGGCACCCGGAGGAGCCCCTCTCTGTGAGAGCGTACCGGCCGGTGGGAGGCTATTGGTGGTAGTAGGCGGTCCCGTAGATAACCAGGTCCTAAGCCATGGAACGCTCTAAAGGTGGTCACCAAAACCTTGAAGCGCACCCGGAAGACCACCGGGAGCCAGTGCAGCTCGCGCAGGAGAGGTGTCACATGGGAACGCCAAGTCGCTCCCATCACCACCCGCGCGGCTGCACTCTGCGCCAGTTGGAGCCTCCGGGTGCTCCTCAAGGGGAGCCCCATGTAGAGAGCATTACAATAGTCCAGGCGTGAAGTGACTAGGGCGTGAGTGACCGTGCATAACAAGTCCCAATCCAGAAAGGGACGTGAATCAGGCGAACCTGATGAAAAATCCTCCCGGTCACGGGAGGATTGATTGATTGATTAGATTTATATACCGCCCTTCTCCCGAAGGACTCAGGGACAGCCATAGTAAAAGTACATAGTAAAAAGTACAGCCATAGTAAAAGTCAATATATCATACAAAATTTAAAACCCGTTTAAAACAAAATTAAACAAATCTTGGCTTTCTTGATTTAAAACCCCATGTTTTAAAACCTACCCATCCAAATTTTATTTAGTCAGCCAGGCCCGCCTGGTGAAATAACAAGGTCTTGAGAGCCCGGCGGAAAGCACGGAGACCGGGAATCGTGCGTATCTCAGGGGGGAGCTCGTTCCAGAGGGCGGGTGCCCCCACAGGGAAGGCTCTCCCCCTGGGGATCGCCAGCCTGCATTGCTTTGCTAACGGCACCCTGAGGAGTCCCTCTCTGTGGGAGTGTGTTGGTCGGTGGGAGGCTATTGGCAGCAGAAGGCGGTCCCGTAGATATCCGGGCCCTAAGCCATGGAGCGCTTGAAAGGTGGTAACCAGGACCTTGAATCGGACCCGGAAGACCACTGGGAGCAAGTGCAGCTCGTGCAGGAAAGGTGTCACATGGGTGCGTCGGGTCGCACCCATAAGCACCTGCTTGGCCGCATTCTGGACCAGCTGGAGCCTCTGGGTGTTCTTCAAGGGGAGTCCCATGTAGAGAACGTTGCAGTAGTCCAGTCGGGATGTGACAAGGGCATGAGTGACCGTGCACAGGGCGTCTCAGTGCTAGTGAGTGTGGGGTTTAGTGCAGGGGTGGGTTCTACTTACCTTTGCTACCAGTTCACATCGCGCCCACACGCACACTTCTGCGCATACGCAGATCTCCTATGATGACATCCGGGTCAGTGGGCGGAGCCTCCCGCCAGTCTGAACTGGGGGCAATCCACCACTGGTTTAGTGCCCATTTATATACATTAGCTTTTCTTGCCAGTGTTGGTGGGGGCCTGGTTTTCTCCTTGATAGTTCTTTAATGAAGGTATTGTTCTCTGATAATTCGGTTTGCCTCATGTGCGCTGATGATCACATCCTGGACATAAATTGTTTCAACTTCTACCCTCAAAATGACGCTATCGAGCTCTGCACAAAAGAACAACTAGAGCAGAGGTGGGTTTCAGCAGGTTCTGACCAGTTCTGGAGAACCGGTAGCGGAAATTTTGAGTAGTTCAGAGAACCGGTAAATACCACCTCTGACTGGGTCCCAGGCAATCGGGAGGAAATGGGGATGTTGCAGTAACCTTCCCCTGGAGTGGGGTGGGAATGGAGATTTTGCAGTATCCTTCCCCTGCAACACCCACCAAGCCATGCCAAGCCCACCAAGCCACGTCCACGGAACCGGTAGTAAAAAATTTTTGAATCCCACCACTGAACTAGACACAAGGACAGTTTTTTTTCCCAAATGCCATCACTCTGCTTAACAACTAATTCCCACAACACTGTCAAATAATTTACTAAGACTGTATTACTATTCTTCTTCTCATCCTTCCTAGCACCTATCTCTTCGGACTTATGACTATATCCATGTTGCTTGTATCTTTACAATTTATATTGTTTTATTTGTTTCCTAGTACGATTTGATTGCTTATTAGTATCCTATGACTATCATTAAGTGTTGTATCTTATGATTCTTGATGAATCTATTTTATTTTTTCTTTATGTACATTGAGAGCATATGCACCAAAGACAAATTCCTTGTGTGTCCAATCACACTTGGCCAATAAAGAATTCTATTCTATTCTATTCTATTCTATTCTATTCTATTCTATTCTATTCTATTCTATTCTATTCTATTCTATTCTATTCTATTCTATTCTATTCTATTCTATTCTATTCTAATGTTCTGTTCTGTTCTGTTCTGTTCTGTTCTGTTCTGTTCTGTTCTGTTCTATTCTTTTCTATTTATTCTATTCTATTCTGTTCTATTCTACTCCGTTCCATTCCATATTTTCTTTTCTTTTCTTTTTTCTTTTCTTTTCTTTTCTTTTCTTTTCTTTTCTTTTCTTTTCTTTTCTTTTCTTTTCTTTTCTTTTCTATTCTACTCTACTCTACTCTACTCTACTCTACTCTACTCTACTCTACTCTACTCCTATTCCTATTCCTATTCCTATTCCTATTCCTATTCCTATTCCTATTCCTATTCCTATTCCTATTCCTATTCCTCATATAGAAAGGAAGCTAAATTTGTTCTCTGACATCTCCTGGGAGGACTGGAAAATCTTCCTATCAAAAGCCTAGGAAATTCCTACCAACCAACATAAGTAGCCCTCAACTTACAACCATTTGTTTAGTGGCCGTTGAAGTTTAAACAGCACTGTCAAAAGTGACTTACGTCTGTTTACTTACGACCGTCCCAGCATTTCCCCCCATGGCCATGTGATCAAAATTTGGGTGCTTGGCAACTGGCGTGTCTTTGTGACAGTTGCATTTTTGGGGGGATCATGTGCATAGCTCAGGGTTGAAATGAGGGAGTGTCCTCTGAGCTTGGTAGCTTTCTTGAGGATGTTTCATTACCAAACTAAGCAACATCATCAGCGCCCACTGATGATGTTACCTAGTTTGGGGGGGTCACGAAACATCTGCAAGAGAAACTACCGAGCTCGGAAAGCACCCAGGAACCTTCAGTTTTAAACTCCGATACGTGCTTTTATAGTATAGCTATTATTCCAGGGCAGGATGTAGAATTAAACTGCTCTGTCCAAATAGAGATTTTTAAGAGACGAGAAATTGGAGGACCGGAAGATTTTTAAGAGATGTCCTGTACGCAGCTGGACGGCGAAACCCTCGATAACGTTAGCCGTTTCTCCTTTTCAAAGTGCGCGAGAGAAAGCAGCATTCAACTGCGGCACGCGGGTTTCTCTTTGCTGGTCTTTGTCTGCCTCTATTTCTCCCCCCACACACACACACACACTCCCCCCCACTCCCCCCGAAATCCACTTCTTAGCTCTCATTTCACATTTGGAGTGGCTGGAGACCAAGGGAGTAGAGAAATTCCCAAGGGACCGAGCTGTGTTTGGGCTGAAATTACTAGCGCGAAGCTCGCCTGGCATGAACACCGAGTGTTTATTCTGCCAGTATGAATACAAATAGTCTTATTATATGGGACCCTGTACCCGAAGACCAGCCATTCACGCTGGCTGGCTCACTCTTTCCCGAGCACGCACATTTCTTTTAACCCCTTCCGTCCGCCTCGGAGGGAAACCGCCGGTCTCTTGCTTCGCCTGGAGTTGAGTACATTTTTAAAAAATCTTGTCTGGGTGCCTATTCCTTGACTTACAACCGTTCATTTAGTGGCCTGTTACAACAGGATTGGGAAAAGGGGACTTAGGATCCTCATGACGGTGTGATCAAAAATTCAGATCCTTGGCAACGGCCTCATATTTATGACGGTTGCAGTGTCCCAGGGTCACGGCTTTCTGATAAGCCGAGTCAGTAGGGGGAAGCCAGATTCACTTAACAACCGTGTTACTTACTTAGCAACGGCAGCGATTCACTCAACAACGGTAGCAAGAAAAATCGTAAAATGGCGAAAAGTCACTGAAAAAAATGTTTCTGTCAGGGTTCCAAGTAACACCCGCCAACGAAAGAAAACTCCAAGGCTTGAAGTTCCTCGAAGTTCCGTTTTATTAGAGATGTCATATTGGCACATCTGGGAAAAGCCGAATCTGAAAGGTTCTTAGGTTTTCCCCACCCAAAAGAAAGTCCAAGTCCCTACTCAGCACCCACATCTTCATTACATGGTCTAATCAAAGCACCGTCCCAACTGGAGATACCTCCCAGCCACACCCCTCCAAGTGCAGGGCAGAATGTCCTTGACTCTCTGAGAAAGGAATGTTCTTATGACTATATATCACCCCTACTCCATACAATCCCCCCCCTTCCAATTTCCCATAGCAGTAAATGTGGCAGGTCTGAAGGCCCAGTGCAAAGGATGGCTTCCAGGCCTGACAGTTTCACTTAACAACAGAAGTGTTGGGCTCAGTCGTGGTCATAAGTCAAGGACTATCTGTAAATAGCAACCTCCTTTCCTTGATAGGAGACCACATGGCACCATCCTCCGTGCACACCAGACAGGCACCAACCTGCTCTGTGAGAACGGTGGGGTTTTGTGGAAAAACAAAACATACAGATACTTCTTGACTTACCACTACAGTTGGGACGTTGCTGAGAAAAGCAGTTGTTAAGCAACTGGCACCTGATTTTACGACATTTTGCAGGAGCCTTGGTGGTGCGGCGGACTAAAGTGCTGTTAAGTAGCACTTAGCTGCCAGCTGCCTGCAATTACTGCGAGTTCAAATCTCACCAGGCTCAAGGTTGACTCAGCCTTCCATCCTTCCGAGGTAGGTAAGTGAGCATAACAGAGTAACAGAGTTGGAAGGGACCTTGGAGGTCTTCTAGTCCAACCCCCTGCTCAAACAGGAGACCCTATACCATTCCAGAAAAATGGCTGTCCAGTTTATTTTTAAAAACCTCCAAGGTTGGAGCACCTACCGTTTCAAGTCGTTGTGATTGACTGTTCTCACCGTTAGGAAATTTCTCCTTAATTCTAGGCTGGTTCTCCTTGATTAGTTTCTATCCATTGCTTCTTGTTTTGCCTCCAGGCGCTTTGGAGAATAGCTTGACTCCCTCTTCTTTGTGGCAGCCCCTCAAATATTGGAACACTGCTATCATGTCACCCCTAGTCCTTCTTTTCATTAAACTAGACATGCTCAATTCCTGTAACTGTCCTTCATAGCAGTGGTGAAATCCAAATTTTTTTACTGCTGGTTCCGTAGGCGTGGCTGGGGAGTGGTGCGTGTAGCTTGGTGGGCGTGGCGGGGGAAGGATACTGCAAAATGCCCATTCCCTCCCCACTCCTAGGGGAAGGATATTGCAAAATCTCCATTCCCACTCTGGGCCAGCCAGAGGTGGTATTTGCCAGTTCTCCGAACTGCTCAAAATTTCTGCTACCGGTTCTCCAGAACCTGTCAGAACCTGCTGGATTTCACCCATGGTTATAGTTTCCCGTGCCCTGATTATCTTTGTTGATCTTCTCTGCACTCTTTCTAGAGTCTCTTTCTAGAGTCTCTGCATCTTTTTTACCTCATGGCGACTAAAACTTGCTGCAGTATTCCAAGTGTGGCCTTACCAAGGCATTATAAAGCGGTAGTAACACTTCCCGTGATCTTGATTCAATCCCTCTGCTAATGCAGCCTAGGAATCTTTCATATTTATGCTTGGTTTTTTGGGATGTGTTCGTGTGTATCTTCTATCTCTGTGCACTTGAACAGAATAATTACTTTTAGATAATTCACTTCCCCATTAGGCTGTTTTGCTGGACTGTTCCTGACACTAAACGGTTAAAATTAGGAGGTCTGAATGCCCATTCAGAAGGAGAAAGAGAGGGGAAAAAAATGAAGGCTGGAGTGGGTGATTTGCGGCCTGCCATCCATCTGTAGTTCCCCCAGTATTCCACAGGGTTATCTCCAGAGTGAGCGTAGCTAATGTTTCTGGACTTACATTTTTTTAGTTAATTGGGGTTTTTAAAGATGCGTGGAACCAGGCAGGATAATTTTTTTTTTTTGGTGTAAGCGCTCTTTTTTAACTGACTGATACTTTGTCCGAGGCCATCGTAACTTTGACCTGTCATTAAACAAACAGTCGTAAGTCAAGGGATACCTTTACAGCTACATTTCTCTAAAGTGCGGCATGGTGTGACAAAAGACATGGAGGAAAGCTTATTCTGGCTGATTGTGTTCTTTCTCAGAACGCTATCTTCCTGTCCACGTAAGACAGGGGTGTCAAACTCAAAGCCCAGAGGCCAAATCCGCATCGCGGGGTGCTTAATTCTGGCCCGCAGGGCCACCCTGGAAACAACACAGCCTGGCCCAGGCCGACCAGGTGCTGATCTACAACCTGGTGGCAGCCATTTTCATTGGCAGAGTGCTGCAGAAGGCCATCGCAGCCGAAAAAGGCGCTCGGGAGGGTCGCGCGTGGCCCTTCCGAGCTCCGTTTTCATTGGCGTAGAGTGCTACAGGAGGCCGTTGCAGAAAACACAGCGCCCCTCCCGAACTCCTTTTTCACTGGCAGATTGCTAGCAAAACAAACTTGCTTGCCCTCCACTGCCTAGGGCAGTGGACAGCCTCTGCTGCTGTCCAGGGACCCTCTGTGTGGCCTGAGAAGGACGGCGAGGCTCCTCTGGAGGACAAGGGTTTGGCACTCTCCCTGGTCTTGCCTTCCTCCGCTGGAGACAGTGGATCCCACCAACCTCGCCTGGGCCACCAAAGGCACCTCCGAGTGACATCAACCCGGCCACGCCCATGCTCCCGCCGGCCACAACTCCCAGCCTCCCGAGGTCAAACACAACCCTGATGCGGCCCTCAATCGAGTTTGATATCCCTGATCTAGGAAAATTTGCTTTGGACTATTTTATTGTTAAGGGATGCGGTGGCTCAGTGGCTAAGACGCTGAGGTGGTCGATCAAAAGGTCGGCAGTTCAGCGGTTCGAATCCCTAATGCCGCATAATAGGGTGAGCTCCCGTTACTTATCCCAGCTTCTGCCAACCTAGCAGTTCAAAAGCATGTCAAAAAGGCAAGTAGAAAAATAGGGACCATCTTTGGTGGGAAGGTAACAGCGTTCCGTGCGCCTTTGGCATTGAGTCATGCTGGCCACATGACCACGGAGACGTCTTCGGACAGCGCTGGCTCTTCGGCTTTGAAACAGAGATGAGCACCGCCCATATGTGCGAGGGGAATCTTTACCTTTACCTATTTTAGTGTTGGTTTTTCTTGTTCTTATTTTCAAGCACACATTAAGAGTTTGTCCCCTAAAGATCTTCCTTATTTTTGCCTCTACCAACACGACAGCATCCCTTCGCTCTGCCTTCTGAAACCTCCCTCTTATTATACCTGGATGGGGGTTGATGGCGTGAAGACCAGCCTGTCTTACACTAAACTTGCAAATAATATACAGTTGACGCATCTCGAGTGGCTCCCTGGAAGTTTCTGCTTCGATTCTTTCAGTGTGCGATGAATGGATTTTGAAACCCGGTGATGGATTGTCAACAACCCAGCCCTACCCGTAGACCTTTCCGTGTGTGACCATTTATGGTCCACGCGGGTGTAGATTTCTAAGGTGAAAAGCCAGTGTCTCTGACGATCAAGAAAGGGTAGTGAGTAAATTACCCTTAAAAGTCTTCAATTATTCCCATCTTTGCAGGGAAGAACCCAAACCTGCTGTTCAAACACAACCCAATTTTTGGTGGGTTGTCTTTGTCTCCCTTCTCAGCACTAGGTGTCACTCTTCTTCTTTTGCAGCAATTCAGGCTTAAAATGGGGAGTGGGGGCTGGTAAGAGAGAGAGAGAGAGAGCAAAAGCTCTCGTAATTGATCCTCTGCTAAACCATCTCCTTCATGGCACGTTCTGGCATTAAAGTGCCTTTCCTGGATGAGAATAAATGGTTTACTGGAAGCAACACACGGCAGTTGCTGACTTTCCAAGCTGGGTACAAGGAGAGAATGGCTGGCTCTGAGATGCGCACCATGGGCTGGTGCGCGAACCATGCGAACAGGTTGGGGCTGTGAGGTCTGCAGGGTCTATGCAAAAAAGTCAAGATGGCGGCCGCAACAGTGCAATGGAAGCTTTGCGTTTCTTTATTTGCACATTGAAACGTCGGCCATTTTGAGTTTTTTTTAAAAAAAAACTCTCAACTGTCAACGCCATGGTAGACATCACTTATGTCAGCTGGCTAGTTCTTTCTCTGGGAGGACTGTCTTTTTTTAAATGAGAATTTTATTAAAAATTGCCATTAAAAAGATAAAACAAGTACCAAAAAAAGGAAAAGAATCCACAGAAAAAATAAAATGTGCAGAAGAGAAAAAATAGAAAAGGAAAAATAGAAAGATAGGAAAATTAATAGATATATAGAAATGACTTCTCTTTCATCACAAGTATAAACAATTTTAGCAACTTATTACCTTTTCTTAAAATACAGCAAATAATTTCCTCTTCTCATATTCTATCCCATATCTATAAACAAAGACTCATTGCTCAGACCCAGTTAAAAATCAAAGATAATGAGATAACAATATATATGTATTTTAATCTGGATCAAACAAACCATTTTTATATTCCTCCCTTTTTTCTTTTAACAATCTTGATCTGCAGCCCCTTCAAATAATGTCCTAGAACTAGATTTCATTTTTGTTTTGTCCCTTCTCACAAAATTCTTCAAAGCTTTAACAAGCCTCTTTTGTAATTCCAAGGTAGGAAAATTATGTACATCATTATCTTAGTTTGTTATTTGAATATCCCCCTACATTAGTTATTAACATATCAGTTGGCTTTTCTTATGTCCAGTGTAGCATCTTTTACCATATCATTCTTGTAGTCTGTCATTTTAAAATCCACTTTCAAATCAAATTTATAGAGATAAGCACTTTTTAAATTAATTTCTTAGTTCATTGTTGAAAAATAACCTTCAATATTAAAAAACATTTTGCTTCATTCTGTATTGGTAAGTCAACTTTATCTGTTCTTCTCCTTTAATTGTAACTTTTACTTCTCTCTAGTTCCCTCTAGTGTCCAATCATCAAAGTCTATCAACTGTGGCTTTTAAAAAGAGGATTCTAAACAAAGCCTTTTCCCATGGGAAGGATTCTGAGGATTAATTCCAAAATCTTATTTGAAATCCATCTGGACCCTCAGTGCATTTTTAACTTTCAAAAATCAAAGTTCTAATCGCCCTTTTCTTGTATATTCCAAAGTACTTTTTTTGGTCCTTAATCTTGTATTTAAAACTTATTTCGCTATGGATTGAGGGAAACACATTTGGTGCTATAAAACTTTGATTTCTTAGAGAGGGCTGTAAAAGCACTATGAAGCAGTATATAAATCTAAGTGGTGCTGCTATTGTTATTTCCAACAGCATAAAAGCAGTTATATCCAAAAATGATTAGAAAAGTATACAAACCCAGTATCCTTAAAGATGCCAATCAAGGGTGGGTTCTACTTACCTTTACTACTGGCTTGCTTTGCTTGTGCGCGCGACTTGCTTCTACGCATGCGCAAACCGCCGAAGGCGACATCCGGGGCAGTGGGCAAGGCTTCCCACTGGTTTTACTACCGGTTCTTGTGAACCAGTCCAAACCGGAGGTAACCCACCACTGATGCCAACTGTCTATTGCAAGGGTGTCAAACTCATGGCCCGGGGGCTGGAACCAGCCTGCAGGGTGTGTAGATCTGGCCAGTAGGGCCACCCTGGAAACAGCAAAGGACCGTCCCAGGGTGCTTCTGCCAGCGAAAACAGGCTTCTGAGCTCCGTTTTTGGCTGCAACGGTCTCCTGCAACCTTCTGCGGCGAAAACAGAACTCGGGAGGGCGGCCCTCCCAAGCTCTGTTTTCACTGGCAGAGGGCTGCAGGAGGCTGTTGCAGCCAAAAACGGAGCTCGGAAGCCCGTTTTCGCTGGCAGAGTGCTTGGGCCACCACAGGTGCCCCGACATGAGTGACATCAAGCTGGCCACAGCCACCCCAGCCACGCCCACCCCGACCCTCAAGGTCAAACACAACCCTGATGTGGCCCTCAATGAAATTGAGTTTGACACCCTGGTCTATTGCAAGATGTCTATTTCCTTATATCACAGAGTTCTAAACCCTTTGAAAACCACTGTCTTGTGGTATCCTTGTGAAGAACAATTGTATGGAGCACTTGTGGGCAATCTCAATTTCTTTCCTAGTCGGGAGAGGAATTACGAAGAGCCGACCCACTCATTCTTCTGTGGTCGTCTGCTCCACTTCTAGCCACTTCACTATTTCTTCTCTGGAAGTCCGTCTGAGAATACGATCCATAGCATTTAGAACAGGGGTGGGCCAGATGCGCCACACGCCGGCCACGTCCACCCCAGCTCCGCAAGGGGAAAAAAAAGTCACAAAATGTCACATGACGGCAACATGACGCCATGAGTTTGACACATGTGATTTAAGAAGCATGTGGATTATACCAAGTGGTCCTCAACCATTTTGGCACCAGGGACCAATTTTGTGGAAGACCATTGTTCCATAGACCGGGAGGGGATGGGGAGCGCACAACATAAATCCTGCACATGCACAGTTTTGCCACTTGCCACCAGCTTCATGGCCGGGTTTCTAACAGGTCATGGATCAGAGGTGCTATTCAGCAGGTTCTAGATAACCGGTAGCGGAAATTTTGAGTAGTTCGGGGAACCGGCAAATACCTCTGGCTGGCCCCAGAGTGGAGTGGCAATGGGGATTTTGCAGTATCCTTCTCCTAGGAGGGGAGGGAATGGAGATTTTGCAGTATCCTTCCCCCAGGAAGGGAGGGAATGGGGATTTTGCAATATTTTTCCCCTGGAGTGGGGAGGGAATGGAGATTTAGCAGTATCCTTCCCCAGGAGTGAGAGGGAATGGGGATTTTGCAGTATCCTTCTCCTGGAGTGGGAAGGGAATGGAGATTTAGCAGTATCCTTCCCCTGGAGTGGAGAGGGCATGGGGATTTTGCAGTATCCTTCCCCAAGGAGTAGGGTGGGAATGGAGATTTTGCAGTATCCTTCCCCAAGGAGTAGGGTGGGAATGGAGATTTTGCAGTATCCTTCTCCAAGGAGTGGGGAGGGAATGGGGATTTTGCAGTATCCTTCCCCTGGAGTGGAGAGGGCATGGGGATTTTGCAGTATCCTTCCCCAAGGAGTAGGGTGGGAATGGAGATTTTGCAGTATCCTTCCCCAAGGAGTAGGGTGGGAATGGAGATTTTGCAGTATCCTTCTCCAAGGAGTGGGGAGGGAATGGGGATTTTGCAGTATCCTTCCCCTGGAGTGGAGAGGGCATGGGGATTTTGCAGTATCCTTCCCCAAGGAGTAGGGTGGGAATGGAGATTTTGCAGTATCCTTCTCCAAGGAGTGGGGAGGGAATGGGGATTTTGCAGTATCCTTCCCCTGGAGTGGGGTGGGAATGGAGATTTTGTAGTAACCTTTCCCTGCCATGCCCACCAAGCCACACCCACAGAACAGTAGTAAAAAAAAATTGAATTCC
This sequence comes from Coluber constrictor foxii, assembly GCA_038048745.1. Classification (NCBI taxonomy): domain Eukaryota; kingdom Metazoa; phylum Chordata; class Lepidosauria; order Squamata; family Colubridae; genus Coluber; species Coluber constrictor. The sequence goes on from CM075958.1 coordinate 340,233,329, forward strand.
ACAACTGCCATGGCCCCATATTGGACCAAAAAGATTCCTAATATTCTAAATGCATTTGCGCCTTGATTTCTGTAAAGACATTACAGATAGTAGCAGCTTGATTGGGATCTTGGATAATGGAGCTCTGTGTGATCTATGAGCGCTGAAAATTTTATTGGGGCCTCAATCTTGTATTCCCCCCCCCCCCTTTTTTTTAACTGATCTTAATAATTGTACTGTGTTTTTATCTTGCTTCACTCCCGGAGTGCTTTTGGTGTTGAGGATGATAATAATGATGATGATGATGTTTATATGCCATCAGGTCAGTATTGATGCTGTTTGACCAGGTAGACAGATTTTCCTCCAGGTGGATCAGTTCCCAATCAGGTCCTTCAGGTCTTCCAATGGTTACCCATCACTTCTGTAACTGTCAGGTGCAAAAGATCAGATCCAAGAAGGTCCAATTAAGTTTATTTATTGCTTCTGCTGACTATGCAGAAGGATCTTCTCAAATAACCGTTACCACCTGCTTGGAGTTAGATAAGGCTCCACAGAATTCAAAGGGGGTTGGGTTTAGTGTGCTTGTGGCTACATAGGGATGCTAGACTGAGCCCTCTTTTAACTCCGCCCCCAGGTTCTGCCACTCTTTTTCCTGTAGTAAATGAGCCTCTCCATCTTGCAACAGAGGCAAATATCTGTAGCTCAGGTGTAGGATGAGGGTGCAGGTTTGTTCTCCGAGGTTGTGGGTTGGTTTCCGAACGTTTCGTTACCAGGCTAGGTAACATTTTCATCAGAGTTTATGGCAGGGGTCAGCAACCTGTGGCTCTGGAGCCGCATGTGTCTCTTTCATCCCTCTGCTGCGGCTCCCTGTCGCTGGTCGGCCCCAGAATTGATAGGGCTTTCGGTTAGGACAAGGAGAGGAAAAAGGACGCCACGCTAGGAGGAGACTCTATGGTAGGGGGAACCGGACTTCCGGTCAGCAGAGGAAAAAGGATGCTGTGCTAGGAGGAGACTCTATGGTGGGGGAACTGGACTTCCAGTCGGCTCCAGAACTGAACAGGAGGCTTCCGGTTAGGACTTTTGAGTGTTTAAGGTTGCTGACCCCTGGTTTAGGGGATGTCTGTGTTCTTCTGTTTATAAGGTTTATAGACCACTGCAGCATCCCCATGATCACGTGATCCAATTTCAGACCAGCAGTGAAATCCACCTGGTTCAGACCGGATTGGGCGATCCGGTAGCGAATTCTGGCAGGCGGTTCAGAGAACTGGTAGCGATGGCGGCGTGAGGCTCTGCCCACCTGCTCAGATGTCGTTACCTCCTGGTTTTAACCAAGAAGTAATGTGTTTTTTAACCTAACATGCATCTAACCTGTGCATGTTTTGCACATGCGCAGAGGGCCTGCATGTGCATGTGACACGCACATGTTCTTCCAAACCAGTAAGGAAGCTAAGTAGATTTCACCCCTGATTCAGACGCTTGTCCGCTGACTCCTATTTATGACGGCTGCAGTGTCCCCGGGATCATGTGATCCCCTTTTGCGATCTTCTGGCAAGCAAAGTCAAAGGAGAAGCCAGATTCATTTAAGAACTGTGTTAGCTAAACTAAACAACTGCGGCAAGGAAGTGGTAAAATGGGACAAAACTCCCTTGAACAAATGTCTCCCTTAGCAACCGAGATGTTGAGCTCAGTTGTGGTCGTACTTTTAGGACTACCTGTATGGTCATAAGTCTTACTTGTAAAATACTTTTTTAAAATTTATTTTCTCTTTGCTAGTGACTTCCAATATGATGTTTGACTCCTGCACCCTGCCACTTTCCTGCCTCCTGTCATTACTAACTCGGATCTCACCTACAAATAAGTAAAGGGATTTTTGATCCAAGCATCCATCATGTTGTGGTTGCTTAGATTCCGTTCGGTTTGCCTTTTAAAGGTCTGTGCTCCATGTCCAGAGCCCTTCACCATCTCTATTTTTAACTCCCATGAATAATAAGTTCCCGTCAGCAAACAGGACCACCTCAGGGCTCCTGCCAAATATGGAATAAACTTATTTGCAATTGTTATATAGAGCAACAAGATTAAAGAACACACCCTCCAAGGACAGGTCTCTTTCTTGGAGATAACTCCTAATCTTTTTGTTTTAATTATTGTTATTAACCAGTTATAAATCTCCAATAGGTTCTCTTCCTTTATGGTGTCTAGATTTGCTAAGCAGTCTTGATAGGGAATCTTGTCAACCATCTTTAGAATGGAATAGAATGGAATAGGGTAGGGTAGGGTAGGGTAGGGTAGGGTAGGGTAGAATAGAATAGAATAGAATAGAATAGAATAGAATAGAATAGAATAGAATAGAATAGAATAGAATAGAATAGAATAGAATAGAATAGAATAACAACTGGAAGGGACCTTGGAGGTCTTCTAGTCCAACCCCCTGCTTAGGCAGGAAACCCTGCACCACTTCAGACAAATGGTTATCCAACCTCTTCTTAAAAACTTCCAGTGTTGGAGCATTTGCAACTTCTGGAGGCAAGTAGTTCCACTGGCTAATTGTTCTCACTGTCAGGAAATTTCTCCTTAGTTCTAAATTGCTTCTCTCCTTGATGAGTTTCCACCCATTGCTTCTTGTCCTGCCTTCAGGTGCTTTGGAGAATAGCTTGACTCCCTCTTCTTTGAGGCAGCCCCTGAGATATTGGAAGACTGCTATCATGTCTCCCCTAGTCCTTCTTTTCATTAAACTAGACATGCCCAGTTCCTGTAATCTAAAGTAATCTAAATAAATACAGGTAGTCCTTGACTTACGATTGATCTGAAAGTTTATGTTGGTAAGCGAGGCAGTTGTTAAGTGAGTTTTTCCCCGCTTTACAACCATTCTTGCCACTGTTGTTAACTGACACACCGCAGTTGTTAAGTTAGTAACACGGTTGTTAAGTGAATCTGCCTTCCCCGTTGACTTTGAGTGTTGGAAAGTTGCAAAATATAGTCATGGCCCAGGACTCTGCAACCGACATAAATATGAGTCAGTCACTAAGGGTCTGAATCTTGATCATCTGACCAAGGGGCTGCTGCAGCAGTCGTAAGTGTGGAAAACCGCTTGTGTGTCGCTTCTTTCAGTGCTATTGCAACTTCAAATGGTCACTAAATGAACTATTGTTAAATTGAGGACTACCTATCCAGCTGACTGGAGCCACCTTATCCATACACCCCTTGATACAGCTAAAATGCTTTGAAAGGTTACTAAACTTATCTTTTTAGAAGCTGCTTATTGTTTGACAGATTTGACACTTTTATCCTTGAATTGCCATTTTTCACCAATTTACCCAGAACAGACTTCAGTTTAAATAGCCTGTGGATTTCTGGATTGCTCATGGATCTTTTTTTAAAAATAACCCTCGTGTTATGTTGTCCATTTTTCAGTCCTTTGGTGCAGAGGCTTGTATTAAGGTCATGTAACCAAGCAACGTAACTGCATGGCCTTACGTCCTTTAAAAGTCTGGGAACTTGGTTTTTTTTTTTTTAGTGCTACCAGTTATATCTATTTATCCTCTAACAAATTGGTTCCCTTTAAAAACTGGGCTCCAGATTGCCAGGTCCTGAAAATGGTTCTCCGGGATGCAAATTCCTAAGACTCATCTTCTGAAATTGTGACCAATTGACCAGGGGTGGTTGTAAAAATTTTTTACTACCGGTTCTGTGGGTGTGGCTTCTTTTGTGGGTGTGGCTTGATGGTCATGTGACAATTATTTAGGATTTAGCAGAGGTACTGGTCTACCAGGCTTTTAACTGCTTGCAGAGCTGTACCGGTCTACCCATTTGTTTTTGCAGGCACTGGTCTACCCATTTACTTTTGCAGGTACTGGCCTACTCATGTATTTTTGCAGGCACTGGTCTACTCATGTATTTTTGCAGGCACTGGTCTACCCATTTACTTTTGCAGGCACTGGCCTACTCATGTATTTTTGCAGGCACTGGTCTACCCATTTATTTTTGCAGGCACTGGCCTACTCATGTATTTTTGCAGGCATTGGTCTACCCATTTATTTTTGCAGGCACCGGTCTATTCATTTGTTTTTGGAGGCACCGGTCTACCACCCAACTGCCTTTTATCACTGATCAGCCGTAGGGCGGCCCTTTGAAGCCCAGTGGCAAGAGTTTAAACAGTTTTTCCTTATAGCCCATCAGCTGGGACTCAGGAGGCAACAATAAATTGGGGGTGGGGCCAAATAAAAGGTAAGAATAACACGGGAGGGTGGGGGGGCCAGAACCGGTTCGGTGACGTCATATCGTCACCGCTACCGGCTCAAGGGAACCAGGCCGAACCGGGCGAAACCCACCACTGCAGTTGACTCTCAATGGATGGTTTTTATTTGTTTGTTTGTACCGTGCCTTTATTATTTTTACAAAATAACCCAAGGCTGCGAACCAGAGGTGGTATTCAGCCAGTTCATACTGGTAGCGGAGATCGCGGGTGGGCCTGCCCACCAGTCCCGGCTCCATGCCGTCCTATTTAGGCATGGTTTTGAGGCTGGGCGCATGCACTGAAAACGCACATCCAAGCAAAGCACATGCATGGAAGACTGGACGCATGCACAGAAGATGTATGTGTGTATGAAGCATGTGCGCGCATGCACGCACGCTGAACCGGTACCAACAAAATGTGAAACCCACTGCTGCTGCGAACATATCCAACATACCTTCCTCCTCCTATTTTCCTCACAACAACAACCCTGTGAGGTGGCTTGGGCTGAGAGAGAAGGATTGGCCCAAAGGATTGACCCAGCTGGCTTCCATGACTAAGGCGGGACTAGGACACACAGTCGTCTGCTGATTGGTCCAAAGTCACCCAACCGGCTTTTGTGGCAAAAGGCAGGATTTGAACTCACAGTTTCCTGCTTTCTAGTCTGGCGCTTGGTGCCACACCAAACTGGCTTTATAATATATATAAATGTATAGAATCCATTTTCTCTCCAGCTAGCTTAGTGACCTGCTTCAAAAATCAGAAACTCCTGTGGAACAGCTTTCCTTCCAAAATCTGTATCATCCTGACTCGGTTGTGCTATTGTAAACCTGTAATAACTGAGTTTTCAGCTGGATTGGGATAAAATAAAACGTTAGGAACTTTTGGTCTTTGATTTAATGTTCCTTTTCTCCTCTCTGATATTCTATATATCTGGTTTGAGGCAGTTCTCGTTGTATTTTGTTTCTACTGTTCTTTTAACCTTAAAATGTAAGCCATTCCAGACTGAGGTTGCATGCAAATTGAAAATTATAATCCAATATATTACAATTTACTAACTCTTTGTGGTTGCGTGCAGAGAGTGGGGGAGAGCTTCAGGATAGAGATAGATAGATAGATGGATGGATGGATGGATGGATGGATGGATGGATGGATGGATGGATGGATAGATAGATAGATGATAGATAGATAGATAGATAGATAGATAGATAGATAGATAGATAGATGAATGATAGAGAGAGAGAAAAATAGATAGATAGATAGATAGATAGATAGATAGATAGATAGATAGATAGATAGATAGATAGATGGATGGATGGATGGATGGATGGATGGATGGATGGATGGATGGATGGATGGATGGATGGATGGACAGATAAGATAAGATAGATATAGAGGAGAGAGAGGGGAAGAGGGAGATGACAGACAGACAGACAGATAGACAGACAATACTTTAAAAAGTGCTTTGTGTACAGAACAATAATATTTCCCTGGCTCAAGGAGCATTTTCCTCCTGTTGAAATGTATTTTATCAGTTTCACATACTATCATAACTTTGAGCACAATCCAAAGATGATTTTCCTGCAATAATTCAACTGTGCATAACATTACAGCGAGTGTTATTATTATCTGAAGCTTTGGCTACCGTGTCTCTTAAGCTGCAGTTTCCAATGGGTGGGATTCCAATGGGCGGGAACATATGTGAAAAATTATATACAGTACACTCCAGAATATAGGCTGAACGTTAAGTATCTTCCTTCCTTCCTTCCTTCCTTCCTTCCTTCCTTCCTTCCTTCCTTCCTTCCTTCCTTCCTTCCTTCCTTCCTTCCTTCCTTCCTTCCTTCCTTCCTACCTACCTACCTACCTACCTACCTACCTACCTCTCTCACCATGCTATTCCAAACTGCAGGGTTTTTTTTATCCAGGGAATCAATGTCTTCCCCACCACCGAGCCCTAATCACAGTTTGAAACATCAGAAATAATGATTGCTTCTGATCGGAGCTTGTGAATAATTCATTGGGTTTTGATTCCTCCCCGACCCCCAATGCTGGCCAGTGATACCTTACAGGCCAAATGGGTTTTTACAGGAAAATAATAAAAAATGGCTCTACTACTTTTTTCTGAAAATACAGTGGCCCACACATCCTCATTTCACCAACATACACAGAAAGAAGAAAAAGAAAAGCATTTCTTTAGAAGCAATATTTCCTCTTACTTTCCCCCCCAACCCCCCCCTCTTGTGGTTTTATTTTATTTTGTTTTATTTTTTTTTTTGCTCTGTTAATGATAGGCATGCCACCAAAAGGTTATTTGGGAGAATAGGTTTTTTCCCCCCAATAAAAGAGAATATTTGCACCTCAGGGTTGAAATGAAGGGTCTTTGGTGCGCTCTGAGCTCACTTGTTTCCTTGCACATGTTTCATTACCCAAACTAGGGAACATCACCAGTGCTAACGCAAGCCCATTCTCTCACAGAACTGATGATGTTCCCTAGTTGGGTCATGAAAGGACCCCTCATAATTTTTTTCTCTTACTTTTTTTCCCACTGTCTGGATAAAGATACCACGGTAGTCCAAGGGCTGGTTAATTCCTATGAAACCTGGCACAGCATGGCACTGGATAACATTAAGGAAAGCCTTGTCCTCAGTGATTCATGCGCAGGAGGGGGTCACATGCACATACACGGGGGGGAGCGCGGGTGTGTGTGTGTGCAGGCCACCCCACCCCACAGCGTGTTTCGGGCCTAGCAGACCTCCCTGCAGCCTCCTGGGACCAAAAATGGACAGCTGCCTTGTGGTCCGTTTTTGGTCCCAGGAGGATGCAGGCCCAAAACGGGGCGTGGGGGGTCAGTGGCTGCAAGCTTATATGCTCTACCTTGACCTTGCTTACTAATATGCTTACAAACGGAGACAATACAGATGCTGTTCTAAAAATGTCCACTTCCTGAACTGGGGTCTCTTCATCTCGGTGCAGCATTCTGACTGGGGAATTCTGGGAGTTGAAGTCCACCCATCTTAAAGCATGCTGGCCTAGAATTCTGGGAGTTGAAGTCCATCCACCCTAAAGTATATTAGCTGTGGAATTCTCAGAATAGAAGTCCACCCATCTTAAAGCATGCTAGCTATAGAATTCTGGGAGCTGAAGCCCACACATCCTAAAGCTTATTAGCTATAGAATTTTGGGAGTTGAAGTCCACCCATCTTAAAGCATATTAGCTGTGGAATTCTGGGAATGGAAGTCCACCCATCTTAAAACATGCTAGCTATAGAATTCTGGGAGTTGAAGTCCACCCACCCTAAAGTATATTAGCTGTGGAATTCTCAGAATAGAAGTCCACCCATCTTAATGCACGTTAGCTATAGAATTCTGGGAGCTGAAGCCCACGCATCCTAAAGCTTATTAGCTATAGAATTTTGGGAGTTGAAGTCCACCCATCTTAAAGCATATTAGCTGTGGAATTCTGGGACAAAGTCCACCATTTTAAAGCATGTTAGCTATGGAATTCTGGGAATGGAAGCCCACTCATCTTAAAGCATGCTAGCCTAGAATTCTGGGAGTTGAAGCCCACCCAGCTTAAAAGATACTGATTGGGTAATTCTGGGAGTTTTAAAGCATGCTGGCCTGGCATTGAAGTCCACACAACTCAAAGTTGCCAAATGACATTCTAATCCTGGCAATAATCAATAATGAAACATCAACCATTCTTGTTTTTGCAGATTGGAATGGTGGCTTGGCGCATGACTCTCAAGACCCCTGAATATACAGACGGCCGAGACATCGTTGTCATTAGCAATGACATCACCTATAAGATCGGGTCTTTCGGTCCCCAAGAAGACTTGCTTTTTCTCAGAGCATCAGAGCTGGCTCGGGTGCTGGGTATCCCTCGGGTTTATGTTGCTGCCAACAGCGGAGCCCGGATTGGCTTGGCTGAAGAAATTCGTCACATGTTCCACGTCGCATGGGAAGATCCAGCCGACCCCTATAAGGTAAGAGTCTTTGGAAGCATGGTGTGCAGTGGAGGGACTCAAATAATTCAACAACTGGTTCTCTGCCCTAATGACCGGCTGGGTGGGCGTGGCCAGAGGGTGTGATAGACAGCACTCGGACTTCTGCACCCCCCTGGGAGCAAAATTGGACTGCGGGGGGGGGGGGACGGACGGACATCCTGCCCTCCCCCCGTGCCCTGTTTTGGACCTAGTAGGCCTCCGTGCAGCCTCCTGGAAGTGAAAATAGGCTGAGGGGGATGGGCGCCGCATCTCCCTGCGTCACATTTTGAGTCTAGGAGGCCTCCTTGCACTTACCTGGGAGCCAAAATGGGGCACGTTGGGGCTCCTGGAAAGGGTGAGGTGGAAAGGGACGGGACCAGTCAATAATTTAACTATCAGTTTGCCTGAACCGGCCCAAACGGGCTGAATCCCACTACTGAGTATGATGGTGGAGTTAGGATGAGTTTTCGGAGAGGAAAAGTAATTTAAATTACTGTAAAATGTTATCTCTCTCACTCTCTTGGGTGCGTGCATGCATGTGGATGCACAAAAGACACCTTGTTACTTTCAAGAGCTGCAGCCAATGAATCAGCAAAGTTGATTGTAGTCTAATGTTATAAGCAGATAAACTCTGAGTACAGGTAAACTTTGAGTTACAATCATTCATTTAGTGACAGTTCAAAGGTTCAATGGAACTGGGGAAAAAAATGACTTACGACCATTTTTCAGGCATATAACCGTTGCAGCATCACATAATCAAAATTTGGACCCTTGGCAACGGACATGAATTTATGACGGTTGCAGTGTGCCTGGATCACGTGGTCGCCTTTTGCGACCTTCTAACGAGGAAAGTCAACGGGGAAGCCAGATTCACTTAAGAACCCTTTTGCTAACTTAACAACTGCAACAATTCACTTAACAACTGTAGCAAGAAAGGTTGTAAAATGGAGCAAAATTTCACTTAACTGTCGTACTTAGCACTGGAAAGTTTGGGCTCAATTATGGTTGCATGTCGAGGACTACCTGCACTTTCATATTATCACAATGAGAACTAGAAATCTGATTTGTTTGCAATGCACAACTGAAATCACCAGTTCATCTCACGAATCTTAAAAGTCTCTTTAATGTCATTTGCAGCCACAAATCATGTATAGTTATTTTAACAGATGTGGGGGGTTGTTTTTTTGCCAGATGTTATTATTTGAATGTGCAGTACAGATTTGGGATAAGAATAGCAGAACTTCCCTTATGCTATTTTATCTCTTTTTTTCACCCCCTTCCCTTTTCCAGGGATTCAAGTATCTGTACCTAACTCCTCAAGATTATAAGAAAGTTAGTGCCTTGAACTCAGTACATTGTGAACACGTGGAAGACGAAGGAGAATCGAGGTATGTATGTCCATAGTCCTCAAGAGAAGAGCGAAAAGTCCCATAATCAGAGTTATTCAGTTCAAAAGTTGCAGGCTTGCTGTCTTCCTCCAATTCGGGACTCTCCAGCAGATGTTCATTTTTGGTGGAGATGGCAAAATAGCAATCCAAAGAGTAAAAGGGGTGGTGACTACAACATACACACCAGGGGTGAAATCAAAAATTTTTCCCTACCGGTTCTGGGGGTGTGGCTTGGTGGGTATGGCAGGGGAAGGATACTGCAAAATCTCCATTCTCACCCCACTCTGGAGTCAGCCAGAGGTGGTATTTGCCAGTTCTCCGAACTATTCAAAATTTCCGCTAACGGTTCTCTGAACTACTCAAAAATTCTGCTACCGGTTTGCTGAACAACTGAAAATTTCCGCTACCAGTTCTCCAGAACCTGTCAGTACCTGCTGGATTTCACCCCTGATACACACGCATACAAACATGCGTACACATTGCAGAGCAGTGTTTTTCAAACTTGACAACTCAAAGACAATGTGGACTTGGGGTTATCCTAGAGACAAAGGTGGAGAAGATAGATGAACATTAAATTTTAAAACGAATGTAACATTTTAGGCTGACCATATTTTTAACCCCCCCCCCTTTTTTTTTTTACTGTAACCATCTAAGAAGAGTATATATTATAGGGAGAAAAAAATGTCAAAAGAATTTCAATGATAAGTCAATGTTTACTTACTTAAAGAGATAAACAGAATGAGCAGGTGAAAAAGCAGCAGGAGCAACTTTTGATTTCCTGTAGGCTTCCCCACTGACTTTGCTCGTGGGAAGCTGGTAGGAAATATCAGAAATCATGATCACATGACTGTGGGCTGCCCTGGCCACAGTTTTGTGAATAAAACCGGTGTGAATATCATGGAAATATCAATTCCACAAGCATAATGTCTCCCAGATATATTTTTTTTATGCATTCTTAATATTAGTGGATTTTAAGTATGTTGATTCAAACATTGTGCACTATTTGGACTAATCTGGACATAAGACACACACAAACATGTAAAGAGAGAGGGAGGGAGGGGGATAGGGAGGAGAGAGAGTGGAAGGGAGGAGAGAGAGAGAGAGGGATTATGTTTTTGGATTGTATTAGTTTCAATTTGTTTTTGTGTTGGTCTTTAACTATAATGAATATTATTTATGTATTAAATATCAATAGCAATCCATCAAGGAGGATGTGAGTTGTGTAGGTGTAGATCCAGAGGATGCTATATAGTAATACAGCTAGGAACTACTAGTATTTTAGTGCCAAATATAATATTTGTGTGTGTGCAGGGGTGGGTGGGTGTTTCCTGTACTGCTCCCTGATCTTTCCTTCCACTCTGTATCAGGTATAAAATTACAGATATTATTGGGAAAGAAGATGGCCTGGGGACCGAGAACCTGAGAGGATCTGGCATGATTGCTGGGGAATCATCCCTTGCTTATGAAGAGATCATCACAATTAATCTGGTAAATCCACAATTGTGAAGTGGGATGGTGAGGTTAGAAGGGGAGAAGATAAGGCAGATGAGGAGTTCCCTGGCCTCCTAGATTCAAGCAGTTGTAATCGGTAGGGCCCTTCAAGTGTTGGCCCCACCAGCAGATATACTTACTCATGCAAACTTCTGGCAGAGAGCTGTAGAGTCCGATGTGCCAAGTGAAAAGCAGTGGAAGCCTTGGGAGAGGCTATGCCCTGGCTGCTCATCGCTCTTTCTCGTGTGGGTTTCACTTAAGGAAGAGATGGAACCATGGAAGAGACTAAGAAGGTCTTGGCAGGATGTTTTCAATGCGGGCTGGATGCGATGAGAACAGAAAGGACCATTTTGATTCTGTTTCGGGGAGAAGGTGCAACGGGGGGCTCCCTTTGCATGACGCGCCCAGCCAGATCATTGGAAGTCCTTGAGTCTTGTTTAGGCTGTAATACGTTTGGCATGGCTTGGTATTCAGAGTTTATTGACGAGTCATTCATTGGGCCAACTATTACTCCTCCCCATCCTCTTGTGGGAAGTAAATATGGAATTATTTATCATTACTTTTCCTTCCTTCCTTCCTTCCTTCCTTCCTTCCTTCCTTCCTCTCTCCCACCCACCCACACTCTCTCCCTCCTTCCTTCCTTTCTCCCCTCCTTTCTCTTTCTCTCTTCCTCCCTCCCCCCTTTCTCCCTCCTTTCTTTCTTGCTTTCTTGCTTTCTTGCTTTCTTTCCTTCTTTCTTCCTTTTTTCCTTTCTCCTTCCTTTCTTCCTCCCCTCCTTTCTCTTTCTCTCTTCCTCCCTCCCTCCTTCCTTCCTTTCTTCCTTCTTTCCTTTCTTTCTCTTTCTCTCTTCCTCCCTCCCTCCTTTCTTTCTTTTTTCTTTCTCTCTCTTCCTCCCTCCCTTATTTCCTTCCTTCCTTCCTTTCTTTCTTCCTTCCTCCCTCCCTCTCACTTTCCTTCCTTTCTTTCTTCCTTTCTTTCTTTCTTCTCTCTTTCTTTCTTCCTCCTTCTCTCCCTCCCCTCTCCCTCTCCCTCCCTCCTTCCCTCTCCCTCTCCTCCCCCATCAACTCAAGGTAGCAAACCTACTTCCTACTACTACTACTACTCTTTTCCTCACAACAATGCTGTGAGTTGTGTTGGATTGAGAGGAAGTGATGCTCCCAAAGTCACCCAGTCGGCTTTCATGCCTAAGGGAGACCTAGAACTCACAGTCTCCTGGTTCCCAGTCCAGCACCTTCACCAGTACACCAAACCGGTGTACTGTTGTCTTTTTCCAGAATTTGAGGCCTTCACTTGAAATGCTTTCCAGGTCAAATCAGGCGTGTTATTCATGAAGTGAATGCATCGGCTGTAGAGGAGCTTCATTTAGTATAAGTGGGCATTCTGCTTCAAAAAATAAACAGTCCATTCCTGTTCTGGTGCTTCCTTGCATTCATGTATTGAGTGCAAAAGGTTCGCCAAAAATGCTGCAGAATTGATCTTTATACTCAATTTATTTTGTTTTTAGGTGACCTGCCGCGCCATTGGAATTGGGGCTTACGTTGTCCGGCTGGGACAAAGGACAATCCAGGTGGAAAATTCACATATAATCTTGACCGGTGCTGGAGCACTCAACAAAGTAAGCCTTTCTTCTTTGTGGATCATGATTTTAAAACAGGGATGTCCAAATTTGGCAACTTTTTAAGAATGGAATGGAATGGAATGGAATGGAATGGAATAGAATAGAATAGAATAGAATAGAATAGAATAGAATAGAATAGAATAGAATAGAATAGAATAGAATAGAATAGAATAGAATAGAATAGAATAGAATAGAATAGAATAGAATAGAATAGAATAGAATTTTTTATTGGCCAAGTGTGATTGGACACACAAGGAATTTGTCTTGGTGCATATGCTCTCAGTGTACATAAAAGACTTGTGGACTTCAACTCCCAGAATTCCCCAGCCAGCCATGCTTTGGACAACTCTCAAAGACGAATGAAGGCAAATATACGTGTTCCCAGGATAATGTTACAGGATCCAATCTGGGTTGGTCACCGGGACCTGAGGTTTTGTCTACCAAGGTTTTGGACTCATGCTGGAACCCATCCTCAGGGAATTTCTGTTTCACCAGAATGTGTATACTTTGGGCTATTCTGTGCATCGTATTTATGGGGTGTCCAGTTGTGTGTGGCTTTTCAGTTGTTGATTGGGGTGTTGATCACTAGCTATTAATCAACAACTAAAAAGCTACAGAAAGGGACACAGTGGCTCAGTGGCTAAGACGCTGAGCTTGTCGATCAAAAGGTTGGCAGTTCAGCAGTTTGAATCCCTAGTGCCGCATAATGGGGTGAACTCCCGTTACTTGTCCCAGCTTCTGCCAGCCTAGCAGTTCGAAAGCACGTTAAAAAAAATGCAAGTAGAAAAATAGGGAACCCCTTTGGTGGGAAGGTAACAGTGTTCCGTGCACCTTTGGCGTTGAGTCATGCTGGCCGCATGACCACGGAGGCGTCTTCGGACAGCGCTGGCTCTTCAGCTTTGAAACAGAGATGAGCACCGCCCCCTAGAGTCGGGAACGACTAGCACATATGTGCGAGGGGAACCTTTACCTTTACCTTTAAAAACTACAACACACCCAGGCACCCCATAAGTATGACGCATAGAATAGCCCATCTTCACCCATTCTGGAGAGAGAGTGAAGTTCCCCGAGGATGGGCTCCAGCACAAAACCTCGGAAGCCTAAACCTCCGGTCCCGGTGAACGACCCAGATTGCAACTCTCAAAGAGGCACTTTCATCAGCCACGCACATCCCAAAACCCGTGGAAAAGACACAAGATGCAAACTGAAAAGCTTTCTCTTGCCCCCCTCCCCCAGCGGTCTTTCTGAGAGTAGAGTGGCCCATTGTGCGGTCCAGATCCCCGCTTCTGTTTTATTTAGATCAATGCGCTCTTCTCAGCCAGCCTGCTGTTTCTCCAGCCAGTGGCTCCTGCAGAATAATGACCCCTCTCTAAGAGAAAAAGCAGAGACCGGCTTGTTTGCAGCCTTTGTGCAATATACCTGAATGAATTGTCCCCCTGGGGATGAAAATGCCCCAACCTCCTAGCCATCCCACTTTAGGTTTTAAACAGGGTTGGAAGCAGGAGTCAAAGGCTACGGCTCTTAAATCACCACACCACCCAGGCAGCAGCTGTTTGAAATTTATGCTCAAGAGCTCAGTTCTTGCGAGCAGGAGAGAGAAACAATTTGCCCTTGAATTACAGACGGAGGCAGAGTGGGTGGGGGTGGGTGGGGGGGAGAGATGACAAGGGGAAGCAGGTGGCAGAGTGGGAGGGGGGGCTGCGATTCCACTTTTATTTTCTTTCTTTGGGTAGCAATCTGATTCCGGGGATTTGCAGCACAGGCACGACAAAGATTGGAGGAGAATGTTGTGACTATTGTGGCACCCTGGGCCAAAGGTTCAAGGAGATGGAGACCTTTCCTTTGAGGCAAAGGGATCAGCGCCGAGAGTTAAGCAATGCACTTAAAAATAATGAAAATAGAGACGCATCGGTTTGGCCCGGGCGGGTGAGGAAAGGTGGGTGCGGAAAGGCGGCGGGAGTGTGTGTGAGATCGCTCGTGCGGGGGTTGCCTTTTTAAGAATCGGAGTTCGGGCGATCAAATCTTTGCTGAAGATTTGGGTAGCCCAAGGACCGACTCGGCCGAAGGTATCTTGATTTTGTGCCTTTGCTGGGGAAGGATCAGCTGTGATACGGTGGGAATGCAGCCTGCGGCTTTTATACTGGGGTTCTCCGCTGAAAATGTGGCCAATGGTGAGTAATACAGGTAGCCCTTGATTTACAAGTGTTCGTTTAACGACTGTTCAAAGTTACAATGGCACTGAAAAAAAATGACTTATGTCCAGTCACCACAGTTACGACCTTCACAACAGCCCCATGTACACAGGATCAAAATTCTGACGCTCGGCATGTATTTATGACAGTCAGAGATCACATAGGTAACAGACAGAGATCACATGATCCTGGGATCGTAGCATCCCAGGATCATGTGATCTCTGTCTGTTACCTTCCCCGCTGGCACCCAACGAGCAAAGCTAATAGGAGAAACTGTATTTGCTTAACAAGCTCCTGATTTCACGATTAGCAACTGTAGTGATCTGCTTAACAACCGAGGCAAAACAAGGTTATAAAATCGGGTGTGACTCACTTGGAACCCTAGTAGCATAGGGGTTAAAGTGCAGTGTTGCAGGCAGACTCTGCCCACAGCCTGGAGTTCAATCCTGACGGGCTCGAGATTGACTCAGCCTTCCATCCTTTTGAGATCAGTAAAATGAGGATTCAGATTGTTACGCAAATATGTAAATAATGTTTCCAACATTGTAAATTGCCCAGAGAGTGCTATAAAGCTCTATGGGGTGGTATATAAGCCTAAATCATCATTATTATCTCCTTTTAACAACCCCATAATCGTTTGTGGGGTGGAATCTGGGCAATTGAACGGAGCTGAGTGTTTATTGGCCAGATGCCCTTCCTGTTACCAATGCGGAGTTATATTCAGCGGATATATTCTCAACGTGCCCAGAGAGAGAAATATCTGCCTGTACCTAGGATCGAACTCACAGCCTCCTGATTGTGAGGCAAGAGCTCCACCTCTAGGCCATTGCACCACTGTATACAAGCCTAAATGTTATTGCTATTTCTACCTGCCATGCTTAGTAATGGAAATCCTGGACTAAATGGGGGTAGGAAGTTGAGAACTATCTGTATTGTCAGCCAGTGTTGGGCTGAATGGACCAGGGCTAAATAGCATGAACCCTGTGACTCTATGGATAGTACTCTATGATAGAACCATAGAGTTCTGGATATGGCAGGACCATAGAGTTCCAGCTATGGCAGGTACTACTATAGAGTAGCTGTTTGGTAGGCCAGATATAGCCTCCACGTTCAAGGCTTTTAGGTTGAAGCTCTAAAGCAGGGATCTTGTGGACTTCATCTCCCAGAATTCCATTCAACGTTACAGCAGCACTGAAAAACCTGACTTCTGACCATTCTTCACATTTATGACCGTCGCAGCATCCCTGTAGTCACGTGATCAAAATTCAGACACTTGGCAACTAGTTCATATTTATGACGGTTGCAGTGTCCCGGGGTCACATGATCCCTTTTTGTGACCGTCTGACTAGCAAAGTCAATGGGGAAGCCAGATTCACTTCACAACCACGTTACTAACTCAACAAGAGCACTGATTCACTTAACAACTGTGACAAGAAAGGTCGTGAAATGGAGCAAAACCTACTTAAACACTGTCTGAATTGGCCACAGAAAATTTGGGTTCAATTGTAGTCGTAACTGGAGGACTACCTGTATAAGGTTAGAAGGAAGACCAAAAAGAAAAACAAAAATAGAAGAATTTAAGAGGCTTGATTTGGATCACCGGCAATCTGCTAGAGAACAGAAGCAACCTATGATCCTCATTATTTGCTTCTCAACCTGATATCAAAGCTGCCGAGTCATTATAGTCCATTCCTGGTGAGATTTAGATAATGACCAGAAGGCTCTAATTGGAGTGATCACATGCTCCATAATTTACCCTCGGTATCACATCCACCCATACGGATGTGAACTCAAGTATGGATGGATGGCTTCATTTATTTATCGACTTTTTACCCCTGTCAAATATTCCTGTCTTCCAGCCGGTTCCCCAAGTAGAAAACACAACGAAAAAAGATATTCACAGTAAAGTAAAAGTAAAGATTCCCCTCGCACATATGTGCTAGTCGTTCCCGACTCTAGGGGGCGGTGCTCATCTCCGTTTCAAAGCCGAAGAGCCAGCGCTGTCCGAAGACGTCTCCATGGTCATGTGGCTGGCATGACTCAACGCCAAAGGCGCATGGAACGCTGTTCCCTTCCCACCAAAGGTGGTCCCTATTTCTCTACTTGCATTTTTTTACGTGCTTTCGAACTGCTAGGTTGGCAGAAGCTGGGATAAGTAACAGGAGCTCACCCCGTCACGTGGCACTGGGGATTCGAACCTCTGAACTGCCGGCAGTTCAACTTTTCGATTGACAAGCTCAGAGTCTTAGCCACTGAGCCACTGCTTATTCACAGTAATAGCCCCCAAATATCCCATCCCACATCAAACAAAAAAACCGAAGTACATCTCCATTTAAAGAATAAGCCTGAACTGTTAATTTGGCAAAAGGAGAAGGGAATGGCAGAGGATGAGATGGTTAGATAGCGTCATCGACACAATGAACATACATTTGGGGAAACTCCTGGAGACCATGGAGGACAAGCGGGGGGCCTGCTGTGCTGTGCTGTGCTGTGGTCCATGGAGTCACGAAGAGTCGGTCATGACTTAGCAACTGAACAACAACAACAAACTTTTAATTCAGTAGTGGCTGTCATGCTCCGAAGATAGAGTGAAAGCGTATAGGCGACAGTTAGAACAATCAACCAATGAAACAACTTTCCTCCAGAAGTTGTGGGTGCTCCAAGCTTGGAAATTTTTAAGAAGAGATTGGACAACCATTTGTTTGAAATGATATAGGGCAAGGGTGTCATACTCATGTGATGTATCAGGACTTTTTTCGCCTTCGCTAAACTGGATGTGGCCGTGGCCAGTGCGTGACACATCCGGCCCATGGGCCACATGTTTAACAGACCTGATATAGGGTGTCCTGTTTGAGCAGAGGGTTGGATTAGAACAGGGATCCTCAACCTCTGGGCTGTGGTTTACTTGGAATTGGGCCCTGCGAGTGGCTGGCTGGAGTGTTCAGGGGCATGTGTGTGCAGCTCAGCTTGCATGAGTGGTGGGCCAGCAAGCATTCATGTGTGTGCACGTGCGCCAACCCACTGCTCCACAACTTGAGCTGTGCACCCGCTTGCCGCCTCGCCACTTGCACAAGGGCTCCCCAAAGGTGCCAGGAGAAGCCTAAAACAGGTCAGCACAGGTCATGCTAGAAAGTACCCTTCATTGAAATCTCCAGGCCTCAAAAATGCCCAGATGTAATGGCAGTCACAGTGACCATTATAGATTTCAGCCATGAGGAGTTGCAAACTTGGGCAAATCTGACATTACCAATTGTGCAAACCTAACACAATAGGTGGGGTTGTGGGGAGGGGCGGTCTTCCTGTTCTTGCGTCCCTAAAAGATGGTCCATCGTGCTGAATATATCCATCCAAAAACAGGTTGCTGGTGTAATAAGAGAGAAGAGTGAGGATGCTTTCCTAGTGTTGTTGTCAAGTTTTTTCTTATGCTGTGTAGGTGGATCTGTATCTAGCTTGGTGGGTTCACTTTAAGTCATCCTTTGCTAGAAGAGCCTGGTGGTGCAGCAGCTTAAAGTGGTGTTACAGTGACACCAGCTGCCTGCAATTACTGCAAGTTCGAATCTCACCAGGCTCAAGGTTGACTCAGCCTTCCATCCTTTCAAGGTAGGTAAAATGAGGACCCGGATTGTGGAGGCAATAAACTGACTTTATATAGAAAAGAACACCACGGTGTGTGTGTGTGCAAAAGCCCTACTAAGCAGCTATATACAAAAAGTATGAAGGCTATTGCTTAACGCAATATAAGCCGCCCTGAGTCTCCGGAGGACAGCATATAAATTTTTTAAAAAAAGAAGATATTACTCCATCTCTGAGAACTTGTCGGTCAACTAAGGAGCATCCTGGTGCATGGAGTGAAACTTCTCAAGGCCAATCCGAAAACTTATGGAATTATCTGCAAGATCACTTGGAAACTTTCAAATGCCTCCCCATATGCAGGTGGTGGATGCCTCTGATCCTATAATCTCCCTTTCATCACCTCCTTTAGAAAATCTGTTATCTCTGACCAGCCATTTGAGGAACTGAAGTCCTGGCTGATCTGGAGCAGAGGTGGGTTTCACCTAATTTTACCACCGGTTTGCCGCGTACCGAAAATGTGAGAGAGAGCGCTTGCACGCATGCGTGCGGCTCAGAAAATGTGGGTCAATAGGACGGCATAGCACCAGGGTGGTCGCCACTACCGGATCCCCCAAACCGGCTGAATACCACCACTGATCTGGAGGACAGGACACCCAAGTTGAGAGAAGAGGTCTCAGAAAGCCAAGATATCAGTTGAGATCATATAGGGCTGGAAAAGTCCATGGACATCTTCTAGTACAACCCCTTGCCCAAGGCAGGAATCCTTATGCAGGTAGTCTTCGACTTTTAATGATCACAATGGAGCCCAACATTTCTGTTCCGTGAGACATTTGCTAAATGAGTTTTGCCCCATTTTTGCGACACCTTTTTTGTCACAGTTGTTAAGTGAATCTGGCTTCCCCATTGACTTTGCTTGTCAGAAGGTGGCAAAGGGATCACGTCTCACACACACACACACACACACACACACACACACACACACACACACACACCGAGGAAGCAGCAACGATCATTAGTTACGTACCAGTTGCCAAGGGTCTGAATTTTGATCACATCAATTATGGGGATGCTGCAATGGTCTGTGTAACTCTGAAAAACGGCCGTAAGGCACTTTTTGGGGAACGGTCATTAAATGAACTGTTGTAGGTCGAGAACTACCTGTACCATCCCAGACAAATGATTGCCTGATCTTTTCTTGAAAACCTCCAGCAATGGTGCACCCACAACTCTTAAAGAGGCAAGCTGTTCCACTGTGATTCATTGTTTTTTCACTGTCAGGAAATTCCTTCTTATTTCCAGGCTGCCTCTCCCCTCCGACAAATCTCCACCCGTTGCTTCTTGTCCTGCCCTCAGGTGTTTTGGAGAATAAGTGAACCCCCTCTTCTCTGTGACAGCCCCCCCCCCCCAAGTATTGGAAGACTGCTGCCATGTCACTTCTAGTCCTTCTCTTTGTTAGAGTAGACATACCGAGATGGATCCCTTAATCATTCACCGTACGGTTTAGCCTCCCGACGAGTGGTGAAATCCAATTTTTTTTACTACCGGTTCTATGGGCGTGGCTTGGTGGGCATGGTGTGGCTTGGTAGGTGTGGCTTGGTGAGCATGGCAGGGGAAGGATACTGCAAAATCCTTCCCCTGCCATGGGTGGGTGCTCCCTCTGGAACGAACTCCCTCCCGGAATAAGAGTGATCCCGGATCTCCGCACTTTCCGCAAGGCCCTGAAAACGTTTTTATTTCACCAAGCCGGCCTGGCCTGAATAGGTTTTATAGGTTAGTTTTTAATTGTATAGCTTGGGGTTTTAAATTTTTGGAGGCCGATTAATTTAATCTATTTTTAGTAATCTTAATTTTTATGTTGTGTGTTATTTTAATTTTCGGCTGTTCACCGCCCTGAGTCCCTTCGGGAGAAGGGTGGTATATAAATTCAATAAAATAAATAAATAAATAAAATAAAATGTCCATTCCCACCCTACTCCAGGGGAAGGATATTGCCAAATCTCCATTCCCACCCCACTCGGGAGCCAGCCAGAGATGGTATTTGCTGGTTCTCCGAACTGCTCAAAATTTCCACTACCGGTTCTCCAGAACCTGCTGGATTTCACTCCTGCTCCAGACTCCTTGTCAACTTTATTGCTTTTCTCTGGACACTATCTAGGGCAGGAGTCCCCAATCCCCAGGCCGTGGAATTGGCAGTGGGCTGTTGGCATTGCAGCAACCGGGTTGCGCAAACAAGTGAAGCCCCGTCCATGGGATACAGGCAGTATGCAAAACCACACACCCTCCCGTCCGCTGAAATATCTTTTTCCATGGAACCGGTCCTTGGTGCCCAAAAGGTTGGGGGCCACTGACCTTCTAGGACAGTGATAGCGAACCTTTTTTGGCACTGAGTGCCGAAAAGGGAGCACTTCACGCTCGTCAGGGCCATGATGAGGAAGAGGAGCTGCCCAGGGGTCATGTGCATGCTGGTTAAGGTTCTTCCGGATAAGATACTCCCAGCCAGCGAGTCTTCCAGTTACTGCCACACATCAGCTGGCTGGCGCGCATGCTCACGCTGGAAAACAGAAGACCAGCTCTTCCAGTTTCCGGCACTGCCACACGCACAAAGGCCAGCTGATCGTCATGCGCGCAGAAACCTCGAAGGCGATGCCTCGTGTGCCAGGCGACAGGGCCCTGCATGCCGCTTTGGACACACGTGCCGTAGGTTTGCCATCACGCTTCTAGTAGCAGTTTAAGGCAGAGCTTTAAAAAGAACCCATCTACCAGCTTTGTCTGGAAACTGGAAAGAAGGGAAAAGAAGACCGGGACGGAGTGTGGAGGGGGGGGGGGATGAGGAGGAGACCTTATGTCTGAAACAGAGTTTCGTATTGATGCAGCTTCTTTCTGATTGGAGTGCAGAAACCTGTGTGAAGTTGTCCACCTGCACCTTGGCCGAAGGAACAGAGTGGCATCCTAGAAGCTGCCAAGAGAGAAGGACTGTCTGGCAGGGGTTGCGTGGTAGTACAACCACATCTCTCTGTGGTTTGTACAGAGAGATTTCTGCCTGCCCTTTGTCTTCAGGATTTGCAAAGCGTGTAGGGAAGCTTGGCGTGTCGTTCCTTCCCCCCCCTCTTTCCCTCCCTCCTGCTTCTCTGTATACAATTGTTTGTGTGTGTGCGTGCACGCACACACTGCATCCCACTCATTGACCCTCCTCCCTCTTCACCATCCTCGGCCCCCCCCTCCCCTCCGAAAATTGAAATAATGATAATGCCATGTCTCCCCACTGCATCAAAGTATCAGCCCATCAAAAACCAGGAGGCATGAAATGCAAATGGTACGGTGATGGCAAATGGATGGTGCATGATCCCCCTGACGCCAAATGAATTTTAAAAGATGACAATGTATACATGTGGGGGGGTGGGGAGGGAGAGGATAGAGGAGGAAGAGGAGGAGGAAGGAGAGAGGTTTGGAAATAAACAGGTTATGCCAGCAATAGTTTTCTTCTCTCTCTCTCTGTCTCTGTCTCCATCTCTCTCTCTCTCCCTCTTTCTTTCTGTCTGTCTCTCTTTCTGTCTCTCTCTCTCTCTTGTTCTGTCTTTCTCTCTCTCTCTCTCTCTCTCTCTTTTTGCTCTCTCTTTCTGTCTGTCTGTATCTCTCTGTCTTTCTGTCTGTCTGTCTCTCTTTCTGTCTGTCTCTCTTTCTGTCTGTGTCTCTCTTTCTGCTCTCTCTCTCTTTCTGCCCGTCTGTGTCTCTCTTTCTGTCTCTCTCACATTCTCTCTCTGTCTCTCTCTTTCTGTCCCTCTGTCTGTCTCTTTCTCTGGGCCTTCCTCTCTCTCTCTCTCCCTCTTTCTTTCTGTCTGTCTCTCTTTCTGTCTCTCTCGCTCTCTCTCTCGTTCTGTCTTTCTCTCTGTCTCTCTTTCTGTCTCTCTTTCTGTCTCTTTCTCTCTCTGTCCGTCTTTCTGTCTCTCTCTTTTTTTGCTCTCTCTTTCTATCTGTCTGTATCTCTCTGTCTGTCTGTCTCTCTTTCTGTCTGTCTCTCTTTCTGTCTGTGTCTCTCTTTCTGCTCTCTCTCTCTTTCTACCCGTCTGTGTCTCTCTTTCTGTCTCTCTCACATTCTCTCTCTCTCACATTCTCTCTCTGTCTCTCTCTTTCTGTCCCTCTGTCTGTCTCTTTCTCTGGGCCTTCCTCTCTCTCTGTCTCCCTTTCTCTCTGTGTGTGTGTGTGTCTGTTTGTCTCTGTCTTTCTCTCTCTCTCCTTCTGTCTCTCTCTCTGTCTCTTTCTTTCTGTCCCTCTCTCTCTTTCTCTATGTCTCCCACCCTCCCTTTCTGTCTCTGTCTTTCTGTGTATGTGCATATGTGTCTGTCTGTCTCTCTCTGTCTCTTTCTCTGTCTCTCTCTCTCTTTCTGTTCCTGTTTCTCTGTTTCTCTGTCTCTGTCCCTCTCTCTCGGTGTGTTTTTTTCCTTGCTGCTCACTCCTGACAATATTTTTTCACACTTCACCGAGCATCCATTCTGCCTCTCTCCACCCTCCCCCTTTTTTTTCCTCCCTCTCCCTCTCTCTGTCTCTCTCTCTCTCTCTCTGTCTTGCCTACCTCTCGCTCATGTTTCGGGTCGCGTCACTGCAGCTCCGGTGGATATAATAAGATAGAAAGTATGAGGCTGTTATTTGCATAGAAATAGCATGGAGCCCCCAGGCAGAATTCGCAGGGCGGGAGGAGAGAAGGACACAGGGATCATTTGTCTAAAATTTTAATCTAAACTTTTGCTGAGCCTTTTTGTATTGTTTTTTTTTCCCCCTTCCTTCCTCCTTTCTTCCCTCCCTCCCTCCCTCCCTCCTCAAATCAACTTTCTATCCAAATGCCGGCTGCAAACTCCCACACTAAACACATACCCACACAAGCTGTTTGTTTTAACACAGTGCGGCTTGGGATAAGATCAATCACTTCGTGCCATAGGTATTGTCAGAATTCAGTAACATGTAGATTATAGTTTGCCTTCTTTTTATTCCAAATGAGTTATGAAGCAGCAGCTTTCCGTATAGGTGGAAGTGTCTGACGTGCCTGGGTTTGATTATCTTTTTTTTCTTCCTCTTTCACAAACGTGAGTTTGATGTACACATTAACCTGACTTCATATTATGAACGCTTCGGCACCGCGCTTGGCCGTTTAAACAGAACAAGGTGTAGATTAAAAGACACATTTTGAGAGAGAATGTGTTCGGAAACGTATATTTCAATGAAAAACGTCATGCAGATGTTTTGAAAATAACCCTAATTGATATTATTATGATCTTTTGAGGCGGACGTGATTTCTGGTCACTTGAATCAAAATTATAGGGTTAGAAGGGACCTTTGAGGTCTTCTAGACCAACCCCATGCCCAGGGCAAGAATCTCTCTTCTATTCCAGGATCGACTTAGTAGTGGTATTCAGCCGGTTCGCACCGGTTCAGATGAACCAGTAGTAGTAAAAGCTGCCAGTTCGGGCAAACCGGTATTTCCAACCATCCCAACGATGCCCTTGAAGTGATGTCACGGTGCCTGGAGGCCGTGCGGATCTGGATGGGGAGGAAGAGGCTCAGGCTCAACCCATCCAAGACCGAGTGGCTGTGGTTTCCGACGTCCTGATATAGTCAGTTGATGGCATCACTGACTATTGAGGGCGAATTGCTGGCCCCCACGGAGAGGGCTCGCAACTTGGGCGTCCTCCTGGACTCACGGCTGTCCTTAGAAGGGCATCTGACGGCCGTGGCCAGGAGGATTTTTTATCAGGTTCGCCTGATTTGCCAGTTGCGTCCCTTTCTCTGTGGGGGCACCTACTATCTGGAACAAGCTCCCCCCGGAGATACGGAGGATCCCGGATCTGCGCACCTTCCGCCACGCTCTTAAGACCTTTCTATTTCGCCAGGCGGGCCTGGCCTAACCTCTCTCCGTTTTTAGCGTTAAATTTTAATTTGCTTTAAACTATGTGGAGTGTTTTAATTTTGTCTGGGCCAAATTTATTTAATTTGATTTTATTTGGGTTTTTAAATTTTGTGTATATGTATTTTTATTGTTGGCTGTTCACCGCCCTGAGTCCTTCGGGAGTAGGGTGGTATATAAATCTAATAAATCCTAATCCAAATCCTAATCCAACTATCAGCTGTGCCGCGCGATTTAGAAAGTGAATCTAAATTGTGCAGCACAGCTGTTTCCCCCCCCCCTTGCTGTTCTACTTACCTTCTTAACCCACCTTTTTCCACGCTGCACGGTAGCTCCTGTGGTGTGCATGCGCGCAGAGCAAGCATTTGGCATGCACTGTGCATGCACGCACGCACATCGTGCATTTGATGCGCACCGTGCATGCGCGCACAGCCAACCAGTGGCAAACCTCAGAGGATTTCACCACTGCTTCTTACTATCCTCTCTAGCCTTTGTTTGAAATCCTCCAGTGATGAGAGCACGACTTCAAGAAGCTGGCAGCTTCACCGCTTCCTAACTCTCATAGTCAGGAAACTCCTCCTCCTTTCAAATATGCATCTCCTTTTGTAAAGCTTACCCTGTTGGACCAATAGAAGAGATTATTTGTAGCTCAGGGTTGAACTGAGGGGTCCTTGGTGCTCTCAGAGCTAGGCTGTTTTCTTGCAGACGTCTTATTACCAGACCAGGTAATATCATCAGTGCGAAGGAGTATGAGATTTGCTCCCTTTTAGACACAGCAACTTGCCCTGCCAGTGTTGATTGGGATTGGTTTTCTCCTTGGTAGTTCCTTGATTAGGATGTTATTTTCTGCTTGATGGTTTGTCCGGTGTTAATCCCTGCTTATCTGAGCTGTTTTATTGTTCCCTTTGAATGGTGTGCATATGTCAGTTGTCTCTATGTGTCTGTTGATGGCTGAACAGGGAGCAAAATCCACATTCACTAGCACTGATGAAGTTACCTAGTCGGATAATGAAACATCTGCAAGAAATCAGCTAAGCTCAGAGGCCACTAAGCACTCCAGAGTTTTGTTGCTGCTGGTCTTCGCGCAACGGAACCCGGAAGAGCAGCTGGTGACGGTGGGCGTGCCTACAGAGAGGGCTCTGTGTGCCACCTCTGGTATGCGTGCCATAGGTTTGCTATCACGGAAATAGAATAACAGAGTTGGAAGAGACCTTGGAGGTCTTCTAGTCCAACCCCCTGCTTAGGCAGGAAACCCTATACCAGGGGTGTCAAACTCAGTTTCATTGAGGGCCGCATCAGGGTTGTGGGGGGGACGGGGCTGGCCAGGGGGCATGGCCAGGGTGGAGATGGCCAGCTTGATGTCACTCGTGTTAGGGGCACCTGTGGTGGCCAAGTGCTAAGGCAGGACTTCCCTCAAACCCTCCTTCCTTTTCTTCTTTTTCCTTCTCTCTTCCTTCTCCTTTCTTCGTCCTTCCCCTCTTTCCTTCTTTTTCCTTCCTTGCTCTCCTCCCATCTTTCTTTCTTTTTCTTTTTCTTTCCCCTTTCCCTTTCTCGTTCCCTGTCCCTTCTTGCATGCTCAAATGCAAAAGGGGGGGGGGGACATTTCTCCTTTTGTTTTGTTTTTAGTTTGTTTCGCTAGCCCTCTGCCAGCGAAAACGGAGTCCGGGGTGGGGAGGGGGCCGGCCTCCCCACCCTAGAGGGCTGCAAGAGCGGGACAGCCTCTTGCAGCCCTCTGCCAGCGAAAACGTCTGCTATCTTTACCTTGTACATTTGATTATTCCCCCCCCCCCCCCCCCATCTAAGTGCAAAACTCTACAAATGGATGTTCAGGCCTTTTGAACCTTGAACCAGTCATCTGAGGTGTTAGTAATCCTCCCAGCTTTGTGTTTAATAGTGTTTAAAATAAAGAAGTGCCACAGAACACTCACGTCGGTAAAGCTGCATTTCCCTCCCAGACGCAGGAAGGTATCGCTGATGAAAAGTAGGTGGATTTGTGGAAGTGCGTGTGTGCACAGACATGTTTTTAATGCATTTCGCACAGATAGCAAGTCCCTCTGTCTTCACTTCGGTGTTTGCCACCCACAAGCAAGTATGGCTTCCAAAATGGAAGGCGGAGGTGGCTGAATTAACCACGTTATATCACGTCACACAGCTACTCCTCGACTTAACGACCACCATCGAGCCCCAAATTTCTGCTGCTACCCAGGACAGTTGTTAAGTTTTGCTCCATTGTCCAACCTTTCTGGACACCGTTGTTAAGTGAATCACTACAGTTAAGTTCGTAACCACGGTTGTTAAGTGAATCTGCACTGGTCCCGGTGGTCTTCCGGGTGCGATTCAAGGTGTTAGTTATGGCTTAGGGCCTGGGTACTTACGAGACCGTCTTTTGCCACCAATAGCCTCCCACCGACCAGTTCGTTCTCACAGGGAGGGACTACTCAGGGTACCGTCAGTCAAATTGTGCCGACTGGTGACTCCCAGGGGGAGGGCCTTCTCTGTAAGGGCTCCAACCCTTTGGAATGAACGGCCCCCTGATATACGAAACATCCCTAATCTCCGTGCTTTCCGCTGTGCCCTCAAGACCCTGATGTTCAATCAGGCGGGGCTAAGCATGTTAACTGGGAATGATTAAAATATTATATAATTCTGGGTTTTATTTAATTTGGGCTAAACTTTGCTATAATTTTAATTATCAATTTTATGATGTTTATGTATCTTTTTTTATTTTTTCTTGACTGCACACCGCCCTGAGTCCTGCAGGAGAAAGGCGGTATAGAAATATAATAAATAAATAAATAAATAAATAAATCTGGCTTCCCCATTGACTTCGCTAGTCAGAAGGTCACAAATAGAGGATCACACGATCCCGGGGTCGTGGCAACCATCATATACACATGCCAATTGCCAAGCACCGGAATTTTGATCACACGAACGGTCGAAAGTGTGAAAAACGGTCATTAAGTCACTGTCGTAACTTTGTCCCAAGGTTTTTATTTTTTTAATTTTTTATAAAGATATCAAATCAATGGGTGAACAGCGTGGCATTTGGGTGTCATACATTCTAATACAAATAAAACTAATCACAGGTTAATCATAATCATTACATTCAATCCGCTTATGTATTTCTAATAATAATACACACTTGCATTAAGTTATAGTCTATCATTGTTCAATTATTTCTCTTGTTGTGACTTTCATTTTGTGATATAAACATGTATGCACTAATATTCCCCCTCTTATTTCTACCACTTATTCTAACTTTTGATCATATCACCCTTTATTAAGAGACGTTTTCTGTCTTTCCTATCTAACTTCTAATCCTGTCACCTACCTAAAAAAAGAAAATAAAAAGGGAAAAGAGAGAGAGAGAGAGAAAAGGGAAAGCAACTCAGAACAACAACAAAAAAGAGAAATCATCCATCCATCATCTAGTCACTGCTGTAACTTTGAAAGGTCACTCAATGAACCGTTGTAATTTGGAGACTACCTACATACAGCTCCCTTTTTCTCTTCCTCACATTAAAACAGTGCCTAAATCTGGAATATCCCTGGAGTTTTCTTTGAACCTTCAGCCAAAGAGTTTCCTTTCTGGCTCTTGAACCCATGGTTCCGGTCAGCCCCTGGGTCTGATGGGGATCAGGAGGCCCCGCAGATCCCTCTTGTCGTGACAAATGAGATCAAAGCCATAAGGCGAGAATTGAATCTGCCGGGGCCGTCCTTGCCATGCAAAACGGCATTATGATAATTATTAATGCATCGTATGAATCTTTCTGGAGTGGCTCAGCACGACGATTAGGGTGGATATGAACAGATGCAACACCTGAAGAATGCTAATTGGAAAGGAAGGAGGGATGAAAAGGAAACCGGGGCTTGGCTGGAATGAGTGGCGTTTCCCCCCAGCCTTTCCGTGTAGCTTCTCAAGGTTATTTGGTTCTCCGGCTTCTAGAAGGAGGGAGAAAGAAGGTCTGGTTGTGTTGTTGTGGCTGGGACAATGACAGCTGCTGTAATCTTCAGACATTCAGAATACAAGTAGTCCTCGACTCACAGCAGTTCATTTAGAACGGACTAGGGGTTACATGACTGACAGTCTTCCAATATCTCAGGGTCTGCCCCAAAGAAGAGGGAGTCAAGCTATTCTCCAAAGCACCTGAGGCAGGCAGGAGAAGAAGCAACGGGTGGAAACTCATCGAGGAGAGAAGCAATTTAGAACTAAGGAGAAATTTTCTGACAGTGAGAACCATTAATCAGTGGAACTACTTGCCTCCAGAAGTTGCGAATGCTCCAACACTGAAAAGTTTTTAAGAAGGGATTGGATAACCATTTGTCTGAAGTGGTGTAGGGTTTCCTACCTAAGCAGGGGGTTGGACTAGAAGACCTCCAAGGTCCCTTCCAACTCTGTCATTCTATTTCTAGTGACTATTCGACGTTACAACGCCACTGGAAAAAAAGTGACCTACGACCATTTTTCACACCACTCTCCCATCCCACGGTCACAGAATTTACATTCAGATGCTTGACAACTGCTTCATATTTACGACGGTCACGGTCATGGGATGAAAATTCGGATGCTTGGCAACCCACTCATGACGGTTTGCAATGCCCCCAGGGGTCATGTGATGCTCTTTTGCAACCTTCAGACAGGCAAAGTCAATGGGGAAGCCAGATTCACTTAGCAACCATGTGACTAACTTAACAAGTGGCCCCCATGTAGGCCTCGGGGTGTCAAACTCAATTTCATTGAGGGCTGCATCAGGGCTGTGGTTGACATTGGGGGGAAGGGGGGGGCTGACTGGGTGGGCGTGGCCAGCTTGACACCACTCCCCAAACTGCTGGCATGTTTCCTCTTTGCATTGGGTAGACCGGGTCGAAGCCACGCAGGCCGGCCCCTTACATTGTCCAGGACGGCCCCACAGGCCTTGTGTTTGACATCCCTGATCAGCAGTGGGTTTCACAGATTCTTGCTACTGGTTCGCCGTGCGTACGCCAGAGGTGGGTTTCAGCAGGTTCTGACCAGTTCTGGAGAACCGGTAGCAGACATTTTGAGTAGTTCGGAGAGCCGGTAGTAAAAATTCTGACTGGCCCCGCCCCCATCTATTCTCCGCCTCCCAAGTCCCAGCTGATTGGGAGGAAATGGGGATTTTACAGTATCCTTCCCCTGCCACACCCACCAAGCCACACCCACCAAGCCACGCCCACCAAGCCACACCCACAGAACCTAGTAAAAAATTTTGAAACCCACTACTGGTGTGTGAGCCTTCTGCACATCCGCCAGGCCTTCCGCATGCTCGCTGCGCATGTGCGCACCGTGCATACATGCACCCAGCCTTCCACGCATGTGTTTTGCTCATACGCGCACCTTCCAGGCATGCGCCCAGCCTCGAAAACGTAGCTAAAGAGGACGACAGTCACTGGTACCGCTTCCCCCGAACCGGCTGAATGCCATCTCTGCCTCTGATGTAGGCCAAACCATTTTAATGTGCACATCTGGAAGGCCTGCCTCCACTTACGTGCATGAGCTGGGCCCATTTGTGCCAAGGGGGATGAATTGCAGCAGAAATATTGGCAGAGGCCTTTTGGCTGTTGTCTGGTGAAAATATATATGCGCTATCTTAACTCTGTTATTTTTTTTCTTTTTCTTTTTTTTGAAGAAAGCAATTTTGGCTGAGTCAGAGAGGCAGTTGATCAGCCAGGATGGGACAGGCATTGCTTGTTGTACCGACACTGCGGCATTTAAGCATCTTTGCTTCCGCATTAAAACACAGACTTGATTCCTGATATTTTTGCTTTTTTACTAACCTTTGGATGTTCTTCATAAGATAAGATAACTTTTATTGTCATTTTTTTGTGCGCACACTGGCCCACATTAAAAATGAAATTCTCTTGCTTACTCTCAAAAGAAAGCATGTGTCTACCCGAACACGTACACATAGCACACATATATACATGCTATATACATACCGGTACATAAATATATACCTGCACCCATGCACACACACTAAACTCTGTTCATTTTGAATATATAGAGGAAAGAGGAAACTTGAGAGTTCACAATGTTGATGCTATATGGAACAAAACTGTGACTGAATCTAGATCAGGGGTATCAAACTCAATTTCATTGTGGGCCACATCAGGGCTGTGGTTGACCTCGGAGAGGCTGGGCGGGTGTGGCCGACTGGGTGGGTGTGGCCAGCTTGATACCACTCACTGGGTGTGGCGGACTGGGTGGGTGTGGCCAGCTTGACGCCACTCTCCAAACTGCTGGCATGTTTCCTTTGTGCATTGGGTAGATTGGGCCAAAGCCATGCTGGTCCAATGTTTCCTCTTCGCATTGGGTAGACCAGGCCAAAGCAATGCGGGTAGACTGGGCTGAAGTGACGTGAGTAGACCGGGCCCTGTGTGCTGGATCTAATCACATTGCAGGCTGGATCCAGCCTGAGTTTGACACCCCAATCTAGATGTTCTGCTTTAGATACCCCGAAAGCTCTTCCCAGAAGGCAACAAGGAAAACAGGACATGAAGAGGATGTATAGCGTCCCAGACAATCCTGTGGACTCTGCTGAAGCATCCCTTATGTGCCCTGTCCTGGATAGAAGGAAGTGAACTACCAATAATCTTTCCTGCTGTCCTTACCACTCTCTGCACCGCCTTTCTGTCTGAAGCAGTAATGCTTCCAAACCAGGCAGTAATGCAATATGACAGGATGCTCTTGATCGTCCTTCTATAGAAAGTGGCAAGGACATATCCTTGGTATTTTTTCGGCAGCACCACCATTTGGGATGGAGAGTTCCAGATTGTGGGTAGATGCCTTGTTTGGTCTGGCCATCATGACATCTTATGAGAAGATGGAGCTTGCCCTTTAATACTTCAAGTTCTGATGAGCTCAGGGTGCTGCTACACCCCTAATTCTGGGCGCATCAGATGACTCCAGGAAGCCGAGATCTAGACCAGTGTTTCTCAACCTTGGAAACTTGAAGGTGTTTGGACCAACTTTTAGCATAGTTGGCTGGCAAATTTTGGGAGTTGAAATCCGGATGTCTTCATGTTGTCCAAGATTGAGAACCACTGATCTAGATTTTAGACAGGGTCTTCCAGATCTTGCTGGAGAGAAAACCATTCCATCTGCTCATTGGGCTATTGCTTATTTCTTGATTGTTGGTCTGTTATTAATCTTGGTGTTCATTTCTGCTCATCTGTGTGTTGATGTGATCTGTGTGCTGGCGAGGAGGTGTTTTGGTCTTTTTGTTTCCTTTTTGGATTATTTATTGTCTCTTTTGAATGCGTGTAGTTGTTATTTATCTCTATGTGCCTGATGATGGCTGATTTGTTTGAATGCCAGGCTTCCAGGAATGTTCTAGGTTTTTTGGATTTGACTTGGTTTCGGATGCTCACAATATCTCGGATGCTCACAGTATTTTATTTTTATTTTCCAAAGTGGAATTTCTTCTCAGCTCTGGAAGCTTCAGAGCATTTTTAGCTGAAGGGGAGCAGATTAACTAATCCAAAGCATCTGTAAGAGTACCCCCATTGAAACAATGGTTTAGTCTGTCCATGTGTTGTAATATGTAGGCGTTTTCATCACCTTTGTTTCTTCTGGAATTATAATCCATGGGCATTTCTGATCACACTAAGCAATATTTCACAGAGGCCACTCCTTATTGTAATGCTTCGTTCAGCAGAATGGGGGGAAAAAAAACAGATTTGCAAACAGCTCTTCAAATGTATCATGTAGTAGTCTATCATGAATTTCTTGTGAACTAGAATGACGAAGGCATTTTATTTATTTCTCCGACTTTCAATCAATACAGAGTAGACCTTTCCATTCTGAAGCTGGGCAGGGAGTGCCGTGAGAGAGATTTGAGGGCAAGGGGAAAAAATGAGTCCTGTATACTCTTTAAACTTTGGCGGGAAAGAAATGACAGGTGGATAATTCCATTTATCAGGTGGTTGGGGTTTTGAAGTGGAGGTATGGAAGAACTCTGTACTTTTAGGGACCTACGTCTTCTAAATAAAAGATCACAGGTCTGATAGCAGGAGCAGAGCACAGTTTAATAACCTCTAAGCATTAGACCAAGCCTGTATATTCCTAACTCAAGACGTTTCTCTTGTTGAATACTCATAAATTAAAAAGCCCAGAAGAGGCCCGGTGTTTGTTCATTACCCCAAAGGTGCTTCTTCAGAGGGCAACTGGACTTCTTTTTTTTCCTTGAAGATATTTCACTACTCATCCAAGAAGCTCTGGACTGGATTAGTTGTAAGGGCCAGCCTCCCATAAATTGCTGTAGTATGAGAGTAAAATGAAGTCCCTGTGCCTCTGGATATCTTCTATTAAAAACGGGTGGTGTGATGATGCCCTCTGCCTAGTTTCCCCAAACATTATTGGAGCCCAGTTCCCATTAGCTGCATCAAGCATGGCCTCGTGATCCTTGATAGTAAAAAGGGTGGCCAACAGCTCCTAGATAAATTGTCTATATCTGGTCTTAATGGAAACCACCCATAAGGCTGTTAGAAAATTCTGGAATTAAATTTTATTGAGCAGAAGGGAATGCAGCTGTAAACTGAACCAACCATCCTTCCTACCTTTCTTCCTTCCTGCCTGCCTACCTTCCTTTTTTCTCTTCCTCTCTTCTCCTCTACTCTCCTTCTTTTCTTTTGTTCCTTCCTTCCTTCCTTTTTTGTCTTCCTCTCTTCTCCTCTCTTCTCCCTCTTTTCCTTTGTTCCTTTGTTCCTTCCTTCTTTCCTTCCTGCCTGCCTGCCTGCCTTTTTTTTCTTCCTCTCTTTTCCTCTCCTCTCCCTCTTTTCCTTTCTGCCTTCCTTTTTTCCCTTCTCTTCTTCTCTCCCTCCCTCCCTCCCTCCCTCCTTCCTTCCTTCCTTTCTTTCTTTCTTTCTTTCCTTCCTTCCTTCCTTCCTTCCTTCCCTCCCTCCCTCCCTCCTTTTTCTTTCCTTCGCTCGCTCCTTCCTTCCTTCCTTCCTTCCTTCCTTCCTTCCTTCCTTCCTTCCTTCCTTCCACCGTTCCCCCTTTACTTCCTTTCCTTTCCTCTTCCCCTCCCCTTCCCCCTCCCCTCCCCCTCCCCCTTCCGCTGAGCTGCTAGGCCACTTGGAAACTGACTAAATGCAAGTACCCAAATACGCCTAGGAACTACCTCTGCCAGAGATGGCACCTATCGGTGCATGGTTCACAGGAAAATTGGGCTACATTCAGTTGTGCCAACCTTGCCAGGGAGAATGCCCTCAGCCAAGAGAGAAGACTTGGGTTGCTGTTGTTGTTGTCTTAAAAAAATCTATTTCTTCCTCAAGAGCAGGATACAGGAAGTTTAGAACGGAACAGAAAGAAGCAGCTTCCACTTGGGGAGAGGAATATATATATATATATTTAAAAAATGCCGCTGTGATTTCCATCATCGGCCAACAGATCCAGGAGCTGCTGGAAGCGAAAGGGAGCTGTTATTGCAGAGACCACTTAGTGAAAGGCAGTAGAGACCCTCCAGTTTACTGCTGCTGACAAGCAGCGAAAGTGGTCTAATATATACTGTCTGCGGCTGCCCTTTAAATTCTGTTTTGGAGTTCAAGACAAATAGGCCCTCCCCACCTCCATCCCAGAGCATCAGGATGCTTTAAGGGAAGCACCGGTTGAGAGGCTGCCATATTTACTTGTCTCCGTGTTTTGATAGCGGAGGCAGCAGCCTGGATTCAGGCTGAGTTGTGGGAAGACAGCCGGCGGATGCTGATGAAGAGCCTGAAGAGAAGGATAGAATCCCATAAACTAGGGGTGTCAAACTCAAGGCCCATGGCCCACGGAGCCACCCTAGAAAGAGTGAAGGACTGGCCTGCGGTGCCTCTGCCAGTGAAAACGAGGTCCCAAGCTCCGTTTTCAGCTGCGATGGCCTCCTGTAACCCGCTTGCCAGTGAAAAAGTAGTGTGTGTTTTGCCCCATTTTACAGCTTTTCTTGCCCCTTTTGTCGCGTGAATCACTGCAGTTGCTAAATTAGTAACCTGGTTGTTAAGTGAACCTGGCTTCCCCATTGACTTTGCCTATCAGAAGGTCCCAAAAGGGGATCACATGACTGCAACCGTCATAAATACGAGTCGGTTGCCAAGCATCTGAATGTACATCAGGTGACCATGGGAATGGGACAACGGCCATAAGTCATTTTTTTCAGTGCCATTGTAACTTTGAACAGTCACTAAATGAACCATTGTAAGTTGAGGGCTACCTGTATAGGTAGCCCTCAACTTACGACCAGTTGCTTAGTGACCATTCAAAATTCTGACGGACCGAAATGCACAGGTACTGTATATGTGGTTCCTTGCTCAATAGTAGTAACTGTGAGAGGGATCTTGGGGTCCTAGTGGACAACCATTTAGATATGAGCCAGCCATGTGCAGCAGCTGCCAAAAAAGCCAACACAGTTCTGGGTTGCATCAACAGAGGGATAGAATGAAGATCACGTGAAGTGTTAATACCACTTTATAAGGCCTTGGTAAGGCCACGCTTGGAATACTGCATCCAGTTTTGGTCGCCATGATGTAAAAAAGATATTGAGACTCTAGAAAGAGTGCAGAGAAGAGCAATGAAAATGATTAGGGGACTGGAGGCTAAAACATATAAAGAATGGTTTCTGGAACTGGGTATATCTAGTCTGATGGAAAGAAGGAATAGGGGAGACATGATAGGAGTGTTCCAATATCTCAGGGGTTGCCACAAAGAAGAGGGAGTCAACCTATTCTGCAAAGCACCTGAGGGCAGGACAAGAAGCAATGGGTGGAAACTGATCAAGGAGAAAAGCAATTTAGAACTAAGGAGAAATTTCCTGACTGTTAGAACAATTAATCAGTGGAACAACTGGCCTCCAGAAGTTGTGAATGCCCTAACACTGGAAGTTTTTAAGAAGATGTTGGATAACCATTTGTCTGAAGTGGTGTAGGGTTTCCTGCCTGGGCAGGGGGTTGGACTAGAAGATCTCCAAGGTCCCTTCCAACTCTGTTATTCTATTCTATTCTATTCTATTCTATTCTATTCTATTCTATTCTATTCTATTCTATTCTATTCTATTCTATTCTATTCTAACCTCCACAGGGCTACTTACAATCTGGATGTGAAGTTTGCCCACATTCTCACGCGCATGCTCTCACAGATGAGTCACATGACCACATTTTGGGCACTCGTCAATTGGTCCGCACTTATGGCCATTTGCAGCATCCCATGATCACGTGACCCTCCCAATTAACGAAGTTATTCTCCCGGAAACCAGCATTTGGTTCGGGTTTCTGCCCCAAAAAATGCCCTTTGTGGACCATGAATTTGCTTAACAACCCCTGCCAAAAAGATTGTAAAATGGGGTGCAATTGCATGCTGACCCACTTAATGACCAGTACGACTTATGACCATAATTCCAGGCTCAATTATGGTCGCGAGTGGCCATTTTGTGAGTGTGACCCAATCCTTGCTCTCCAAATTCCAATTATGTTCCTGGCCAGAAAAAAAAAATCAAAAATAAAACCCAAATTCTCCTGTTTTAATTGAAGGGGGCCTGCCAACACCCCCCGGGCAAGTTTCAGCCGCCATTTTAGGGAGGAGAAACAAAAGGGTGTCATCTAAACCATGACATTTTCTGGTCTGTTTTTGTTTTGGACAGCATGCGGTTTGTGGGGTTTTTTTCTTTCCCCTTTTTCTTTGTTCTTGTTTTATTTTTATTTTTCTCCCCCCCCCCCTTCCTTCCCCTGCCGTTGATAAAATCTAAATGAAACAGGTATATAATGCCCGCTGCCTGTTCGAAAGACTCGAGCCATAAAAATAACAAATGGCGTGTATTTGCTCGAATGTCAAAGTTATGAGTTTATTTTGTAATGATGTGCTCCTGCTTTCATGAGGTAAACTGGCCGTGGCAGAGGTGTTATTAGTAATATGGACCCAGCAGAGCAGAAACCCGAGTGACCGAGAGATCAGTGTATCAGTCAGGGAGAGGGCAAATGGGAAGAGACAGCGGGGGAATGAGAAACACGGCGGCGGCGCCTGGCGCTCGGCGGAGATTAGGAGAAGGGCCCTGCGCACGGGAGGCTGGTGGTCAGAGGCGCCTGCTTGGAAGCGCCTTCCGAGGAAACTCTAGGGGGTTGTAAAGGTTTGCCTGGTGTGATATTCCCCCCTCCCATTTTTTTTTCTGGAGCCAGGTGGGCAAGGTGGATTTCAGCCAGGTATTCTCCGATGGATGTTTGCTTCACAAGAATTAGATGTGATGCTCTCACTTGTTTTTGGCTGTACACCAAGGAGGATTTTGCTGTTTTTTTTTTTAAACAATTGTGTCAATGCAAAATGCAGGTTAGGAACCTGAAGGTCCCTTCCCCTTCCCTTTTCTTTTCTTCTCTTCCCCTTCCCCTTCCCTTATTCCCCCTTCATTCCTCTCCCCTTCCATCTTCTCCCCTCCTCTTATTTCACTATCCTTCCCTTCTCTTCTTCCACTTTCCTCCCTTCCTCTTTCCTCTCCTCTTCTTCCCTTCCCGCTCCTCTTCTTCCACTTCCTTTCCCTTTCCTTCTTCCACTTTTCTTTCTTTCCCTTCTTCCACTTCCCTTCCCTTCTCTTCTTCTACTTTCCTCCCTTCCCCTCTCCTCTCCTCCTCTTCCCTTCTCCCTCCTCTCCTCCTCTTCCCTTCCCACTCCTCTTCTTCCACTTCCTTTCCCTTCTTCCACTTCCCTTCCCTTCTCTTCTTCTACTTTCCTCCCTTCCCCTCTCCTCTCCTCCTCTTCCCTTCCCCCTCCTCTCCTCCTCTTCCCTTCCCCCTCCTCTTCTTCCACTTCCTTTCCCTTCTTCCACTTCCCTTCCCTTCTCTTTTTGCACTTTCCTCCCTTCCCTTCCCTTCCCCTCTCCTTTCCTCCTCTTCCCTTCCCACTTCTCCTTCCACTTCCTTTCCTTTCCCTTCCCTTCTTCCTCTTTTCTTCCTTTCCCTTCTTCCACTTCCCTTCCCTTCTCTTCTTCTACTTTCCTCCCTTCCCCTCTCCTCTCCTCTCCTCCCCTTCCCGCTTCTCTTCTTCCACTTTTTTCCTTCCCTTCTTCTACTTCCCTTCCCTTTCCTTCTATTCTTCCACTTTCCTCTCTTCCTTTCCCCTTCCTGCACTTCCCATCCTTTTTCCTTTCCCTTTTCCTGGACAGCACATACAAACACTGTCATACAAGAATTTCATTGCATTCAGTTGTTTGTATATTTTTCTAATGCATGTTGTATTAGCCACTTTGTTGGCTTTCTGTAGATAGAAGAAACAAAGCATTTTGAAGCTCATTGGGTCTGACAATGTTCTTTTTCTTGCCCCTTCTTTACACAGGTGCTTGGAAGAGAAGTGTACACTTCTAATAACCAGTTGGGTGGCATCCAGATCATGCATAACAATGGAGTGACCCACAGCACTGTGTGCGATGACTTTGAAGGTGTCTACACCATTCTGCAGTGGCTCTCATACATGCCAAAGGTACACTTTCCTGCATTTGTCTGTTTCTTTATTTAAACAATGTATACATCTCACAGCCATGAACATCAACCAACAGCTGGAAGACTTGATGAAAACACTTTAATCTCATAACATATGGACAGGTTCGACCATAGTTTCAACTGGAAAACTGTAGGCATTTTAAACCAAGCCAAATCCAAAAAATGCTGGAGAATTTTTGGAAATTTGCTCTCGGACAAATCATCATCAATAGACACATAGTGATAAATGACATTTACACACCATTCAAAAGAATCAATAAAAATTCTAGGAAACAGAGCTAGCACTCAGATAAGCAGGGATTTACCCCAGACAAAAGAGCCAGGCAGAAAATAACACCATAATCAAGATACTTCCCAGGAGGGAATGACCCCTGTTAAAACTGTCTGGGCAAACTAGTATACATAAACAGGCAGCAAACCCCACCCTTACTCACACTCCTATTGTTACCTAGTTGGGTAATGAAATGTCTGCAAGCAAATAACCAAGCTTAGAGTAGACCAGGTACCCTACAATTTGTGCAGTTGTCTGTCTCACGATAGTGATTCTGCATGGTACACAGAGAATTAAAGCCAACAAAACATAATACAAAAGTATACACCCTAAAATGAATAAATAATCATATTGTATGAGTTGTTCTTGTTCTCTCTTCTGAAACTTATTCCTATGGGACTCCTTTTTATATTTCTTCAAAATGTACAAAACCAGTTCTACTGTATTTGGGGGGGTCCTGAGTCTCCTTTATTCCTATCCCAAAAGTTCTGTCCTGATGACATCATCACTGATGCTGTAATGCAGGTCTATTTTTTCCTATCTGGGGTTGGCAGATGGATTGAACCAGGGGTGAAATGCTACCGGTTCGCTCCGGTTCGGGCAAACCAGTAGTGATAAAAACTACCAGTTTGGGCAAACCTGTAGTAAAATAAAGCAAGCATACGAACTGGTATTTCCGATGATCAGCTGTGCTGCGCAGGAAATCCTACTTTCTAGTGAAGCTAAATCACGTGGCACAGCTGTTCCCACCCCCTCGCCAGCTGTTCTACTTATCTAGTGAAGTCTTCTTTTTCTGTGTGAAGTGCGTGTTTGGCATGTACTGTGCATGCGCTCACGGCGTGCTTTTGGTGTGCACCGTACATGCACACACAGTGCACGTCTGGTATGGCCCATGCTTGTGCGGGCAGCAAACCGGTGGCGATCCGCGGAGGCTTTCACCACTGGATTGAACTCTATGGGATTCAATGGAATGAAAGCACAACTGTCATTTCCAGAACCGTAGTGTAAGATCATGAAAATAGCATAAGAACTGAGTGGCCAATAGCTTTAATACAGGTAGCCCTTAACATAGGACCTCAATTGAGCCCAAAATTTCTGTTGCTGAGCAAGACAATCATTAGGTGAGTTTTGCCCCATTTTACCACCTTTCCTGGCACAATTGATAAGTAAAATCCCTGCAGTTGTTAAGTTAGTAACACAGCTGTTAAGTGAATCTAGTTTCCCCATTGACTTTGCTTTCAGAAGGTGGCAAAAGGTGATCACATGACCCGGGAACATGGCAACCGTCATAAATACTTGCCAATTGCCTGGAATTCTGATCACATGACCATGGGAATGCCGCAATGGTCTTAAGTGTGAAAAACAGTCATAAGTCACTTTTTTCAGTGCCGTTGGAACCAGTGATGGGTTCCTCCCGGTTCGGCCCGGTTCTCCCAAGCCGGTAGCGGTGATGATATGACGTCACCAAACCGGTTCTGCCTCCCCGTGCCCCCCGCCCCCCCACCCCCGCGTTATTCTTATCTTTTATTTGGCCCCATCCCCAATCTTTTGCTGCCTCCTGAGACCCAGCTGAAGGCTAGAGGGAAAAAAACTGTTTAAACTCTTGCCGCGGGTCTTCAAAGGGCCGCCATACAGCTGATCAGTGTTAAAAGAAAACAAATGTGTAGACCGGTGCCTGCAAAAATACATGAGTAGACCAGTGCCTGCAAAAATACATGAGAAGATCAGTGCCTGCAAAAATACATAAGTAGATCAGTGCCTGCAAAAATAAATGGGTAGACCAGTGCCTGCAAAAAATAAATGGGTAGATCGGTACAGCTCTGCAAGCAGCTAAAAGCCTGGTAGACCAGTACCTCTGCTAAATCCTAAATAATTGTCACATGACCATCAAGCCACGCCCACAGAACCGGTAGTAAAAAAAATTTATAACCCACCCCTGGCTGGAACTTCGGTCACTTCGAATGATTGTAAGTCGAGGACTACTTGTATTAATAATATCCCCAAAGAGGATATTATTAATACAATATCCTCTTTGGGGATATTATTAATATTAAGAGGATATCCTCTTTCCAAACAGATAACAAGACAGATGAATTGTAACTGACATGGCTTTCTCCGGGAAGGTTATTCTGAAAATTAGAACTATAAGAATGTGTAATAACATGGCTTTCTGGCTTGTTTCTTTTGCATTAGAGTGTGTTCAGTCCAGTCCCAATGCTCATTGTGAAGGACCCGATAGACAGAACAATTGAATTCCTTCCCACCAAGGCCCCCTACGATCCTCGCTGGATGCTTGCTGGACGACCTCACCCAAGTATGTGGACTTCAGAAAGTGGATTCAGTCCGGGACAAAATGTGGAAGGGGGCTCATTATGTTTGAGATCACTCCAATTATTTATCCTTTTTCGTATTTTGTAAACCTACTCATCTCATAATCAATTACTCTGGGTGACCTACTGCACAGTTAATAACAATGCTGTCAACGTTCCGACTGACGAACCCAACCAAAGCAGGCACAGTCAAGACGATCCAGTCTCTTAATGCAAAACTTTATTGAGTACATCATTTTGGCACTGATGAGGGCAAAACCAGATCTAGCTAAGTCCCGCGCAAAGCCACATAATTGAAGTATAGGATTCTCCCTCCCCCTGCTAGTGCAGGTCACATTGTCCAATTGAATGTCATTGTATTGTTATGAGAAAAAGTCTCTGGTTTTGGCAAATACCTACAGAAGCGTCCTTGGCTCTCACACCTGGGTTTCTTGATGTCTGGAGCCAACATTCCATCTCACCCTTCCCTTCCCCCTCGGTTTAGTGGCAAGCTGAGAAATAATAATGGTTGCAACAGCAAAAGCGCAGTTCAAGCTTGACAAATGAAGGTAGTCCTTGATTTACGACCATAGATGGAACCAGAATTTCTGGATAATCTTCAAGGGCAGCCCTTTGTAGAGCGCATTACAGTAGTCCAACCAAGAGGTGACTAGGGCATGAGTAATTGTGAGTAAAGTCACAGTATATGCATCCTTGAACACTCTACACCCGTGATGGCAAACCTATGGCACACATGCCACAGGTGCCACGCGGAGCCATATCTTGAGGCACGCAAGCCATTGCCCCAGCTCAGCTCCAGCGCGCATGCAAGTGCCGGCCAGCTGATTTTCAGCTGGCCCTGTCCACACCGCTCCTCCCCTCCCAAGAGTCTCCATGTGGCCTGTTTTGGACACCAGGTAAGTACAGGGCTCTCATGGAGGCTCTGGGAGGACGTTTTCGACCTCTGGAGGGCCTCCGGGGGGGGGGAGGCGTTTTCACCCTTCACAGGCTCCAGGAAAGCCTCTGGAGCCTGGGGAGGGTGAAAAACGGGCCTATCAAAGTCTGGAAACGGGCCATTTCTGGCCTCCGGAGGCTTCAGGTAGCCCTGCTAGGCCCAAAACGGGGCACGGTGGGGGGTTTGTGTGTGTGCACGCGGGAGGGGTCACACATGTACGCACGCGAGGTTGTGTGTGCATGTGCGGGGCGTGGGGGGAGCATTGAATTATGGGTGTGGGCACATGCGTGTGTGACACCCCCCTGCGCTCCCCCCACTTTTGGCATGTGACGGCAAAAAGGTTAGCCACCACTGCTCTACACAATCTTTAATAGGAGCATGGTGACTCGCATGGTTAGGACGTTGGGTTTGGAGGTTAGCAAACTCGCGTTTGAGACCCAAGTGCTGCCATGGGGTGGGTTGAGCTCTTGTCCTTCGCTCCAGCTCTTGTGGGATATGAAAGGAGCCTCCAACGGGGCGTCTCCCCAGGCAACATTGATATTATTGGCTAATCCTTTCAATCTAGAAGTGCCTGGGTGCTTCAGACACGAGGGCGATATGATGAACTGTAAGATACTTATTTATCTTATTGCTCATCTTTCAGTGATTCCTATTCATGGGACTCTCATTAAATTGCTTCAGACTGCCTGCAGGTTTACGTTTCTAGAAGTCTTGTGTCGTTTGTATATTCTAGACTAGTATTTTTTTATTTGAACTCAGTTTGATGTAAGACATGCTAATATTTTGGAAAGGAAAAATTGCAGATCTTTTCTGGCATCTCAATAATGTTCCAGGCCAGATTTAAGCAGATACTTTTAAAGGGTAGAGAAGAGCTGAAACTTCGGCTGCTTGGCGACTCATATTTATGACGGTCGCAGTGTCCTGGACTCACGTGATCCCCTTTTGCAACCTTCTGACAAACTCATTAGAGAAGCCAGATTTCATTTAACGACTAACAAGTTAGTTGTTACTAACTTAACAACTGTAGTGATTCACTTAACAACTATGGCAAGGAAGGTCGTAAAACAGGGCAAATCTCAATTAACAACTGTTTCATGTAATGACAGAAATTTTGGGGTTATTGTGGTCGTAAGTGGAGGATTACCAGTATTTTGTATGCAAAATTGCAAATTTCTCCCAGAAATCAAAATACGAATAGAATGGCCATAAGTGCAGACCAATTGACGAGTGCCCAAAATGTGGTCATGTGACCAATCTGTGAGCGCGTGCGCATGAGCACGTGGGCAAACTTCACATCCAGATTGTAAGTAGCCCTGCGGAGGTTAGAATGGAATAGAATAGAATAGAATAGAATAGAATAGAATAGAATAGAATAGAATAGAATAGAATAGAATAGAATAGAATAGAATAGAATAGAA
Source organism: Coluber constrictor foxii (assembly GCA_038048745.1). NCBI lineage: Eukaryota > Metazoa > Chordata > Lepidosauria > Squamata > Colubridae > Coluber > Coluber constrictor. Next base: position 340,276,112 of record CM075958.1, read on the forward strand.
TAGAATAGAAGAACAGAGTTGGAAGGGACCTTGGAGGTCTTCTAGTCCAACCCCCTGCTCAGGCAGGAAACCCTACATTACTTAAGGCAAATGGTTATCCAACACCTTCTTAAAAACTTCCAGGGTTGGAGCATTCCCAACTTCTGGAGGCAAGTTGTTCCACTGATTAAACTGTTCTAATAGTCAAGAAATTCCTCCTTAGTTTTAAGTTGCTTCTCTCCTTGATTACCTTCCACCCATTGCTTCTTGTCCTGCAATGTGCTTTGCAGAATAGCTTGACTCCTTCTTCTTTCTGGCACCTCTGAGATACTGGAAGACTGCTATCATGTCTCCCCTAGTCCTTCTTTTCATTAAACTAGACATGCCCAGTTCCTGCAACCATTCTTCATATGTTTTAGCCTCCATAATGAACAAGGGAGTTCCAAACCTTCTGGTTCCTACTTAGAATGCAACCGTTGACAGCGGTAGACTTTTTTCCCCCTGGCAATTTGGGGATCTAATGTTCTTCCCCTTCCTTGCTTCTCCCCTCCCTCAAATCATCTGCTGGCAATTCATCTGCCTTGTCTTGAGTCTGCAATGCTCCAAACGGAGTGACTTTGGTTTCTAATTTAGTAGAGGCGTTGAGGGAAGCAGATGATTTTACCCGATAAGTTAAGGGAGAGATCTCTTAGGTGAAAAGTTAAAGCCGTTTATTAGGGGAGATAGCGCCTTGATATTCTTCAAACTGACGCTCAACACGAGGCCCCGGAATCGAAACGATCAGCTTTCTGGACTCTCCGATGAAGAGATAATTTTAAAATAGATGGCCACGTTTTACAGCGGGTGGGTGGGTGGGAAACGGGTATATTAGGACATAGTAATTTCAAGATTGGGCTTGATAAAACACTTTCCATTCTGTCGGAGTCAGCAAAGGTTGGCGTCCCTACATCTCCACTTTTAATTGGTTTTGCACTTGGCTTTGGGGAGGACTTTTTCACAATTATTGCAAAACAGAAAGGGACAGAAACACCAAGCTTCCCCTTCCTCCCTTCCTCCCTCCCTCCCTCCCTCCCTCCCTCCCTCCCTCCTTCCTTCCTTCCTTCCTTCCTTCCTTCCTTCCTTCCTTTTTTTTTGGGGGGGCAGTGGTTTTGTAGACAATGTTTGTGCAATGAGGGATTCAGAGAAAGCCAATTCAGGCTTAGTGGCAAGAGAGAAAGTTGGCATCAACGCTTAGAGTCAGTTGGGTTTCGTGTCGTGTTTTTCAACATTAACTTGACCTGAACTCAGGTTTCCCTATTCCTACCATAGCCCAGCCTCTCTATCCACTACTAGACCAGTGTTTTTCAAACTTGGCAACTTTAAGATGTGACAGGGAGAGGGCTGGAAGCTCATGGATTTGTGTTTGATTTCTGTTCTGATGTTGGGACTCTGGAAAGAGTGCAGAGAAGTGCAACATAGATGATTAAAGGACTGGAGGCTAAAACATATGAAGAACGGTTGCAGGAATTGGTTACTGGCTCAGTGGGTAAGACACTGAGCTTGTCGATCGAAAGGTTGGCAGTTCAGAGGTTCGAATCCCTAGTGCCGCATAATGGGGTGAGCTCCCGTTACTTGTCCCAGCTTCTGCCAACCTAGCAGTTTGAAAGCATATAAAAAATGCAAGTAGAAAAATAGGGACCACTTTGGTGGGAAGGTAACAGCGTTCCATGCACCTTCGTTGTTTAGTCATGCCAGCCACATGACCACGGAGACGTCTTTGGACAGCGCTGGCTCTTTGGCTTAGAAATGGAGATGAGCACCACCCCTAGAGCTGGAAATGACTAGCACGCATATGCGAGGGGACCTTTATCTAGTTTAATAAAAAGGACTAAGGGTGACATGATAGCAGTCTTCCAATATCTCAGGGGCTGCCACAAAGAAGAGGGAAGTCAAGCTATTCTCCAAAGCACCTGAGGGTGGGACAAAAAACAACGGATGGAAACCAATCAAGGAGAGAAACAACCTAGAACTGAGGAGGAATTTCCTGACAGAACAATTAATCTGTGGAACAACTGGCCTCCAGAAGTTGTGGGTGCTCCAACACTGGAAGTTTTCAAGAAGAAACTGGACAACCATTTATCTGAAATGGTATAGTGTTTCCTGCCTGAGCAGGGGGTTGGACTAGAAGACCTCCAAGGCCCCTTCCAACTCTGTTATCCTTTGTTGAGTCACATTTTTAAGTTCTCACAAACTCCAGAATAACACTTCCTTCCCAACACAAGGGTTGTGACAACATCTGGAAGGCTTGGGCAGCTTTGAGATCCTAGAGGCCTTTGAGGGGCCTTGCTTTGGATCCTCCTAATGTTGTGCTTATCCAGTATTTTGAACGTCATTGGTAGCTGGATTAATGACAACATCACAATGCCTGTAGGACATGGGTGTCAAACCCACAGCATCACTGTGCCGTCACGTGACCTTTCGCAATGTTTTTCCCATTCGCGGAGCTGCGGTGGGCATGGCCTGTCTGTGACGCATCCAGCCCACGGGCTGCCAATTTGACACTCCTGCTCTAGGATTTCAACAGCTGCCCAAACTTTCCAGATGTTGAGCCAGCGCTTGTCGTGGGAAGAGGTCCCAAGAGCCGAATCTGAGACCTTTGACCTTTGACCTCAGCAAATCTAAGAAGCGTGGACTTCAATTCCCACAATTCCCCAGCCAGCACGTTGAGGAATTCTGGGAGTTGACATCCAAACACTTTAAAGTTGCCAAGGTCGAGAAACACTTACCTTCAAGCATATGCCAGGCTGCTCTGGTGCGGATTATCACTCAAATAATCTGCTACCCTGCCACTGCCAATTATCTGTGTCTTCCTTGCCAGCATAGCCCATTTGGGCAGAAGAACTCTAATAACTTATCTTTAGAAGGTAACACGCAATTTAGAAAACCGAAGAGGCTTGAAAAACAACAGCTGTAATGCCTTAGATTTCTTTTGAAAAATGCTTGCAGTGTCTTGAAAGAAAAGAGGAAGGGGGGGGGGACACCCTGTAGACTTATTTATTTAAACTAACAGAAATTCCCTCTGCTACCCGCGTGTCCCATCGTTTAACAATAACTGATGCTTTCTGCTGATAAATGGCCCTCTTTTTATGCAGACGAGCAAATTAAAGAGGCAACTGTTGGTGAGGGCAGGCAGACGGGTTTTGTCATTTTAATATGTCTCTCCTGGTGCAATTTGTTAAAAGCATTTTTTTCTTAAGGCGATCCGGGGTAAAATATACACTGATATCCAACCTGTTGGTAGCCGAAATTGATGCAGGTTTATGAGAATTGTGTGTCTCAGCTTCTGAGAATAAGCAAAGTACAACTGATAAAAGAAGCTAGATCCGTGATGGTGAACCTATGGCATCCATGCCGCAGGTGGCATGCAGCTCCCTTTCTGGGCACACAAACCGTCGCCCCAGTTTAGCTCTGTTGCGCATTGTGCGCGCCTCCTGCCAGCAAGCTGGTCATCGTGTCTTTGCCAGTCATGCGTGGGGAGGGGGCATGTGCAGGGAGGCACGTGTGCATGCATGGGGGCGAAGTACATGCATGGGTGGCCACACATTTGGGGGATTCGGGTGTGCATGCACATGTTCGCACACACACACACTCTGGTCACTCGGTGTAGAAAAGGTTAGCCATCACTGGGCTAGATAAAGATTTTTTTGAATAATAACAGAATAACAGAGTTGTAGGTCACTTGTAGGTCATCTAGCAAAGCTGGCTGAGGAACTCTGGAAGTTGAAGTCCACAAGTCTTAAAGTTGCCAACATTGGAGACCCCTGTCCAATATTTATATAGGTCAGGAGTGTCCAACCTTGGCAACTTTAAGACCTGTGGACTTCAACTCCCAGAATTGTCCAGTCAGTTATGCTAGCTGGGGAATGCTGGGAAGTGAAGTCCACAAGTTCAAGACCAGCTCTCGATCTCATAATAGAAAAGAAAGGAAGGAGTGGAAGAGTGGAGAAATGGTGGTTGGGAAACTCTCTTTACTATTTTCTTCTTGGACAACTTCGATGTTGGGAAGAAGATGTCTATGGAGATTCTCATCCATCCAGGTCATGGTTGTCCCAAAGGTGCTTTTTTAAAAAAAAGGCAACTGGACTTTTTTTTCCCCTTGAAGATGTTTTGCTTCTCATCCAAGAAGTTTCTTCAGTTTTGAAGAAGCTTCAGGGAAAAACAAAGTGTTTAAAAAAAAAACAGTTGCCTTTTGAAAAAAAAACACACACACCTTTGGGACAAGGAAAGAAGATTCGCCATTCCAGTAGAACTCAAGTCTTCTATTCTCCAAACTAAGATCTTCATGGCATCAAGTCAATGATGGTATTCAGTCGGTTCGGGAAAACCGGTAGTGGCAACCTGCAGGCCCACCCTGGCGCTATGCTGTCCTATTTAGCCACATTTTCTAAGCCACGCGCATGTGTGCAAGCCATGTGCGCTCACATTTTCGGTGCACAGCGAACCAGTGGTAAAATGATGTGAAACCCACCTCTGTACCAAGTCATGCTAAGTTTCTCACTCTTCTTAATATTTCTTCTTTTCTCCCCATCTTTGCAGCTCAGAAGGGCCAGTGGCTGAGTGGTTTCTTTGACTACGGCTCTTTTTCGGAGATCATGCAACCCTGGGCTCAAACGGTTGTGGTTGGCAGAGCCAGGTGAGTCTTTAAGAACCTTAAGAATAGTAGCGACAGTAAGAATTATGCCTTGAGCACTTTAGCGTCCTCAGAGCACTTAAGATTGGTGTTATTAGTATAAGAAACCTGTAAGACAGCAAGATAAGGGAATTAAAAAGGAACCAGAGTCATTGGGTGCTATTGGCAAATGCAAAATGCAAAACTACTTGGGTACAAAATATTTTGAATTCAGAATGTTCTGAGTTTCAGACAGCTCTTCTGGTGTTTAAGGGTTTTGATGCTAGTTCTAATTGTTTGAGACATGTTCTGAGCAGGAATTAGGAGCTGTTTCAGAACATTTCTGATAAGGCCAGGACCACACATTTCAAGCTCAAAACGTCAGGAATAAGGTAAAGGTAAAGGTTCCCCTCGCACATATGTGCAAGTCATTCCCGACTCTAGGGGACAGTACTCATCTCCGTTTCAAAGCCGAAGAGCCAGCACTGTCCAAAGATGTCTCCATGGTCATGTGGCTGGCATGACTAAATGCCAAAGGCGCACGGAACGCTGTTCCCTTCCCACCAAAGCTGATCCCTATTTTTCTACTTGCATTTTTTTTTACGTGCTTTCGAACTGCTAGGTTGGCAGAAGCTGGGGCAAGTCACGGGAGCTCACCCCATTACGCGACGCTGGGGATTCGAACAGCTGAACTGCCGACCTTTCGATCGACAAGCTCAGCGTCTTAGCCACTGAGCCACCACTTCTCTTTTATGAGGTTTAAAATGGGGTCATTTTATAAAATGAGCCCATTTGTATGCCAAACCCACAAGACTGTACATGAGCCTTGTGGATCTGTAGGTATATTTTTGAACTTTAATAGAGAATATTACAGCTAGTCCTCAACCTATGGCCACAATTGAGCCCAATATTTCCTTTGCTAAGTGAAACATTTGTTAAGTGAATTTTGCCACATTCTTGCCACAGTTATTAAGTGAATCGCTGCAGTTACTAAGTTAGCAACACAATTGTTAAGTGAATCTGGCTTCCCCATTGGATTTGCTTGTAAGAAGGTCGCTGATCTGTCCCCCTCTACAGACACCCACAAAAACACAGCCAGTCGAGGGTTAAAGAAGCACTTGGCACACACCACAGTTCTTATCTCTAACTTGGCAGCGATATGCACACCGTCTGCCAAGTGCTTTAATAGTTCACAGAAAGAAAATCACATACGTAGCTTTGCCAAAATCCGTTCTTTTAGCTCCAATGACTACCAGATTGAGTTATTGTTCGTCACAGGGATCATTGACCCCCACCCTGTCTTATATAGTCTCTGGGTGTGGTCCAGTGACTCATTGGTCCTGTGACTCAAGTCCAGTGACTCAGGTCTATTCCCTCGTACGTCTCCTCAGCTGCTGCAAGCGCTTATCTCGCCTTCGTTGACGTGCGTCCAGGAATGACGTCTCTCCCTCACTCTCATCTGAGACACCTGTTTCCCCACTACTTTGCTCTCTTTCAGCTGGCACCTGAGACGGTGCCAGAGGGTGGGGGACTGGGAGATCTGGCTGGCTCCTCTTCCTCATGCTCAGAGCTTCCTTCCTCCAATGGGATAGGCTCAGAGGACGGGGCCACAACAGTCGCAAAAGGGGATTGCATGACCCTGGGGTAGTGCAACCGTCATAAATATGAGTCAGTTGCTAAGTGTCTGGATTTTGATCAATGACCATGGGAATTCTGCAACAGTTGTAAGTCTGAAAAACGGTCATAAGTCACTTTTTTCAGTGTCGTCGTAACTTTGAAAGGTCACTAAAGGAACTGTTGTAAGTTGAGGACTCCCTGTATTTATCTGTGGTTTGTATTTAATCCATCCTTTTTTAAAAAAAATTAGAGCATAATGCTTTGTTACGGGGAAGTGGCCTGAAAAAAGATACTGCTGCTTTAAAGAGTCGACTCATTAAAATAATTACAGATTTTAAAGTTAGAGTAACTGTTTCTCAGACCTGCAAGAAAGATTGAAAAATGCAAGTTGCTTTAAGGAGTGACAGAAAGGAGTTGTGCTCATCCGAGCGAAAACATTTCTCACAAATCATTTTCAAAGTGTGCACCAATCCATGTATCTGTGGACCTGTAATCACACCCAATCTAGAATTTGGGTGGTTGATGCATCTATTTATGTCATTGGCTCTTCATTATTCTTGTTTTATGTTCTTTATGTTCAGTTTAGGGGTGTGATGGCTCAGCGGTTAAAGATGCTGAGCTTGTGACAGCCCAGGTTCGAGACCCGAGCATCACATGATGGTGTGAGCTCCCGTTACCTGCTCCAGCTCCTGATCACTTAGCAGTTTGAAAGAATGCAAATGCGAGTAGATAAATAGGTACCATTTTGGTATCATTCTGACCCAGCATTCGCAAGTAATGATAAGCCATTTGCTTGCGATTAAAACAACCCCCTTTTTATAACAGGACAGCACGTGGATAAACAAAAAAAATATCAAATCTAATTAGTCCCAGCAAACCTGGTTCTAGCTAAGGAATCCGAATTGCTTGCTGTATACTAGAAACAAATGATTGTTTGTGACAACCGGCCACTCCCAAACCCTCCTATATATTTCCCAGCCAGAGAGAGGCTGGCTAGCATCTACATCTGCCTTTCCCTGAGACCCAGCTTATTGTTTTCCTTTGCTCTCCTCTCCTTTCCTCTCTGCGCCTATGTGCATCTGGGATGGGCCCCATCTGTTCCTCCCTGTCACTCAGCTCAGGCCCCGAAGAGAGCTGCCTCTCCACCTGGGGGAGGAGGAAAGGCCCCAGTTCTTCCTTTGATGCTGTTCCTTATCAGAGCCTTCCAAAGGCTCTGAAGCCGGTCCAGGCTCTCCCTCAACCTCCTTCTTATCTGACTCTGCTGCTAGCTCTGCTGGAAGCTGGCGGGACACAACATGTACCTCAGTGTATAGTCATGCTGGGCACTTGACCACAGAAATGTCTTCGGACAACACTGGCTCCCTCGGCTAAGAAACGGCGATGAGCACCCACCCTCTAGAGCAGCGATGGCTAACATTTTTGCCGTCGTGTGCCAAAAGCGGGGGGAGTGCAGGGGGGTCATGCATGTGCATGCCCACACCCATAATTCAATGCCCCCCCGCCCTCGTGCATGCACACGCGACCCCCCACACACACTCCCCCCGCTTTTGGCACGCGATGGCAAAAAGGCTATCGGTGGGCCTAGTAGGCCCATTTTTTACCCTCCCCAAGCTCCAGAGGCTTTCTTTGAGCCTGAGGAGGGCAAAAACGGTCTCCCCTACCCGGCCTGGAGGCCCTCTGGAGAACAGAAACGACCCATTTCCCGACTTCCGGTGGACCCGGAAGGCCCGAAAATAAGGTGCTGGCGCACGCATGCGCACTGGAGCTGAGCTAGGGCAATGCTCACGTGCCCACATATATGACTTTACATGCCACGTGTGGCACGCGTGCCATAGGTTCGCCATCACGGCTCTAGAGTCAGACACAACTGGACCGGGGAAATCTTTTCCTTTATCTATCTTCAGTTTATTTTGTAAAAACCATTTTGTCTGAGGGCTTCTTCTAAGCATTACGCAGGTTTTAAAAACCAGAAGCAAGGGTTTCGAACAAGGCCGGGGAATGTTCCTTATGCATTTAATGTTGTGTTTTTGTTTTCACTAGGCTGGGTGGCATACCACTTGGAGTGGTTGCTGTTGAAACGAGGACAGTAGAACTGAGCATTCCTGCAGATCCCGCAAATCTAGACTCAGAAGCCAAGGTAAGTGTTATTTTCTAAGGTGGATGACTCACATATGGAGCTGGAAACATCTGTATAACAATTAGAGAAAGATTTGTTGTTGTTGTTAGTTGCAAAGTTGGGTCCAACCCATCGCGACCCCATGGACAACATTCCTCCAGGCCTTCCTCTCCTCTACCATTCTCTGGAGTCCATTTAAGCTCACACCGACTGCTTCGGTGACTCCATCCAGCCACCTCATTCTCTGTCGTCCCCTTCTTCTTTTGCCCTCAATCTTTCCCAGCATTAGGCTCTTCTCCAGGGAGTCCTTCCTTCTCATTAGATGGCCAAAGTATTTGAGTTCCATCATCAGGATCTGGCCTTCCAAAGAGCAGCCAGGGTTGACCTCCTCTAGGACTGACCGGTTGGATCGCCTTGCAGTCCAAGGGACTCGCAGGAGTCTTCTCCAGCACCAGAGTTCAAAGGCCTCAATTCTTTGGCGCTCAGCCTTTCTTATGGTCCAACTTTCCCAGCCATACATTGCAACTGGGAAAACCATCGCCTTGATTATACACACTTTTGTTGGCAGGGTGATGTCTCTGCTTTTTAGTAATCTAGAAAAAGATTAGATGCTTGGATTTTGGCATCCCAAATCTAGTAAGCCTGTTCTAATTCAAAATCTGTGGAGTGCTCTCTGAGCTTCATTGTTGGTTTGCATATATTTCATTCCTCGATTAAGTAACATCATTGGTGCAAGTGAACATGGAGTGAAATGCTCCCGGTTCGGACCAGTTCACCCAATCCGGTAGCAATGGTGGCAGGTGGTTCGGAGAACCAGTAGCAAAAATCCCTGCCCCCCCCCCATGCCCAGCTGAGCCACGCGATCATCAGAGACTTTTTTTTTTACTTTTAAAAGCATTTTTTCTACAACCTGTTCGGCTGAAAAAATGCTTTTAAATTTTTTTTTAAAAAGCCTCTGATGATCGCACGGCTCAGCTGGGATCGTCAGAGGCTTTTAAAAGCATTTTTTTAAAAAAAATTAGATTTATATGCCGCCCTTCTCCGGAAACTCAGGGCGGCTTACAATGCGTTAAGCAATAGCCTTCATACTTTTGTATATTTTTATACAAAGTCAGCTTATTGCCCCCACAAACTGGGTCCTCAATTTACGTACCTTAGAAAGGATGGAAGGCTGAGTCAACCTTGAGCCTTAAACTTGCAATAATTGCAGACAGCTAAATGTTAATAACAGGCTATATAGCCTGTTGAGCTATTTGAGGCTCTTTTCTGCAATGTCTTAAGGTTGTAGAAAAAGTCCTTTTAAAAGTAAAAAAAAAAAGTTGGCCATGCCCACCCAGTCACATTACCCCACCACCACCACCACCAAGCCACGCCCACAGAACTGGTAGTAACAAATTTTAAATTTCACTGTTGGTTTACTCCCTATTTACATACTAAAAGAGCCTTGGTGGCGCAGTGGACTAAAGGGCTGTTAATTAGCACTTAGCTGCCTGCAATTACTGCGAGTTCAAATCTCACCAGGCTCAAGGTTGACTCAGCCTTCCATCCTTCCGAGGTAGGTAAAATGAGGACCCAGATTGTGGGGGCAATAAGCTGACTTTGTATAAATATACAAAAGTATGAAGGCTATTGCTTAATGCATTGTAAGCTACCCTGAGTCTCTGGAGAAGGGCGGCATATACATTGAACAAACAAACAAACAAACAAACAAATAAACAAATAAATATACCTTGCTCTGCCCGTGCCGGTAAGAGTGTGGTTTATTATTGATCTTCCCTCTTTCCACCCCCTGCCACAGATTATCCAGCAAGCGGGTCAAGTCTGGTTTCCTGACTCGGCTTTCAAAACCGCAGAAGCCATCAAGGATTTTAATCGGGAGGGACTTCCGCTGATCGTCTTCGCCAACTGGAGAGGCTTCTCAGGTGGAATGAAAGGTGATTATTGTAAAAAAAGAAAAGAAAAGAGGAAGGCATATGGGGAGAAACTGTGGTGCTGGTAGAGAGCAGATGACAGGGACAATTATTGGAATTTAGGAGTGAGTTTAGTGGTATGTGTTAACGGAGATTCTCAGTCATCCAGCTCATGGTTGTCCCAAAGGTGCTTTTTTTCAAGAGGCAACTGGACTTCCTGGTTTTTCTTTGAGGACGTTTTGCTTCTCATCCAAGAAGCTTCTTCAACTCTGACTGGATGGTGGGGAATGGAAGGATTTATATTCCTTGCAGACAGCTGGTCAGTTGCATTATTTTAGAGTGTCTTTGAGGCCACTTGGAGATTTATCTGTGTGCTCAGGATCTGATTTGAGAGAGGGGTCAAAGAGACCATCTATGTCAAAATTGAGCAGCCCTCTGTCAACAGAGGGGGAGGGCTATGGCAATATCTACCTCCTGTTTACAACATGATCCATTCAGCAGTTCCAAGAAGGCTCCACACCCATTTGCACTACCCTGAGGACACAGAGAAGCCTCCAAGTGGCCTCAAGGACCCTCTAAAAGGATGCAAATGACCAGCTGTCTACAAGGACTATAAATCCTTCCATTCCCCGCCATCCAGCCAGAGCTGAAGAAGCTTCTTGGCTGAGAAGCGAAACGTCTTCAAAGAAAAAAAAGCAAGAAAGTCCAGTTGCACCTTTGGGTTTAATGGTATATAGGTAGTTCTTGATTTACGATCGCAAGTGAAACCTGAAATTGCTAAGCAAGGCAGCTAAGTGAATTGTGCTCTATTTTAAAACCGTTTTTTTGCTTAGGTTGTTAAGCAAAACCACTGCAGTTGTTAAGGGAAGTCTTTGAGTAAATCTGGCCGCTAAATGAATGATTGTAAGGCAAGGACTATCTGTATTGCTCTTCTTGTCTCGTAAAAAAAAATGGTTAGGTTGACTGGGCAGACCAAAATTAATTAATGGCAGTGGGAAGATTTGGTCTGGCGGTTTTCTGTGCCAATATTTAGCTACTTAGCCACTGTTTTACAGGCTGCCCTCGACTTACGACCAAAACTGAGCCCAACAGTTCTGTTGCTACGTGAATTTTGCCCCATTTTACAACCTTTCTTGCCACCATCATTAAATGAATCACTGCAGTTGTTAAGTGAGTAACATGGTTGTTAAGTGAATCTGGCTTCTTCATTGACTTCGCTGGTCGGTAGGTCACAAATGGGGATCACATGACCCCGGCACACTGCAACCGTCATAAATATGAGTCAGTTGCTAAGTGCAAAAGATTTTTATCACGTGACCACGGAGATGCCGCAACAGTCCTAAGTGTAAAAAAACAATCCTAAGTCACTTTTTTCAGTGCCTTTATAACTTGGAACTGTCACTAAAAGAACGGCTGTAAGTCGAGGACTAACTATACTCAAGATGGTTCTGTGGTTCCAAGTTTCATATTGATACATTTAAAGCAATTTCTCGGAGTTGAATGGAGGCTCCCTTTTATTTACAGATGCAAATGATCATCGATAGGAGAGGATATGTAAATCAGGATTTGATGTTTTGCATGCTGCGTGGGTCTCCAGCGACCTTTGAAAACCCCGTAGGATCAAATAGTTAAATACTGGCATCACAGTGATGACTTTTGGCAATGCTACTTATTTTTCTTTTCAATTAAGGATGCAAAACAGAGGTGTCAAGCCTTGGGGAGGCTAAAAGGATCTATTTTCAGTAACCCTTTGCCCCCCTTTCCCGGGCTCCGAAAAATAAAACAAATCGGGCTGAAAAGCAGAGTACCATCCACTCCGATGGCTTCCTATTTTATCATCACGTAGGGAGTCCTCCACTTACGACCCCAATTGGAACCAGAATTTCCATTGCTAATCAAGGCAATTGTTGATAGCACTATAGCAATAGCACTTAGACTTCTATAACGCCTCACAGTGCTTTACAGCCCTCTCTAAGCGGTTTAAAGAGTTAGTATCAGTGTTCCAAGTAATATACCAGGGGTGAAATCCAGCAGGTTCTGACAGGTTCTGGAGAACCGGTAGCGGAAATTTTGAGTAGTTCGGAGAACCGGCAAATACCACCTCTGGCTGGCCCCAGGGTGGGGTGGGAATGGAGGTTTTGCAATACCTTCTCCCCCTGGAGTAGGGAGGGAATAGGGATTTTGCAGTATCCTTCTGGAGTGGGGAGGGAATGGGGATTTTGCAGTATCCTTCCCCTGGAGTGGGGAGGGAATGGGGATTTTGCAGTATCCTTCCCCTGGAGTGGGGAGGGAATGGAGATTTTGCAGCATCCTTCCCCTATCATGCCCACCAAGCCACACCACGCCCACCAGCCAAAGAGGTTGTACAAAAAATGCTTTTAAAAGTAAAAAAAAAAGCCTCTGATGATTGTGTGGCTCAGCTGGGGGGCATGGGGGGGGGGGAGGGCAGGGATTTTTGCTACTGGTTCTCCGAACCACCCACCTCCATCACTACTGGATTGGGTGATCCAGTCCGAACTGGGAGCATTTCACTCCTGGGATTAGGGGTCTGGAGGCTAACACATATGAAGAACATTTGCAGGAACTGGGTATGTCTAGTTTAATGAAAAGAAGGACTAGGGGAGACATGATAGCAGTCTTCCAATATCTCAGGGGCTGCCCCAAAGAAGAGGGAGTCAAGCTATTCTCCAAAGCACCTGAGGGCAGGACAAGAAGCAAGGGATGGGAACTAATCAAGGAGAGAAGCAACTTAGAACTGAGGAGAAATTGGACAGATAGAACAATTAATCAGTGGAACAACTTGCCTCCAGAAGTTGTGAATGCTCCAACACTGGAAGTTTTTAAGAAGAGATTGGACAACCATTTGTCTGAAATGGAATAAGGCAGTGGCCCCCAACCTTTTGGGCTCTAGAGACCGGTTCCTTGGAGACCAGTGGGGGCATGTTTCTGCATGCTGACTGCATTCCGCGGTTGTTTGCGATTTCTGCTGGTTCATGGACTGGTAGTTGGGGACCCCTGGTATAAGGTTTCATGCGTGAGAAGGAGGTTGGACTAGAAGACCTCCAAGGTCCCTTCCAACTCTGATATTCTGTTATGACCCCAGGACACTGCAACCATCATAAATACATGTTGGTTTGCCATGCCCCTGAATTTTGATCATGTGACCATGGAAATGCTGCGATGGTCGCAAATGCGAGGACTGGTTGTAAGTTACTTTTTTTCAGTGCTGTTGTACCTTTGAGCTGTCGCTAAACGAATAGTCTCAAGTCGAGGACTACCTGTATATCTCTGTAGCTTGTAGGCTAACAAGAAGAAGGAAAATTGAAGGTTGGTCGGTGGCTGGTCAAAAAACAGTACCTCCTTGATCTCAAATCACCGGAGTAACCTGCAGTCTGAAACTCAACAGGGGCTAGGAACCAGCAGAGTGGTTTGGGGGATCTAATAGATTCTCTGCATGAAAAGCCATCACTCCCAAGGTTTTGCCTTGCCCCTTAAAAAAAAAAAAAACCCTGACAACTTCCTACTTAGATATTATCCAGCACAGGCAGGTATAAAAACTCCGGGCTCGTGTTGTCAATCTCGCCGTTTCCCCCCTTGGAGAGTTGTTTGCAATTTTAGTTTCCGTGTTAGTCGGGCTACAAGGAGAAGCAGGAAAGGATTAAGCCGGGAATGAAAATAAACAATTATAGCACCCCTTGGTGAGCCTAAGAACACACAAATACATGCATATGTACACACATTGCTAAGAAACGGCTGCACTGTGGGTAAAATGACTCTAAAATTGTGTGTAATGAGAAGGAAAAGATTAGAGGGAGCATTTGCCATGTTGAGAATTGACATTAGTGGAGGAAGGGGGAAATTCTTTACAAGTCAGTGCAGGGGGTCTAATTTAGACTGGGGCATGTGTGCGTTTGCCATCCATACACATTGGCTTCCGTGCATGTATTTATATCCCCATCCAGATACAATGCTGTACAATAAATAAAATCACATTGAGAAGGGAACGGCTGCCTTCTTCTAAACGCATTCCAGCCAGCTACAAAGCCTATTGCAAAAATTAAAATGATTTTTGTGTGTGTGTGTGTGTGTGTTAAAACGCGCCTTGAATATTTAGATGGAGGCACTGGCTTCTTTAGACGAACTGCCAGTGACCCACAACAGTGAGACATCAAGCGTGAAATTTACTGGAAATTAGCACCGGGGTCTCGGGCCCAGCGTGAATGGGGTTGATAAGATGCAAATCCCAGCGATATTAAACCGCCTTGCTGGCAGCGCTATGGGGTCGTTCGCTGTGGGTTTTTCATGTTACCCCTTTTTTTTTTCAACCGCACCACCCTCTGAGACAGGTTATAAATAACAATAAAAAGGAACAGTTACCAGAGACTTTAATCAGAATTTTAAAAAAAGACTTTAAAGAAAAAAATCAACAACGCTGATTGTACAGCAGCCGAGCCAAAAGTAATGAATTTAGCATCTTTTCTATATGATGGTTAAGCGTGTCCTATTTGGTGCATTTTTGTTTTTCGTTGGGTTTTTTTTTTCCTTCAGTACTTCAGGACTCTTATCAATACCACTGAGGTTAATTCCAGCTTTGAATGTCGTCTAAAATGGACAGGCACGGGTGAAAGAGGAAGACAGACGTTGCAGAACTGAAAAGGGGTGGTGGGTGGGAATGGGTGTTTATACCATTTAGCAATAACAATAGCATTTAGATTTATATATCGCTTCATAGTGCTTTTATAAGCCTCTCTAAGCGGTTGACAGAGTCAGCTTCTTGCCCCCAATAATCTGGGTTCTTATTTTACCCACCTCGGAAGCATGAAAGGCTGAGTCAACCTTGAGCCCGTCAAGATTGAACTACTGGCCGTGGGCAGAGTTAACCTGCAATACTACATTCTAACCACTGTGCCACTTCGGCCTTAGTTTATAGGGAAGCTAAGAAACTTGATATCTACGGAGATTCTTAGTCATCCAAGTCATGGTTGCCCCAAAGGTCCTTTTTCCAAGAGGCAACTGGACTTTCTGGTTTTTCTTTGAGGACATTTCGCTTCTCATCCAAGAAGCTTCTTCAGCTCTGACTGGAATCCTTTCATTTCTCACCATCCAGTCAACGTCTTCAAAGAAAAAAAGCCAAAAAGTCCAGTTGCCTCTTGGAAATAGCACCTTTGGGGCAAGAAAGTTGATCATTTCTTTTTCAATTGCACGGAGTTTATCATTAGAATGTTATCCTTGTAATTAAACTTTGGATAATGGATAGAAATAGGGAATATTTTCCTGTCATCGCTTGGTGTCAAAACCTGTTCTTTCGTTTTCCTCCTTTCAAATTTTTATGGAGTAGATACAGGTAGTCCTCGACTTACGATCATAATGGAGCCCAAAATTTCTATTGCTAAGGGAGAGAGTTGTTAATCTTGCCCCATTTTAGGACCTGTCCTACAACCAGTTGCTTAGCAACTGTTGGAAGTTACAACTGACCCTGCTACTTACAACCTAGATTTGAAGCTCTGATTATCTGCCCCCCCCCCCATGATCATATGATTGCATTTTGGGTGCTCAGTAACTATATTTATGTCTGTTTGCAGCATCCCTGGAATATTTTTGCTGGAAATTTACATTTGCTTCTGATTTCTGGCAAAAATACATCCATTGCGAACAATGGTTTTATTTAATGACCGCTGCAAAAGTCGTGAAATCAAGCTCAATCACATGATCTACTTTATAATCAGCATGACTTACAGCTGTAATTCTGGCCTCAATTTTTATCATAAATTGAGGACTAGCTCTAAATAGCTCTGCAGTTTGCTCAACCTCGAACACTTTAAGAGGCATGGACTTCAACTCCCAGAATTCCCCAGCCAGTAGACTGTAGACAGGGTATAAAACTGTAAAAAAACACATCCAAGGAGCTACTTAATCAATAGGAAGCCTGGCTTACAGGTAATCTTCGATTTAGGACCGTAATGGAACCTGTACAATACGTGCATAAATTGTGAACATCATAAAGTGGATCAACTCCTGACCAACTCAATTTTATGAGCTTTTTTGGCAGTAATTGTAGTCATTGAGCTATATAAATGGAGACCAGTTGCTGAGTGCCTGAGGAATAGAATAGAATAGAATAGAGTAGAATAGAGTAGAGTAGAGTAGAGTAAAGTAGAGTAGAGTAGAGTAGAGTAGAGTAGGAATAGAATAGGAATAGAATAGAATAGAATAGAATAGAATAGAATAGAATAGAATAGAATAGAATAGAATAGAATAGAATAGAATAGAATAGAATAGAATAGAATAGAATAGAATAGAACAGAACAGAACAGAACAGAACAGAACAGAACAGAACAGAACAGAATAATAGAGTTGGAAGGGACCTTGGAGGTCTTCTAATCCAACCCTCACTCAGGCAGGAAACTCTATACCATTTCAGACAAATGGTGGTCCAATCCCTTCTTAAAAACTTCCAGTGTTGGAGCATTCACAACTTCTGGAGGCAGTGTTCCACTGGTTAATTTTTCTAATTTGTCAGGAAATTTCTCCTCAGTTTTAAGTTGCTTCTCTCCTTGATTAGTTTCCACCCATTGCTTCTTGTCCTGCCTTCAGGTGCTTTGGAGAATAGCTTGACTCCCTCTTCTTTGGGGCAGCCCCTGAGATACTGGAAGACTGCTATCATGTCGCCCCTAGTTCTTTTTATTAAACTTTTTGTTGTTGTTGTTAGTTGCAATGTCGTGTCCAACCCATCGCGACTCCATGGACAACATTCCTTCCTGTCCTCTGTCTACCATCCTCTGGAGTCCATTTAAGCTCACGCCGACTGTTTCAGTGACTCCATCCAGCCACCTCGTTCTCTGTCGTCCCCTTCTTCTTTTGCCCTCAATCTTTCCCAGCATTAGGCTCTTCTCCAGTGAGTCCTTCCTTCTCATTAGGTGGCCAAAGTATTTGAGTTCCATCTTCAGGATCTGGCCTTCTAAAGAGCAGTCAGGGTTGATCTCCTCTAGGACTGACCGGTTGGATCGCCTTGCAGTCCAAGGGACTCGCAGGAGTCTTCTCCAGCACCAGAGTTCAAAGGCCTCAAATTAGACATACCCAGTTCCAGCAACAGTTCTTTATATATGTTTTAGCCTCCGGTCCATGCAGCCACATGACCATGGAGTGAGGAGTTGGTTAGCCAGAACTGGGTTCTAAGTGCCCCTATTGAGACTATCTGTACAAACCAAACAGGGGCCATTAAACAAATAACGAAGTAATAAACTCTCCATGCATCAGGGAAAAACAGGCTTTTAAAAATTCAGCTTTCCCTCCATTAACGACATCTCTTGACCCCTTCGATAACCCTCACCTTTTAGAGATTTCCCCGCTACGTTTTCCTGAGCAGATACACATACAATTTTAAACCATTCAAGATTAAAATCGTTTTTCCCCCTCAGAAAGTTGAGTGCCGGTATCAGTGACTATTAGCTGTTACAGTTCAATAGACAGTTGGTGCCTTGGATTGAATAAAATTGCTACGGCTTATGGGGATTTTTTTAGTTCTTTGCCAGCAAACTTCCCTTTCCTCTTTATTATTTTTTTTTAAATCTCCACCTCGGTGCAAACGAGCCCTCTTTAGCTCAGGCTGCTCTTTCCACATAAAATATACGCTCGTAGCAGGAGTGAAAAATGCCACGCTAATTACACCATTATTTTATTATGTAGCGCGACTAAAAAAAAAAAGTCTACTAAAGAATTAATTTGGTTAAAATAATTTGAATTGAGCAATTATTTCCTTAACACTGGAATTAGCTGAAAGGAGTTTCAAGTGGTTTATTGCCAGCGCTACATAATAAAATGATTGTTTAATTAGCAATAAATTTGTCATTTGCTATAGGAAACAAAAGGATTGTTTCTTTCATCCAGACATGACATTAAACCAAAAGTTACGCCTCTTTTTTTTCTCAACATTTTTTTTGAGCTACTATATTCTTCTTTGCCTGGGAATAAATTAAAGATCATGCTGGATCAAAGCAAAGTTGGGGGGCGGGGGGGTTATTAAGCACAGGTAGTCCTCAACTTACAACTGTTTGTTTAGTGGCCATTCAAAGTTACGATGACACCAGGGGTGAGTTCTAAAATTTTTTTTACTACCAGTTCTGTGGGTGTGGCTTATTTTGTGGGCTTGGCTTGACGGTCATGTGACAATTCTTTAGGATTTAGCAGAGGTACTGGTCTACCAGGCTTTTAACTGCTCGCAGAGCTGTACCAGTCTACTCATTTGTTTTTGGAGGCACCGGTCTACCCCCACACTGCCTTTTAATACTGATCAGCTGTAGGGCGGCCCTTTGAAGCCCCCAGGCAAGAGTTTAAACAATTTTTTTCCTTCTAGCCAATCAGCTGGGACTCGGGAGGCAGCAATAGATTGGGGGTGGGGTCAAATAAAAGGTAAGAATAACGTGGGGGGGGGGCAGCTCCCGAACAAAGAGAACCGGTTCAGTGACGTCATATTGTCACCGCTACTGGCTCGGCAGAACCGGGCAGGAACCCGCCACTGGATGACACTGAAAAATACCTTACAACCGTTCCCCAAACTTATTACTTTAGTTACATTAATTACATTACAGCATGCCACGTGCTCAAAATTCAGGCACTGGCCAACTGGCATGTATTTATGACAGTTGTAGCATTCTATGACCACATGATCATCAGTTATGACTTACTGGGGGGCTTCCAACATGCAAAGTCACTGGAGGAAGCCAGATTTGTTGAAAGACTTAACAACCATGGCAGAAAAAAATTTAAATGTCTTTATGTGAGGATTGAGGGAGACGGTGGCCCAGTGGCTAAGACGCTGAGCTTGCTGATCGAAAAGTCGGCCGTTCAGCGGTTCGAATCCCTAGTGCCGCATCACGGGGTGAGCTCCTGTTACTTCTCCCAGCTTCTACCAACCTAGCAATTCGAAGGCACATAAAAAATGCAAGTAGAAAAATAGGGACCCCCTTTGGTGGGAAGGGAACAGCGTTCCGTGCGCCTTTGGCATTGAGTCATGCCGGCCACATGACCACGGAGACATCTTCGAATAGCGCTGGCTCTTCAGCTTTGAAACAGAGATGAGCACCGCCCCCTAGAGTCAGGAATGACTAGCACATATGTGCGAGGGGAACCTTTCCCTTTATGTGAGGATTACAGGCCTTTTTTCTTTCCTGCATGGAAAAGAATAATAGATTAACAGAATTGGAAGGGACCTTGAAGGTCTTCTAGTCTAGCCCAACCTCTTGCTCAGGCATTGAAGTTGCAACGGCACTGAAAAAAGTGATACGATCGTTTTTCACACTTACGACCACTGCAGCGTCCCCATGCTTAGGTGACCAAAATTCGGATGCTTGGCAACTGGCATGTATTTACGACGGGTTTTTTTAAAAAAAAAAATTTCAATTTATATACCGCCCTTCTCCCCGGGAGGGGGACTCAGGGCGGTGAACAACCAAATTTAAAACACACATTAAAATACAAACATTAAAAGAATTTTAAAATTGAATTAAATCGTTGGCGTTCCAGATAAAAGTCTCAACCCCATTAAAATACCCAATTTAAAACCCCAGAAATCAATAATAGCAAAAATTTTGTTAAAACCCCATTAAAATCGATCAAGCAAGGCCGGCTTGTTGGAATAAATAGGTCTTAAGGGCCTTTCGGAAAGCGCGAAGGTCCGGGATCAAACGAATTTCTGGAGGCAGCTCGTTCCATAGGGCGGGTGCCCCCACAGAGAAGGCTCTCCCCCTGGGGGCCACCAGCCGACATTGCTTGGCTGATGGCACCCTGAGAAGGTTGCGGTATCCTGGGCTCACGTGATCCCCTTTTGCGACCTTCTCCCAAGCAAAGCCAATGGGGAAGCCGGATTCGCTTAACAACCGTGTTACTAACTTAACAACTGCAGTGATTCACTTAACAAATGCGGCAAGCAAAGTCGTAACATGGGGCAAAACTCACTTAACAACAACTGTCTCATTTAGCAACAGAACCTCTGGGCTCAATTGTGGTCGTAAGTCAAGGACTACCTCTGTATCTCTGAATACCAGCTCTTGCATATTCAAATTTAGTCTTGAAGGAGAAGAGTTCTACGCTGCGGTTCCATGACAATTTTCACATTTGATTTAGCTGTCCGTGTCTAAAGACTGTTGGAAGGATTTCTTCCTTCCATGAGTTTGTCCAAGTCTTCTCTTCTAAACAGTGATTGGGGCCAAATGCTCGAACCAGTGAACCCCACAAGTTAGTGGAGGTGAGGGGCAAGGCATTTATTAGGAAGAAAGCACGAGACCCTCTTCTTACTTCTGTGTCCTTCTCCTCCCCAGATATGTATGACCAGGTGCTGAAGTTTGGGGCCTACATTGTAGACGGTCTGCGAGAATATAAGCAACCGGTCCTTGTTTATATCCCACCCCAAGCAGAACTCCGAGGAGGGTCCTGGGTGGTGATCGACCCCACCATTAATCCTCGACATATGGAATTGTACGCTGACCGGGACAGCAGGTGAGTCTGTTTTTCTGATGTAATTTAACATAACTTTGAGATGCAAACAGCAATAGCACTTAGACTTATATACCGCTTCACAGTGCTTTACAGCCCTCTCTAAGCGGTTTACAGAGTCAGCCTATGGCCCCCAACAATCAGGGTCCTCGTTTTACCCACCTTGGAAGGATGGAAGGCTGAGTCAACCTTGAGCCTGGTGGGATTCAAACTACCAAACTGCTGGTAGCTGGCAGTCAGCAGAACTGCAGTACTGTATTCTAATCACTGCGCCACCATGGCTCTTCTGCAGTGTTAATTAACAGAACAGCTATACTTACCTGTAATAAGTTTATTGTTCCGCCCCAGCTTCGGACCCCAAAGAACGCAGTACACACAAAGTCTGTACAAACCTTAGTTTACTAAATTAAATCAGCCTTTTTCAAGCAAAGGCTGTTAATTAACTTTCTTACAAGAATCCAAAGAATAAGTAATCGTAATCTTACTAGGGTTGGCAGAAAGCCCAGAAACAATTTGCAGGAAACTGATAAGAGAACTAAGATCAAGACGCAAAGGAGAGTGAACGAAGTTGTTCCCTGCAAATTGCCTCAGTCGTCGTCCTTCCTTAAATAGGCTAAGGGAGTGGCCAATTAGCCCCAAGCCTTACTCTCGAGGAGACTCCTCCTGAGAAGCCACTCCTGCCTTTTGGCAGCTCTGCGCACCCGTGCATTAAGAAGAGGCTCCTCCTCTTCTTCCTCTTCACTTATGGGAGCTTCTGGCGGTTCTGAAGGCCCTGGCTGAATCCCTGCCTCTGGCACCACATCTTCTCCAGCCTCCTCACTGTCCAACTCGAGTGTCAGCTGCACAGGCTGTTGGTGCAGCACCACACCAGCCTCCTCGCTGTCTGAATCAGCTACTAGCTGCACAGGCCGCTGACGGGCCACAATTCTTATATCATGGAAATTATATCATGAAACTAAGGAGAAATTTCCTGACAGTGAGAACAATAAAACAAGGGAATGGCTTGCCTTCAGAAGTTGTGGGTGATCCATCACTTGAGGCTTTTAAAAAGAGACTGGATAGCTATTTGTCTGAAATAATCTAAGATTTCCTTCTTGAGCAGGGGGTTGGACTAGAAGACCTCCAAGCTCCCTTCCAACCCTGTTATTTTGAAATCCTTATGAAGCCAGAGTACCTGCAATGTTTTGTAGCAGCTATCGCTAATATTTGAGATGGACCCACTGCAGACTTCGTGGCAGTTCGTCACACTAACCCCTGAATCCTTGCAATCAACTTTCTGTTGGTCCTTTATCAGAGCTACAGAGAACGGTTCAACATCACTGAGTTTATTGTGGCTGTTTCTTTAAGCCCGCTAGAAAAGTTGCAAACGGCGATTACATGACCCCAGGATGCTGCAATGATTGTAAATATATTTTGGTTACCAAGCATCCACAAGACAGTCATAAGTGCAAGGACCAGTCCAGGGGTGGAAACCATGCATGAGCTTCGCCCTATCTGGGACAAACTGGTAGCAACCCACCACTAGTTCTAACCGTCAGGAAATTTCTCCTTAGTTTTAAGTTGCTTCTCTCCTTGATTAATTTCCACCCTTTGCTTCTTGTTCTGCCTTCAGGTGCTTTGGAGAATAGCTTGACTCCCTCTTCTTGATTCTATCCCTCTGTTTATGCAGCCCAGAACTGTGTTGGCTTTTTCGGCAGCTGCTGCACACTGCTGGCTCATATCCTATCTTTATTTTTCCAGTTTCTTCCTCCACGTCAATTTTAGATGCATTCCGTTCAGTTTTCAGAGAGAATTCTAGCTAACAAACAGATAGACAGGCAGACAGAAAGAGGGACAGACAGTCCTACATCCCTTGATGTAATTTCTTTCCAATACTTTATTGTTGCAAAAAAAAAATGAAAAAGAAAATTAGAACTAATCTTATCATATTTAAAATGCTTAAGCCTCGGTACGAATCATAAAACAACATTTAAGATCTAAATTATAACTAACTACTCATAACATTATGCTCCATAACCATTAATACATCTCATAAAACTAACCCAAAACAACATAATCATTATCAATATAATGCACATATGGGGACAGCCAAGCAACTTGCCTAATGTACTATAAAAAAGCAACAATATTGTCTTTATTATCTCCAAACGAAACTGAAATCTGCTAGTTATTTTTTCAAGGGTATAGAAAGAGGTAAAAAAAAAAGTATATAATCCCCCAGCTGTTCTCAAATGCCAGCCAATTGCTTGTAGTTTCAAGGAACAGCAGAGATAGGAGTGTTACTAACTTAACTGCATTGATTCACTTAACAACTGTGGCAAGAAAGGTTGCAAAATGGGACAAAACTCTGCCTTGCTTAGTAACAGAAATTTTGGCCTCAATTGTGGTCATAAATCAAGGATTACTTGTATGTAGTACAGAGCTGGGTTTCATTTAGCTTTGCTACCGGTTCATTCACGCGCACACCACTTCTGTGCATGCACAGATTGTATTTGATGATGTCTGGGCGGGTGGGCGGAGCCTCCCGCCACCGCTGCTACTGATTTGCGCGAACCGGTAGCAACGCACCACTGATGTAGTATATGTGTACAATGAATCCCCTATCTGTTCCCTTGTACAAAGTAAGGCTAGTTTACTAGAAGGACATAGCATTTATATCTGTACTTTGATTATTAAAATATGCTTTTATCTCACTTTAGGTTCTTACCATGCTTCATTTTGTGAAGTTTCCAGCAGCTTAAAAACATTCCTTCTGTTTATTAGGATTTTTTCCTCCCCTTCTTCAATTTTGCAGTGAAAGTTGTCTGGCTAATTCAAATAAATATAAAGTATAAATTTCAACTTAGTTCCCTTCTTTACCTGGTTTTCTTCAAGGTTTTTGCAATAGCTAATAATGCATTGTAAGCCACCCTGAGTCTCCAGAGAAGGGCAGCATATAAATCAAACCAATAAATGAATGAATGAATGAATGAATGAATGAATGAATGAATAGCAACAGCACTTTGTATAAACTATTATATAAACTATTATATAAACTATTAATATAAGTGCTTTATAACCCTCTCTAAGCGGTTTACAGAGTCACCAACAATCTGGGTCCTCATTTTACCCACCTCGGAAGGATAGAAGGCCAAATCTAGGATTTGGAGCCTGAGTAGCGTAGGGGGGTAATGCCTCCTACAAAGGCAGTATTTAAGATCCAGCTGCTGCAATTACTTGCGAGTTCAATCCCAGGCAGGCTCAAGGTCGACTCAGCCTTCCATCCTTTATAAGGTGGGTAAATTGAGGACCCAGTTTGTTGGGGGCAATAAGCTGACTTTGTATAAATATAAATATACAAAAGTATGAAGGCTATTGCTTAATGCATTGTAAGCCGCCCTGAGTCTCCGGAGAAGGGCGGCATATAAATCAAATTAAAAAAAAAATCAACCTTGAGCCTGGTGAGATTTGAACTGCCAAATTGCAGGCAGCCGGCAGTCAGCAGAAGTAGCATTCTAACCATTATGTCACTGTTAGGATTTTTTTTAGCGCTGTTTTCTTTTTTTCAGCCTCCTTTCTAACTGGCTCAGCTTGTTCTATGCTGACATGTTTTAATCCATTCTTTCAGACTTCGTTTCTTCCATTAACAGCTAGGAGAGATCTATGGAGATTCTCAGTCATCCAGGTGATGGTTGTCCCAAAGATTGCTCCTTCAAGAAGCAACTGGACCTTCTGGTTTTTCTTTGAAGACCTTTTACTTCTCATCCGAGAAGCTTCTTCGGCTCTGACTGGATGGTGGGGAATGGAATAGAAATATAAATGGAATAGAAATCTTTCCATTCCCTACCATCCAGTCAGTTGAAGAAGCTTCTTGGATGAGAAGTAAAACGTCCTCAAAGAAAAACCAGGAAGTCCAGTTGCCTCTTGAAAAAAAAAGCACCCTGGAGACAACAGCTAGAAGAGTTTTTAAAGAGGTCAGAATTTCTAAAAGGCTGCTTAGGGGTCTTTACCCCCTCAATGTTTTGTATGCTAATTTCTGTTAAAACATCTTTTTTTTTTCAGAGGTGGCGTTTTGGAACCTGAAGGGACAGTGGAAATCAAATTCCGAAAGAAAGACTTAGTAAAAACCATGAGGCGTGTGGATCCCATCTATATGGGGCTGGCAGAGCGACTTGGTAAGTCTTGGCGGGTTGCTTATTTCCGATAGTCCTTGGCTTACAACAGGTCGTTTAGTAACCATTCAGTGGCAGTGAAAAAAAAGTCCCAAAGGTGCTTTTTTCCAAGAGGCAACTGGACTTCCTCGTTTTTCTTTGAAGACCTTTCCCTTCTCATCCAAGAAGCTTCTTCAGCTCCGACTGCATGATGGGGAACGGAAGGATTTATACTCCTTGCAGACAGCTGGTCATTTGCATCCTTTTAGACAGCTCTTGAGGCCGCTTGGAGGTTGGTCTGCATCTCAGAGTCAACCTGAGAAGTGCAAATGGGTGTGGATCCCTCTTGGAGCTGCTGAAAGGACTGTGTGGTGGAGCTGTGCTTTCTGCAGGATGTTTTCTGCCCTGTGTCCCTTCACCGTTGCTTCACAGGGCGGAGAAAAACATCCTGCAGAAAACACAGCTCCACCACACAGTCCTTTCAGCAATTCCAACAGGGATCCACACCCATTTTGCACTACTCAGGGGACCCTGAGGACACAGAGAAACCCCCAAGCAGCCTCAGCAACTCTCTAAAAGGGTGCATATAGGAGCCTGGATAGCTCAGCAGACTAAAAGCATGGTGATTAGCACCAGCTGTCCGCAATTACTGTAAGTTCGAATCTCCCCAGGCTCAAGGTTGACTCAACCTTCCATCCTTTCTAAGGTAGGTAAATTGAGGACGCAGTTTGTGGGGGCAATAAGCTGACTTTGTATAAATATATAAAAGTATGAAGGCTATTGCTTAACGCATTGTAAGCCGCCCTGAGTCTCCGGAGAAGGGCAGCATATAAATCAAATTTTTTAAAAAAAGGATGTTCCTGCTGTATGGATTTACCTCAGGATGCTCCTGCTGTGTGGATTTACCTCAGGATAGGAGCCTGGATAGCTCAGCAGACTAAAAGCATTGTGATTAGCACCAGCTGTCTGCAATTACTGTAAGTTCGAATCTCCCCAGGCTCAAGGTTGACTCAGCCTTCCATCCTTTCTAAGGTAGGTAAATTGAGGACCCAGTTTGTGGGGGCAATAAGCTGACTTTGTATAAATATACAAAAAGTATGAAGGCTATTGCTTAATGCATTGTAAGCCGCCCTGAGTCTCCAGAGAAGGGCGGCATATAAATCAAATTTTTTTTAAAAAAGTCCTTCCATTCCCCACCATCCAGTCAGAGCCGAAGAAGCTTCTTGGATGAGAAGCGAAACGTCTTCAAAGAAAAACCAGAAGGTCCAGTTGCCTCTTGAAAAAAAGCACCTTTGGGACAACCATGAGCTGGATGACTGAGAATCTCCACAGACACTGAAAAAAAGTGTCTTACAACCATTTTTTTAGACTTATGGTCATCGCAGCATCCCCATGGTCACATGGTCAGAATTCATCCAGCTTAGCTCCTGGTTCATAAAATAATTTTTGACGTTGAATAAGAAAAGGTGATTTAAATTTACAGATTTTTAATAAATGCTAAGGAACAGGGATATGCAACATATGCAATTGTATATGTGCATTTGCGTTTTACATATGTACTGTTTTTTTTCTGCTCATAAATCAAACTTACGCTGTCTAAGAAATAAAACCATGGTTTACCACTATGTTTGAATGGGTAAACAGCCACCAAAAAAACAATACAAAACCCAACGAGTGGGCTTGAGAAGGGAGGGGATGAAATGGAAACAGCACATAGAATCACTGGATGTATTCATTGATTTTAAAGAATGTCACTGATCAGTCAGGCAGAAGATTGTTAACACAGTGAAATTATTTTTAATGAAAGGACATAAAAAATTGCAGATGATAAATGACAGTCTCTGAAGGGTCACTCCCCTGTGTACGAAAGAGAAGGGATAGCCCTTGGATTTCCAACATCTGTTACGTATAAAAATACAACTCAGAGAGATTTCCTATGATGAAATTGGTCCTGTTCTCCTAACAGAACCTCCAAGATTAATCCTTGGAAGACGTCCATGGTTCTAACCAGTGGTAGGATTCAAATAATTTAACAACCGGTTCGCCCAGGGTCAGATTCAGGTGTGGGTTCTACTGAACTTTACTACCGGTTTGCATTGTGCCTGCGCTTCTGCGCATGCGCAGATCACCTATGATGACATCCGGGTATGTGGGCGGAGCCTCCCGCTGGTTTTACTACCGGTTCTTACGAACCGATCCGAACCGGGGGCAATGCACCACTTGTCAGGTTGGCTGACGTGAGAGGCGTGGCCCATCCCTGTCCTCCTGCTCCACCACACATGTGAGACGAGCCTCCTACAGTGGCCAACCTGACCCTGGGCGAACACCCCCCGCTATCAAAGTGGATCCTGGGTGCTGTGCTGCAATGGAGAAACAGGCAGTGGAGTGGCTGGCACAAGGGAAGGAGAAAGAGCAGAGAGAAGAAAGAGGGAATCGGCTTCCTCCTTCCCTCACACTGGCCGCTCCCTTGCCCATTTCTCCATCGCAGCGTAGCGCAGAGCCAAGGATTCACCCAAACTGGTCTGAACCAGTTGAATGCCACCACTGACGTAACCCCCGGACAGGCCCTTTGGATCTACAAGATCCATGGCTTTTTCCTGATCTGCTCTGTGGGTTGATCCTCCCAAACTGGGTGCTGCTACACTCTCACTCTCTCCAGTGACAGTGGGAAAGAATATAATCCACATACATGATTTATTTGAGAAAGTTTATATGGCTTCCTAACTCACTTTTGGTGACTCCGGGCGGCTTCCAAAAATAAAAACTCAATATAAAAACATTAAAAAGCAATACCACACACACACCCCACTCCCCTAACAGAAACAATCAAATAATCCACTTGATGGGCTCTATCCTACTTGGAGGTTGCAGGCCTGTTGGAAAAACCAGGTTTTCAGGGCCTTGCAAAAGAGAGTTAAAATCGGGTGTGCGTGTGTGGGTGTCAATCTTATCTCCACAGGGATGATGTTTCACAGGGAGGGAGCCACCACAGAGAAGGCCCTTCTTCTTGGTCCTACCAGATGCTACGAGACCCATAGCATCCCTTGCCTCTCTGCTCTGGTGGGTTGGGTTGATGTGACCAGGAAAAGATGGTCCTTCAAATAACCTGGTCCCAAACCACGTAGGGCTTTGAAGGTAGCAACCAGCATCTTGAATTGGACCTGGAAGCAAATTGTCAGCCAATGCAACAGGAGAGGCGACACATGTGTACCTCCAGGACTGTGCAAAGCTATACAGCAGGGGTGTCAAACTTGATTTCATTGAGGGCTGCATCAGGGTTGTGTTTGAACTCGGGAGGCCGGGGGGTGGGGGGTTTCATGGCCAGGATGGGTGTGGCCAGCTCAACATCACTCATCAAAGCTCCATTTTCAAACCCACCAGGCAGGGGTGAAATCTACTTACCTTCCTGACCGGTTCGGAAGTGCACGCACCATGCACACGCACTCGCTTCACTCATGTGCACGCATCACAGGTGCGGGCAGACCTTCTGCAAGTGTACAAAACCTTCTGCGCATGCGCGGAAGGTGAAGAACACATTACTTCCTGGTTGCAACCAGGAAGTAATGACACTCGGCTGGGTGGGCGGAGCTATGCCCCGCCGTCGCTACCGGATTGCTGAACCACCAGCCAAAATCGCTACTGGATCGGGTGATCCGGTCCAGTCTGGGAGCTTTTCGCCCCTGCCACCTGAGCTCCATTTTTAGCCGCGATGGCCTGCTGTAGGCTTCTGTGAGCGAAAACAGAGCTCGGGAAAGTCGCACGCAGCTCCCTGAGCTCTGTTTTTTTTTTTTTTTAATTAGATTTATATGCCACCCTTCTCCAGAGACTCAGGGCGGCTTACAATGCTTTAAGCAATAGCTTTCATACTTTTGTATATTTATACAAAGTCACTTATTGCCCCCACAAACTGGGTCCTCAATTTA
Source organism: Coluber constrictor foxii (assembly GCA_038048745.1). NCBI lineage: Eukaryota > Metazoa > Chordata > Lepidosauria > Squamata > Colubridae > Coluber > Coluber constrictor. The sequence goes on from CM075958.1 coordinate 340,304,926, forward strand.
CCCACCTTAGAAAGGATGGGAGGCTGAGTCAACCTTGAGCCTCGAACTCGCATAATTGCAGACAGCTGGGTGTTAATAACAGGCTATCTAGCCCGTCGAGCTATCACTGGCAGAGGGCTGCAAGAGACCATCGCGACCGAAAACTGAACTTGTGAGGGCCACGGCAAACCCACTGGCCAGTCCTTTGCTTTGTTTGCCTTGAGTTTGACACCCCTGTCATACAGGCTGCCACATTTTGAACCAACGGAAGCTTTCAGATACTCTTCAAGGGCAGCCCCATGTAGAGTGGTGATCCGCTGTGTAAAGACAAGAGAAAGCTTTCTCTGCCGCTGGCGGAGTCGTACAGAAACCTCAAAGATTAGCAAGTGACCATATTTATATTGGAACTTGTAAGATTAATTAACTAGAATTTTAAAAGACACAGTTCTTTAAGCTGCAAGGAACAGTCTCAAGTGCTATTATTACAGTATATACAACAAGATGAAGTCCCAGCTGCCAATTCTTTAGCTGCTGTTGCTTTTCATGAGCATTAAATTCTTCCCAATAATTTAGGATGCTGTACAGGTAGTCATCGACTTACAACCGTTCGTTTATTGACCATTTGAAGTTACAGGGCCACTGAACAAAGTGACTTACGAGCATTGTTCACACTTATGACTCTTGCAGCATCCCCATGGTCGCATGATCAAAATTTGGACATTTGGCAACTGGCAAGTAACTGTGTTACTAACTTAACAACTGCAGTGATTCACTTAACAACCGTGGCAGGGAAGGTCATAAAATGGGACAATATGCACTTAACAACTGTCTTAGCAATGAAAATTAACTGCAGTCATAATTTGAGGACTACCTGTAATGTGTCAGCATATTTATGCAGATCCAACCATGTGGTCTTTGGCAATTGGCAGATGGCGATTTTGTGGATGTGCAGATTTTTCTAAGTGCTGGCCGGGATTTTTCAGCATGGTAACTAATATGCTGATCACCTCTGGGACCATCAAAGCTGATTTATGCCATAATCTAGTCTAGTGAAGAAAAGGACCAGGGGAGACATGATAGCAGTGTTCCAATATTTGAGGGGCTACCACAGAGAGGAGGGGGTCAAGCTATTTTCCAAAGCACCCGAAGGCCAGACAGGCAATAATGGCTGGAAGCTGACCAAAGAGAGATTCAACCTAGAAATGAGGAGGAACTTTCTGTCAGTGAGAACAATCAACTAATGGAACAGATGTTGCCTTCAGAAATTGTGGGAGCTTCATCCCTTGAGACTTTCAGGAAAAGATTGGACTGCCATTTGTCAAAAATGATGTAAGGTCTCCTGCTTTAGCGGTTGGTTGGACTAGATGACCTATGAAGTCCCTTCCAACTCTTGGATTTTCATATCTTGATACTTTGTGATCTTCTCCAATTCTACTCTACGATCTCCTGGTACTTCCACATCAGTTATCCACATTTTCTTCTTTCCAACCGCAGTTAAATCTGGTGTGTTACACGCCAAGACTTTATCGGTGTGAAGGGACTTAGTTCATTTGTGACTATGTAATGATTCTAGTCTGATCCCACTTTTAACTCCTCCCCCTGACTTTGCTAATCCTTTTTCTACAATCACTTTGTATTCAAAAAAATCCCACGATATTTTAACTTGCTCGTTGTCTGCTACTTTTTCAAGACGTTGCAGCACCATTGAGGGAAAAAGGATCCCATTTGTTTTCCTATCCTGCAGCTACAGTGAGCGAGACCCTCCTGTCTTTTCTATAAATGAGTATTTCTCAATATTAGCAACGTTAAAATGTCTGGACTTACTTATTTATTTATTTATTAAATTTGATTTATATGGCGCCCTTCTCCGGAGACTCAGAGCGGCTTACAATGCGTTAAGCAATAGCCTTCATACTTTTGTATATTTTATACAAAGTCAGCTTATTGCCCCCACAAACTGGGTCCTCAATTTACCTACCTTAGAAAGGATGGAAGGCTGAGTCAACCTTGAGCCTGGGGAGATTCGAACTTGCAATAATTACAGACAGCTGGAGTTAAATTACAATGCATTAGTCTGCTGAGCTTTCCAGACTTCAACTCCCAGATTTCCCCAGCCACCAAGCAAACTGGGAGTTGAAGTCCAGACATCCTAACAACAGTGGTGGGATTCAACCGGTTCGCACCACTTCGGCCAAACCAGTTGTTAAATTGCTGGCTGGCCCCTCTCCTCCCCGTCCTGCCCATTCCAGAAGTCTCCACATGCCCCGTTTTGGCTCCCAGGAGGCTGCAGGGAGGCCTACTAGGCCCAAAACAGGGCACCGGGGCTGTACGCGCCCTCCGGCCTGTTTTTGCTCCTGGGGGTGTGTGTGTGCAGGAAGCTGAGTTCTGCCTGTCACACCCCCTGGCCACACCCACCATGGCCACGCCCACCCAGCCGGTCATTAGGGCAGAGAACCGGTTGTTAAATTATTTGAATCCCACCACTGCCTAACAATGCAAGGTTGTGAAACTTAGAGAACATAATTTCTCAAAAGAGAGAGAGAGAGAGAGGCTTTTTTCAATACATATATATATGTTCCCTGTCCCTTCCTGATCCAGCTGCTGTTGCGGGACCATCCTTAAACCCCTTTCTTCCTCATTGCTTTTTACAAATGGCACAATTCCTAGCTTAAAAGAGGCATAGCTATCAACCCCCCCCCCCAAATGGTTTAGGTTTCAGATCATTTCTACGATCGTGAGATGAGGGTGTATTTTAATTTCCACAAACTCCACCAGCTTTTCCCTCCAAAGCGGGCCATGAATCCTAGGCCAACCCTTTCACCCCCTCCGCAGAGACCGAGTGCTTTAAAAGCTTCCGAGCCTGATAAGTATCTTTGCTGAGATGGATCATAATTGCGCCCCTCTGTTGGGCAATCGTTGGCAACGGCTTCCCACCGCAACCCACCCACCCTCAGGAAGGCTCAGGTTCAGAGGACATTGTGGATTGCATAATTTCTCCCCTCTCTCTCTCTCTCTCTGCTTTTGTTGTGTATGTGTGTGTGTGGTTTCCCCCCTTTCTGGCCAATTTAAAATTTGTCAAAGCCGGTCGTCTTCTGGATCACTGCCCTTTGATATTTCGTGCACTCCATTTGGCACAAACAAGCCGCAGGGTTGCGGTTCATGCTGACTCCAGCAGAAGTGAAGAGCGGTTCCATTTATCTCGGCTTGCCTGCTGCATAACTTGTTCATTAGCCGGGGGTTCACTGCCTCTGTTAACCCCTGGATGGCTGCTATCATTCCCACCAAACGCCGGGTTTCGTGGCGAGAGAGAGCACCAGGTTTCCCCCCCCCTCTCCCCCAGCTGCTGGTAGAAGGTGGAAGGTTAGGGGTGTGTATAGGGAGTGTGCGGAAGTGGGGGGGGGCTATCTCAGAAAAGGGTTGCATTTTCATTCAAAACTCCGTTCTTCGGTTGGCCCCGAAGTGCAGGCAGGTTGGGGAAATATTGAATAATGTGACACTGAGCTGCTAATTATCCATTTTCGCGTGCCCTAACTGAAATCTTCATTGGTTTTGTGTTTATTACAATGTCACTCAGTCTTGTCATAGTGTGGTGCCTCGGCGTAAGCAGGAAAGGGGCAACGACAAGGGTGGGGGGAAGAGTGCCTGGGCTGTAGGCAGGGTAAATCTTTCAAAAGCTGTAAGGAACCGGTGGGATATTTGCTATCCTCCGTTCGTTGAGAGAAATGAGTCAACCAGAAGCACGTAGGGAAGGGGAAAAAGTGGAGCTAACCTTGAAAAACACACTTGCAAATGTGGTTTTGATTTAGTACAAACCAGTGGAACTGTTTGCTACTGGGTACCATATTATCTGGGTACCGTATATATGGAAGTTGGACCATAAGGAAGGCTGAGCGCCAAAGAATTGAGGCCTTTGAACTCTGGTGCTGGAGAAGACTCCTGCGAGTCCCTTGGACTGCAAGGCCATCAAACCGGTCAGTCCTAGAGGAGATCAACCCTGACTGCTCTTTAGAAGGCCAGATCCTGACGATGAAACTCAAATATTTTGGCCACCTAATGAGAAGGAAGGACTCACTGGAGAAGAGCCTAATGCTGGGAAAGATTGAGGGCAAAAGAAGAAGGGGATGACAGAGAACGAGGTGGCTGGATGGAGTCACCGAAGCAGTAGGCGTGAACTTAAATGGACTCCAGAGGATGGTAGAGGACAGGAAGGAAGGTTGTCCATGGGGTCGCGATGGGTCAGACACGACTTCGCAACTAACAACAGCAACCATATTATCTGCCACATATGGATTAAAGGGCAAAACTGAACAGTTTCCAGACTATTGTTATTATTACCCAAAATGACAAGCCGTTAGTTGTTATCAAGTTTAATGTCAGACACAAGGAATCTGGAACCAGGGTTGTTCAGATGAGTACAGGTTTATTCCATGCTATCTCTAAACAAGAATCTGAACTACTAACGGTCAAGGCAAATCGGCAGGAGAGAAGAGTCTACGGAATTCAAAGTGGGCTGAGCTTAGATCTCTTCTGAGCGAGCACAAACGGATTCCAAAGTGATGACTCATTTGACCCCTCCCTCGTGCTCAGCCCGTCATCTCCTATGTCTCCTTTTTCTCTATAGATGAAGGTTTGCAAAGACACCAGGGAGGTGAAAAACAAACTGATTAAGGTTTGTGTTTTCTGCTAAATTGACCGGTGTCATAGTTTTGACAGCCTTTCTGGCAAATGACAAGGATCCTAACCCTCGTTCTGTCGTGTTTCCAAGTGCTATTCTTTACAGGCACAAGAAATAAGATTCGGGAACTGAATTCCTGCCAGACTAATGTCCTTTTATTTGGATTTCTGTTAGCATGTTGGGTGAACCTTGGCAACTGTGATTAATCAATAAACTATGGTTAAACAATCCATGGTTTAGCATGTTAACCCAGCTTGTTTGACCCTAGAAGAAAAAACAGAACTGGCATGTGATAGAGTCTTCTGGTTAATCTTTCTCACTGGGCTCTATTCCTACCAAGTTTCTTTGTTATTTTGAGAAAGTCCTATTGTTCGGTGCTGGAATTGTTTATATAGGTAGTCCTTGACTTACAACTTTTTGTTTAGTGACTGTTTGAAGTCAGGGGTGAAACCCAGCAGATTCTGACAGAACTCTGGAGAACCGATAGCGGAAATTTTGAGCAGTTCAGAGAATCGGCAAATACCACCTCTGGCTGGCCCCAGAGTGGGGTGGGAATGGAGATTTTGCAATATCCTTCCCCCAGGAGTGGGGAGGGAATGGGGATTTTACAATATCCTTTCCCTGGAGTAGGGTGGGAATCAAGATTTTGCAGTATTCTTCCCCTGCCACGCCCACCAAGCCATGCCACACCCACCAAGCCACACCCACAGAACCAGTAGTAAAAAAATTTGGATTTTACCACTGTTTGAAGTTAAAATGGCACTTAAAAAGGTGACTTATGACCGTTGCATAAATGAGGACCCAGATTGTGGGGGCAATAAGCTGATTTTGTATAAAAAAGAACACCATTTGGGGGGGCCAAAAGCCCTACTAAGCAGGTATATACAAAAATATGAAGGCTATTGCTTAACTCATTGTAAGCCGCCCTGAGTCTCCGGAAAAGGGCGGCATATAAATCGGACCAATCAATCAATCAGCCAATCAATCAATTGCAGCATCCCCACAGTCATGTGATCACAAATCAGACACTTGGCAAACTGACTCGTATTTATGACGGTTGCAGTGTCCCAGGGTTACATCATCCCCTTTTGCGACCTGCTGACAAGCAATGTCAATGAAGAAGCCAGCTTCAATAACAACCATGCGACTAACTTAACAACTACAGTGATTCACTTAACAGCTGCGGCAAGAAAGGTCGTAAAAGGGGGCAAAACTCATTTAACCACTCGGCAATGGAAATTTTTGGGCTCAGTTGTGGTTGTAAGTTGAGGACTGTCTGTACATCTGGGAAAAAAGTTGTGATGTCTGTTAGCCAGCATAGGATGCTGAATTACTGGAATTTTTTGTCATTCGTGGACCAACAGCTTTTGACATTGATGTAGCACTTAGCAATAGCACTTAGACTTATATACTGCTTCACAGTGCTTTACAGCCCTTTCTAAGTGGTTTAAGGGACACCGTGGCTCAGTGGCTAAGACGCTGAGCTTGTCGATCGAAAGGTCGGCAGTTCGGCGGTTCGAATCCCTAGTGCCGCGTAACGGGGTGAGCTCCCGTGATTGTCGCAGCTTCTGCCAACCTAGCAGTTCGAAAGCGTGTAAAAAATGCAAGTAGAAAAATAGGGACCACATTGGTGGGAAGGGAACAGGGTTCCATGCGCCTTTGGCATTTAGTCATGCCAGCCACATGACCACAGAGACGTCTTTGGACAGCGCTGGCTCTTCGGCTTTGAAATGGAGATGAGCACCGCCCCCTAGAGTCAGGAACAACTAGCACATATGTGCAAGGGGAACCTTTACCTTCACCTTTATGTGAGGATTATATAAATCTAATTAAAAAATAATAATAATAAAAAATAAAATAAAAAAGGATTACAGACCTTTTTTCTTTCCTGCATGGAAAAGAATAATAGATTAACAGAATTGGAAGGGACCTTGGAGGTCTTCTAGTCTAGCCCAACCTCTTGCTCAGGCATGAAACCATGAGAATTGCCCCTCCATCTTCAGAAAACTCTACAAGTAATCCTTGATTTACAACCATTTGTTTAGTGTTTGTAGTGTTTGAATAGTGTTACTATTCAAAGTCACTAACCTTTACCTTTACCTAAGTGGTTTACAAGATCAGCATCTTGCCCCGACAATCTGGGTCCTCATTTTAGCGACCTCGGAAGGATGGAAGGCTGAGTCAACCTTGAGCTGGTCAGAATTGAACTCCTGGCTGTTGGCAGAGTTTGTCTGCAATGCTGCATTCTAACTACTGTGCCACCATGGATTGATTGCCTGGCTGAAGAATTCTGGGAGTTGAAGTCCACAGGTCGTAAAGTCGCCAAGGTTGGAGACCCCTGCCTTACTAACACTGATGATGTTAGCTAGTTTGGGTAATGAAAAATCGGCAAGAAAACCACCAAGCTCAGAGAGCACCAAGGACCCCTCATTTCGACCCTGAGCTACAACTATTCTCCTTTACTGACACTTTTCATTTCATGTTTAGTTCTTAGGATTGGGAATAGTGTACAGTAGAATCTTAAGTGTGATCAGCTTCAACAAGCCAGCTTTAGAAAATAAGCCAGGACTTGTATATATTTCCTCCTAAGCCTCGTGAGTAGCATCCCAGCCTATGCATGCTGGATGATCTGTCCCCCTCTACACACACCCACAAAAACACAGCCAGTTGAGGGTTAAAGAAGCACTTGGCACACACCACAGTCCTTATCTCCAACTTGGCAGCGATATTCACACCGTCTGCCAGGTGCTTTAATTGTTCACAGAAAGAAAATCACATACGTAGCTTTGCCAAAATCTGTTCTTTTAGCAGCTTCAGGCTTCAATGACTATCAGATTGAGTTTTGTTCGTCACAGGGATCATTGACCACCACCCTCTCTTATATAGTCTCTGGGTGTGATCCAGTGACTCATTGGTCCTGTGACTCAAGTCCAGTGACTCAGGTCTATTCCCTCGCACGCCTCCTCAGCTGCTGCAAGCGCTTATCTCGCCTTCGTTGACGTGCGTCCAGGAATGACGTCTCTCCCTCGCTCTCATCTGAGACACCTGTTTCTCCACTACTTTGCTCTCTTTCAGCTGGCACCTGAGACGGTGCCAGAGGGGGGGGGGGCTGGGAGATCTGGCTGGCTCCTCTTCCTCATGCTCAGAGCTTCCTTCCTCCAATGGGATAGGCTCAGAGGACGGGGCCACACTGTCTTCCAAGAAGAGTTGCCGTTAAAATGTATGAAATGGGCCTGCATAACAAGCCATGATGATGACTAAGCCACGGTGATTCATGGCTTGCAGTGTCGTCCCATAATTGGTGAAATAGATATATTTAAGTTAGTGGCATCATTTTGCGCATGTCATTGGCTCTGCAGATACAAGTAGTCCTTGACTTACGACCACAATTGAGCCCCAAATGCCTGTTGTTAAGTGAGACATTTGTTATGTGAGTTTTGCCCCATTTTACGATCTTCCTTGCCACAGTTCTTAAGCGAATCACTGCGGTTGATAAATTAGTAACACGGTTGTTAAGGGAAACTGGTTTCCCCATTGATTTTGCTTGTCCAAAGGTCGCAAAAAGGGGATCACACGACCCTGGGACACTGCGACCGTCGTAACTATGAACCGGTTGCCCAAGCAAAATCTGAATTTTGATCACATGATCATGGGGCTGCTGCAAAGGTTTGGAAGTGAGAAACGTGGCCATAAGTCCCATTTTTCAGCGCCATTGTAACTGTGAACGGTCACTAAATGAACTGTTGTAAGTCGAGGACTAATTGTACTATTGATTGGGTAGCCAGGAAGAGCACTGTTTTTGCATGACTCATCGTGTAATGATATTTTAGTGTTTTAGGTTTCTTCACGTAGAAAGAAAGGTCAAAGTCACCTTCGTTCGTACTGCATTGGTTCCTGTGTCTTCATTAGCGGCTAAGCAAAGAGGAACAGTTGACAGAGAGGTCAAGGAGAAAGCACCTGTTTGCTTGGCTTCTTCATTTCTTCATTAGTAGAGATGACGGAGAAGACATTGTTCTTCTGCCTTTCTAGGACAGGGGTGTCAAACTCAATTTCACTGAGGGCCACATCAAGGTTGTCTCTGAACTCGGGGGAGGTGACGGGGAGGGGGCATGGCTAGGGGGCATGGCCAGCGTGACATAACTCGTGCCAGGGGCGCCTGTCGTGGCCCGAGCGTTCTGCCAGCGAAAATGGACTCCTGGGCATGCAGCCCCCCTCAAGCTCCATTTTCGCTGGCAGAGGGCTGCAGGAGGCCATCGCAGCTGAAAACAAAGCCTGGAATGGCTGCGCATGGCCATCCCAAGCTCTGTTTTTGCTGGCAGACGGATCCAGGAGGCCGTCGCGGCCAAAAACGAAGCCTGGAACACAGTGGTGAAATTCAAAAAGTTTTTACTACCAGTTCTGTGGGCGTGGCCTGGTGGATGTGGTGTAGCTTGGTGGGCGTGGCAAGAGAAGGATACTGCAAAATCTCCATTCCCATCTCATTCCAGGGGAAACATACTGTAAAATCCCCATTCCCACCCCACTCCAGGGGAAGGATACTACAAAATCCCCATTCCCACCCCACTCTGGGACCAGCAAGAAGTGGTATTTGCCAGTTCTCTGAACTACTCAAAATTTCCGCTACCGGTTGCCCAGAACCTGTTGGATTTCACCCCTGCTGGAACGGCTGCGCACGGCCCTTCCAAGCTTTATTTTCACTGGCAGAGGGCTGCAGGAGGCCGTTGCGGCTGAAAACAAAGCCTGGAATGGCTGCGCACGGCCCTCCCAAGCTCCGTTTTCCCTGGCAGAGGGCTGCAGGAGGCCGTCGCGGCTGAAAACGAAGCCTGGAACAGCTGCATGCAACACTCTCAAGCTCGGTTTTTGTTGGCAGAGACCCCGCAGGCCAGTCCTTTGCTGCTTCCAGGGTGGCCCTGCGGGCCAGATCTATGTACCCTACAAACCGGATTCGGCCCGCGTGCTTTGAGTTTGACACCTCTGTTCTAAAAGATCCGAATCACCAGTCCTGCAAGGAGAGACTAACTACCTCTTTGACTTACGGTCACAACTGAACCCAAAATTTCTATTCAGACAGCTGGAATTTTGTCCCATTTTACGACCTTTCTTGCCAAAGCTGTTAAGTGAATCGCTGCAAGTTATTAAGGCAGGAACACAATGGTTAAGCGAATCCGGCCTCCCCATTGACTTTGCTTGTCAGAAGATTGCAAAAGGAGATCACATGACTCCGGGACAGTGCAGCCGTCCTAAATACGAGCCAATTGCCAAGCGTCCAAATTTTGATCACCTGGGGATGGTCGTAAGTGTGAAAAAATGGTCATGTCACTTTTTTCAGTGCCGCTGGTACCTTCGGTCACTAAATGAAATCAGGTGCAGTCCCATGATGCTTCACTTCATAATTTAATGACCATACCAGCTTAATGAATTAACCGGTCCTTTTTATACTCCAAAGTAGAGGACCCACTTGCATCCTTAAGGGTTAAGAGATTCATGGGGAGTGGAGAAGGAATCTCTTAATAGGGATTTTGAAGGAGATGTGGGGGGGTTTTGGGGGGGGGGGAAGAGATCTACAGAGAGATCTACAGAGGGATTAAATGGGTAGGTCCTCCAGATTATTCCATTTGTAGATGAAGGATGATTTCCTAGTGTGATTGACCTGTGGAAAGTCAGGAAGAACCCTAACTCATGCCAGTTTCTTTTTTAGGGAAAATAGGAAATGTTGTTTAAAAGACATACCAAAGACACACACACACACACACATACACATTCAACCCGACTTGTACACTAGGCCAATGGCCTCCAACCTTTTGAGCACCAGGAACCGGTTCCTTGAAGATAACTTTTTATCATGGACCGGAGGGGAAGTCGTTTCAAATGCTGCCTGCATCCCATGAATGGGGCTTTGCTTGTTTGCGTGGACCGGTTGCTGGCATGTTGCTGATTGGGCCCTGTGTTGGGAACCATGGGTTGGAGACCGCTGCCCTAGGCCAACTCTGTTGTGCTTACATCCTGCAGATATATAAGGCAGATCTGTGTAAATGTACTTCTGTTAACCAAAGGAATAGGCAGGATGCTTGCAAGGGCTTTGAAGCTTTTTTATTTCTTCAGCTTTTGGAGATGTCACCAACCCTTGCTCAAAAACCCTTCATGAAACAAAGGCTAAAAAACACTCTAAAAGAGCGAGAGAGAGGCAGAGGCAGACAGACACAGAGACAAAGACAGAGACAGAGACAGAGAGAGACAGAGAGACAGAGAGACATACAGACAGACACAGAGACAGAGAGAGACAGAGACATACAGAGAGAGAGAGAGAGACAGACATACAGAGAGAGACAGAGAGACAGACACAGAGAGAGACAGACACAGAGAGAGACAGACACAGAGAGAGACAGAGAGACAGAGACAGAGAGAGACATACAGAGAGAGGGACAGACACAGAGAGTGAGTTAGAAACAGAGACAGAGAGACAGAGAGACAGACAGACAGACAGACAGAGAGGCAGAGAGAGACACACAGAGAAAAGAAGAATAACTTTTCCCAACGGCTTTTCTTTTCCTTGGCCTAATCCTGCCAACCTTACAATCTAATTTTGCTAAACAATGACAAGCACATTGCTGACTCCCAGACAGAAGTGGGCAATGTGCATTTTCCTATAATCTACAGAAGCTGCAAATATTTACCTGTGCTTTAATATTTCAGAAAATTGAATTTCTGTGCAATATTTAAGGGTGTTTTTATTTTTCCTCCCCTCCCTGGTCTTTGCCCCTGGCAAATACAGGCTTTCCCCATTCTGGCTATTGTAAAGCGCTCGGCTGAACATCAGGCTGCAAAAGAAAAACCGGCTTTCCCCGGTCTTTAATTGTACGCGGGGCTTATGAAATTGATTTGAGAGCTTAGCTTTTTACAATGCCCAGTGAATACAAAACATTTCTGACAATCAATCAATGAAGGAATAATCACTCCTTATTCCTCTCTCTCTTCCTTCTCCTTCCCTATTGTTACTTTCCCCCCACCTTTCTCGGGGAGGATAAGTTCAAACGCCAGAAAATCTTTGTGAGACAACCACTTTTAAATTAAGCAGAAAATGGACATTGACACACTTGTTAATCTCACCTGGATCATTATTGGGGGTGTGAGGGGTGGGGGGGGGTAACAGGCAGCCTTCGACACAGGAATGCTCGTTTTCTGAACCACATCTACTGTCTTGCCAAAAAAAAAGAATTTTCTCTTTAAGTTCTTGTTTTTAAACAGCACCATAACAAGTTTTAGAAGTAGGTTAGTCCTTGACTTACAACATATTGACTCTGGCAATCACGGTCGTAAGTCATGTGATGGTAACTTATGAAGTGACTCACTTTACTGACGTAAAGTGGATCACCACATGACTGGATCCGGTTTTACAACCTTTTTTTGTGGCGTAAATGAGATCCGGTTGCCGAGCTCCCAAAATGTGATTGCGGGAAGCAAGCAGCTGTCAGACCTTCTCATTTGGGTTATAAATATCTTCCTTTGGGCTCCATCGTAATTTAGGACAATAACTAAGCAACCTGTCATAAGTTGAGAACTAACTGTAAATAGTTTTTCCAGGCTGTGATTCCCCCACCCCCACCCCCCGATTGTGCCATGGTGTGAAGGGAAGAAAAAAATCAAAAATTGTGTTTTTGAAAGAGGGTGATTCCTTTGACAAAATTATATTTGTGAATATAAATGTACTGTATGCCCACATGCATTTGGTTTATCCTTTGTTTCAATGGTTACAGGTTTCCCTTTCTTTGTCACAAAACTTTCCTTTGTAAACCCAAAGGTGCTTTTTCAAAAGACAATTGCCTTTTGTTTTTTCCTTTGAAGATGTTTTGCTTCTCATCGAAGAAGTATCTTCAGTTCTGACTGAATGGTGGAGAATAGAATGATTTATATTCCTTGCAGTCATCTGGTTGTTAGCCCTCTTTCTGAGAGTTGTTGAATAGTGCTAAACCAAACAAATTCTACTCCCATTTGCACTATTCAGGTGTCCCTGAATACAGATAAACCTGCAAGTGGCCTCAGCAACCCTCAGAAAGAGTGTTAACCATCAGAGGACTGCAAGGAATATAAATCCTTCCATTCTCCATCACTCAGTTAGAACTAAAGAAGCTTCTTGGATGTCCAACAGTCCTCATTTTACTGACCATGGAAGGCTGAGTCAACCTTGAACCGGTCAAAATCAAATTCCTGGCTGTGGGCAGAGGTTGCTTGCAATACTACACCATAACCACGGTGCCACCACAGTTTCTAGATAGATAGATAGATAGATAGATAGATAGATAGATAGATAGATAGATAGATAGATAGATAGATAGATGGATGGATGGATGGATGGATGGATGGATGGATGGATGGATGGATGGATGGATGGATGGATGGATGGATGGATGGATGGATGGATGGATGGATGGATGGATGGATGGATGGGTGGGTGGGTGGGTGAAGGGAGAGAGGGTGAAGGAGATGACAGATAGATGGAAGGATGGACGGATGCATGGATGCATAGAAGGATGGATGAATGCATAGATGGATGGATGGACGGGCAGGACAGACAGACAAACAAAATAATGAAGACAAATACATGTCCCAGGATAACGCTGCAGGATCCAATCTGGGTCGGTCACTGGGACTACAGGTTTTGTCTTCCAAGCTTTCGGATTCATGCTGGAGCCCATCCTCTACCAGAATATGTGACCCATTCTGCTGGAGAGAAGTTCCCTGAAGAACTTCGGCTCCAGCACGAGTCCGAAAACTCAGAAGACAAAACCTCTGGTCCCTGTGACCAACCTAGACTGGATCCTGCAAGATAGAGGATAAAGCCCCCGCCCAAAACCCCCAACTCTTCAGAATGCAGCACTGGGATGGGCAAAGAGATCCATGGATTGACGGGGAGGGTACAGCTGTTTTCCTGTGCGTTAGAAATCTTGTTTCTCCACGCCTCTACCGGTCGTTTTTCTTTCCAGGCCCCAACATTCTCTGCTCTTCCACTCTCTTTCCTGTCTGGCCTTGGAGATTCAGGCTTGTTTTAAAAACCTAGATACCTTCCTTTTTAAGCAGGAGCTCCCTAGAATGGCACAAATGCAGCCTGGTTATTCTCATTCTCCCCTCACGCTCTCTCTAGGCATCTGCGTTGGGAAACAGAGTGGTACATCTATAGGGTGGAATGGCTTTTGAACAGGGGGTGGGGATGGGCTGGAATTGTTCATACATTACATGCCATGTCCCAAATAAATAATGCATGTCTGAACCAGTAGATAAGCCGCTGAGCCGGGGGTCTTCCCCTCCTGTCTCCCTTGCTCTTCCCTCTTTGCAAGTCCCTGACAAGCATCTTTACTTTTGATTTCAGGCACCCCGGAGTTAAACCCAGCTGAGCGGAAGGATCTGGAGGCCAAGCTGAAGGAGCGGGAAGAATTCCTAATTCCCATTTACCATCAGGTAGCGGTGCAGTTTGCTGACTTGCACGACACGCCCGGCCGGATGCAGGAGAAGGGTGTCATTACCGTAAGTGTGGGGAATCTTTTCCTTACCAATGGCTGTCAAAAAGAGCTTTGGCTTTTGCAGGGCTGGTGGAGCTGCTGCTGAGAAGGTCCTCCAACCCAGCGTTTTGAAGGGTGGGGGGGAGAAGGAGATAGAGTGGGGGAAGGTCTCTTCCAGCCTGGATGATGCCGACAGCGTGGGGCGAATATTAAAAATTTGCAAAGGCTTAAAGAAGGGCCCTAATAGCCCTGAGGGTCTCCCCCGCTGCTCTGGGGGTGAAGGCAGAGCTGGGGCAGCACTGAAAGGTGGAATTCAGTGAAGTCCTTGGGTCCTCAGCAGTCCATGTGAATTAAACAATTGTCCCATTCTTGGTAGGAAGGAGAGGGAGATGAGGAGAGGGAGGGAAGGAGGGAGGAAAAGGAGAGGGGAGGGGAGAGGAAGGGAAGGAAGGAATGAACAAATGGAGGAGTGGGAGGAAGAAGGAAGGAAGGAAAGAAAGAAAGAGAGAGAGAGAGAGGGGGAAGGAGGAGGGGAGGAAAGGAAGAAGAAATGAAGGGAGGGAGGAGGGAGGAAGGGAGAAGGAAGGGAGGAAAGAGAAAGAAAAAAGAAAGGGAAGGAAGAGAAAGAAAGAAAGAAGGGGAGGAAGGGAAAAAAGAATGAACTAATGAAGGGAGGGAGGAATGGGGAAGGAAGGAAGGATGGATTCTGGGTCCTTATATGTTGCCAGGTTTTATTACACTGTGTGTAAGGTGAGCCCTGCTATGAACTGTAACTGCTAATTATGTTTTCCCCCTCTCGGTGTAATAAAAATCTTTGTTCTTATTTTTTAAATATTTTTTTAATCGTTTGACAAATCAGTTTGTAAGCCAGCGTTTTGAGCTACACAGTCTAGGGCCTGTATAAGCCACAGCTTTTCCTGACTGGTTCTTTTGCAACAAGCCAGCATAGCTGCTCTCACCTTGGACTCTCAAGCCACCACCTGTGCAACAGCAGTCTCGTTCTGACATATCTAATTGAACTGGGAATTGTGTGTTGCTGGCAGCTGCGTGCAGGGATGCAAATGCTGCTGAACAAAATGGTTTTACTTGCAAGAAAATGTAGCTCTGAATCCTCATCTCAGGGCCTGATTTTGGCTTAAAAACAACTTCTCTGCTCCATTTTTTCCCATCCTGTTTGGAAAAATATGTGTGTGTGGGAACGGGACTGTGACTTTTTAAAATCACTTTTTTAAAAAACCCTGTTGGATTCAGGCTGGGCCTCTTCATCAAAGGAAGAAATGCGCCTAGAGGCAAAGGTGACTTCTCAGGGTTTTGTTTGTTTGGTTCGGTATAATTTAACGAGAGATCTTTTTCAAAAAAAAAAAAGAAAACAAGAAAATTCAAACTAATATAAAATGAGAAAAAAGAAAAGAAGAAGAAAGAGAAAGCTTAAAAGTGCAAGAAAGTAAAAAAAGAGAAAAGCGAAAAAAATAAACAGAGAAGTAATTTTAGAAAAGTTATAATTACAATTATAAATTTACCTCTTACTCTATGGTTACAGCATAGCTCTCTCCTATTACCTATTCTGCCTAATCGTTAAAATCATACATTCATTTTTTTTCTGTTTCACTCTCAAAAAGTCCATAAGGAGTTTCCGGTCAGCAATAAATATTTACAAATAGTTCTCAGCTTGAGGGGTCCTTGTTGCTCTCTGAGCTTCCTTGTTTTTTTGTAGACATTTCCTTCCTTCCTTCCTTCCTTCCTTCCTTCCTTCCTTCCTTCCTTCCTTCCTTCCTTCCTTCCTTCCTTCCTTCCATTCGTTTGCCACCCATCTCGCTTTGAAGCTACTCTGGGCAGCTTACAACATTAAAAAGCAATAAAACCATAAAAAATAAATATTTCTAAAAACAACAAAAATATCCCGCCTTTATTTTTAATATGGTGGCAAAAGTATCCTATGCTCTTTCTTTTCCACAACAATCCTGTGAGGCGAGCTGGGCTTTGAGAGAGTGAGTGGCCCAAAGTCACCCAGTCGGCTTTCAAGATTAAGGCAGGACTAGAACTCACGGTCTCCTGGTTTCTAGCCTGGTGCCTTCACCACTAGGCCAGACAGGCTTTCTCTATAAAATTGGATTTATTCAGGAGAGCTCCCAAAGGCTCCAATCAAGGTTTCCATGAGAAAATCGGACATCCACTTGTCTGGAATGGTCTGAGGGCACCTGCACTGAATTGGGGGTAAACCTAGAGGACCTCAAAAGTCCCTTCCAATCAGGGGTGGGCTTCAAAAATTTTAGCAAGGGGTTCTCTGCCTAGTTCCTGGGTGGGCGTGGCCATGATGGGTGTGGCCTAGTCGGCCTCCTGCACCATGGCGGGTGAGGTGGGGCGTTTTTGCCCTCCTCGGGCTCCATTGAGCCTCCGGGAGGGTGAAAACAGCTTCCATAGATTCTGATAGGCCCTTTTTTCGCCGTCCCCGAGCCTCCATGTGGACCCCTGCACTTACTTGCATCCAAAATGAGCTGCATGGGGACTTCTGGGAGGGGAGGGGCGGGGTGGGCGAGAAAGGGAGGGGCCAGCCAGGAGTGGGATGTGGGGGTTCTCCGAACTGCACAGAATCTTAGCTAGAGGTTCTCCCGAACCCCCAGCAGCCCACCCCTGCTTCCAATCCAGTGGTGGGTTTCAAAAATTTTTACAACTGGTTCTGTGGGTGTGGCTTGGTGGGCATGGCAGGGGAAGGATACTGTAAAATCTTCATTCCCTCCCCACTTCAGGGGAAGGATACTGTAAAATCCCCATTCCCTCCCACTCCAGGGGAAGGATACTGCAAAACCTCCATTCCCTCCCACTCCAGGGGAAGGATACTGCAAAATCTCCATTCCCTCCCACTCCAGGGGAAGGATACTGTAAAATCTCTATTCCCTCCCACTCCAGGGGAAGGATACTGTAAAACCTCCATTCCCTCCCCACTCCAGGGGAAGGATACTGCAAAATCCCCATTTCCTCCCAATCAGCTGGGACTGAGGCAGAGAATAGATGGGGGCGGGGCCAGTCAGAATTTGTACTACCGGTTCTCCAAACTACTCAAAATTTCCGCTACCAGTTCTCCGGAACTGGTCAGAACCTGCTGAAACCCACCTCTGTTTCACACCCATGATTCTATACCCCATCTAGAGCAGGCATGGGCAACTTCCTGTGGACTTCAGCTCCCAGAATTCCTGTGCCAATATGGCTGACTCAGGAATTCTGGGAATTGAAGTCCACAAGTGGTAAAGTTGCCATAGTTACTCATCCCTGTCCTAGAATGTGTGTTAAGAAGCCAAAAAAGGAGAGAGAGAGAGAGAGAGAGAGAGAGAGAGAGAGAGTCCACACAAGGCGCTGTCACGTTGCATTTCCATATCAACGTGAGATAAAATTGCTTATGGCCCAAACACTAATGTGGTTACAAGTGAGTTAATTGCTCTCCTTTCAGCTCTCTTTCCTCATCAAACCATTTTGTGTAAGGAGGAGGAGGAGGAGGAGGCTGTCCTTCATCGTACATACATGATTGCCTGTGGAACTCAAGAATTCTTGTTTGACAAAAAAAACGCACCATGTAGTAATTTTCGCTCAAGGGAAAAAAAAAAGCATTGGCCTGTGTGTACCCAGATTTATTTATCGATCCTAAATATTTACATTCGGCCTCTCAAGCCTCCAAGGTGGCCAGCGATAAGTGAAAATGAATGCATGATAAATATCCCATTGTTTTGACGGGAGATTAGCTTTCTCTTGAAAAAGGACTGAGCATCCGTAATGTAAATTAGAGCAAATCTCATCATGTTGGAGAGATAACAGTGGAACGAGTGGGGGCTTCACATGCACACACACCAGCACTTCACGCTATGAAACATCCTCTGAGCTTGGTTCCTTTGTTTTGGTTACAGAAGTGGCATCTCTATCTTCACCTGAAAAATATTTTTTTCTGGCTCTCTTGTGGGGTCGTGTAGGACTTATGGCCTTGGTCCTCCACCATCATTGTTAACTTCTCTTTCTCTCTGCTCTTTTTCCCATCCCTGTTTGCACCCCAGGATGTGCTAGAATGGAGAACCTCCCGTTCATTCTTCTACTGGAGAATACGGCGTCTTCTTCTGGAGGACTTGGTCAAGAAAAAGATCCACACGGCAAATCCTGAACTCACCGATGGCCAGATTCAGGCAATGCTGAGACGCTGGTTTGTGGAAGTTGAAGGCACGGTTAAGGTACAGCCCAATATTATTTATTTATTTGTCTGTCTGTCTGTCTGTCTGTCATCTGTCAATCTATCATCTATCTATTTATATCTATTTATCTATCCATCCATCCATCCATATCTGTCAGTCAGTCTGTATGTCTATCATCTATATCTATCTATTTATTTAAATCTCCATCCATCCATCCATCCATCCATCCATCCATCCATCCATCCATCCATGTCTGTCTGTCTGTCTGTCTATCTATCTATCTATCTATCTATCTATCTATCTATCTATCTATCTATCTATCTATCTATCTATCTATCTATCTATCTATGTCCTAGATAGATTTAACATCTACATGAAACCACTGGGTGAAATCAGCCAACGACACGGGGTGGGATATCAGCAATATGCTGATGATACCCAGCTGTATATCTCCACCCCTCGTCAGTTCAGTGAGGCAGTAGATGTGATGTGCCAGTGCCTGGAGGCTGTGAGGATCTGGATGGGAGTCAACAGGCTCAGACTTAACCCAGACAAGATCAAATGGCTCTGGGTATTGCCCCCTAAAGACTGTGTCAATTGTCCATCCTTGGTTCTGGGGGGAGAGAAAGTGCCCCCCTCAGAACGGGCTCGCAATTTGGGTGTCCTTCTAGACTCGCAGCTGAGATTGGAACAACATATGCAGCAGTGGCTTTGGAAGAGCAATTTACAGGGAAAAATAATTAAGCTTATTGCAATATATCCTGAGCTATATCCTGAGTCTAGAGAAAGCAGGAAGTAAGCCTCCATAGAAAAATATGCAGGTACTTAGTGAGGGAGACTGGTTCTGTTTGACTTGGTTTTGGTCCTTTATATAGACAAATCCAGTTATTTCCATACCCTATGCCAGAAACCCCTAGTTTTAGTGCAATCAGTCAGACTATACTTTAGAGATAGTTTCAGAACACAGCATTCATATTTTCACCTCCAGGTTTGTAAAGGTCTACTTAAAACTAAAAAAACAACATAAATTTACATGTACACTTATCTATGTCTGCCTGTCTCTCTCTGTCTGTCTATCTATCTATCTATCTATCTATCTATCTATCTATCTATCTATCTATCTATCTATCTATCTATCTATCTATCTATCTATCTATCATCTATCTATCATCTATATCTATCTATCTATCTATCTATCTATCTATCTATCTATCTATCTATCTATCTATCTATCTATCTATCTATCTATCATCTATCTATCTATCATCTATCTAACTCAAATTCAGAATAGAGCTGGAAGGGACCTTGGAGGTCTTCTAGTCCAATCTCCTGCTTAAGCAAGAGACCCTATACCCTTTCGGTGGCTGTTCAATCACTTCTTAAAAACCTCCACCCATAACTTCGAAAGGCAAGTTGTTCCACTGGTTAATTGTTCTCAATGGTGGGAAGTTTCTCCTTAATTGCTTCTCTCCTTGGTTAGTTTCCATCCATTGTTTCTTGTCCTGCCCTCTGGTGCTTTGGAAAATAAGTTGACCCCGTCTTCTTTGTGGGAGCTCCTCAAATACTGGAATACCACTTTCATGTCGCCTCCTAGTCCTACTTTTCTCTAAACTAACCATACCCAAATCCGGCAAATGTTCTTCATACAGTATGTTTTAGTCTTGTTCTTCTCTGCTGTATCATCCATCTCTATCTATCTATCTATCTATCATCTATCTATCTATCTATATCTATCTATCTATCTATCTATCTATCTATCTATCTATCTATCTATCTATCTATCTATCTATCTATCTATCATCTATCTCTATGTATCTATCATTTTTCTACCTATCTGTCTGTCTGTCTATCCTTCTGTCTTCCGACCATCCATCCATCCATCCATATCCATCCATCCATCCATATCGATCAATCAATCATCTATCCCTATGTAACTATCATCTATCTACCTGCCTATCCATCCATCTGTCTATCCGTCTGTCCGTCCATCCATCCACCCATCCTTCCATATCTATCTGTGTCTCTGTCCATCCGTCCTTCCATCTGTCTATCCATCCATCCATATCTGTCTCTGTCTAGCCGTCTGTCTGTCTATCCATCCATCCATATCTGTCTGTGTCTCTGTCTATCCGTCTGTCTATCCATCCATCCATATCTGTCTGTGTCTCTGTCTATCCGTCTGTCTATCCATCCATCCATATCTGTCTGTCTGTCTGACTGTCTATCTATCTATCTATCATCATCTACCTCTGTCTATCTCTATCTCTGTCCCTATCTCTGTCTGTCTACCTATCTATCATGTATCTACCGTCTATCAAATTTATTGGCTGCCCATCCTACCAAAAGGTAACTCTGGGCAGCTTACAGTATTAAACATTTCAGGTAAGCTAAGTGATGCAATAACTACCTTTTTGTTACTCCAGTATCATGTGAGGTATATTGTTACTTATCCGTTATAACCAGTTGAATCATGTCCTTAAAAACTTCTAAAGCAGGGGTGGCCACCCTTGGCACCTTTAAGAACTGTGTACTTCAACTTCCAGAATTCCCTAAAATTCCCTAAAATTCTGGGAGTTTAAGTCCACAGGTCTTAAAGTTGCCGAAGTTGGACACCCCTGTTCTAAAGGAAGGGCCACGATTTTGGAAATGGACACGGAAATGGACTTTGGCAGCACAGAAATTTTACTACAAACTCATGAGTTCAGCCCATTAGTCAAGCACAGGGGATAGCACCCTTTTGATCCTAAGTGATCGTTCCCAGGATAGGCTGGTCCTGCAGACAAGATTCCCTCCCTACCAAAACGTTGAGAAAAAAAGATACTGGGTCCCATCCATTCAGTGGAAAAGTAGGATCAGTGACCAGTTCAGGTCTCTTTTAAAACCTGGTCAGGATCCTCAAATCAAAATGAAGTTACATTTTTATGCTTTTAAAAACACCGCCCAGAGTCACACTGAGATCGAGGGATCTAAATCTGATCAATAAAATAAATAAATTTGATCAACAAATAAAATTGTGTCATTTCCTTTCGGGCTGTTGCTTAATTTACAGCTCCCATCCTTCCAGTTTTTGGAGAAAGACCAATAGACTATTTCAACTTTGCTCATAGGAAATGAACTGGGAGTGAAAGCTTCCATTAGAATTCTCTTCCATTGGAATTCTCTCCTGTTGGAATTAAAACTCGCTTAGTGCCTTCTCTATCATGTTTTTACCATGTTTTCCCAAAAATAAGACCCTGTCTTATATTTTTTTGAATCCTAAAATAAGCACTTGGCCTTGTTTTCCATGCTCTCAAAAGCCCAATTGGGCTTATTATCAGGGGAGGTCTTATTTTGGGGAAAACAGGGTAAATATCAGTGGAATTTTCCTCTCCTCTGTTTTCAACATGCTTGCCATTAGCAATCAGCACTCTCCAAAGCTGGGAACTGGCCATCCTGTTTTTGAATTGGGGGGTGGGGGGGAAATGGAGTTCCAATTGAACTGGAAATGCTGCAAAAGAGAATGTGTATGTGTGTGTGTGTGTGTGACTTGTTTTCTGGAGAGTTCAGAGCTTTGGAAGGTAAGGCCTTAGCAGCTTTCTTTTAATATATATATATAAATATATATATATTTAAGCCTGGCATCTAGTTAGCTAATACATTACACCAATCAAGGAGAGTTATCTTAAGCCACAATTAATCTGCTCCCTGGCATATGTTGATAGGGAAGCATCATGCTGTTTCTTAATTAAAGGCAAACGGATTAAAAATGATTAATAAGGGTATTAAATATTCGTCTAAACTAAAGCTTTGGGAATCTCGGGCAAATCCTTGCTTCGCACAGCCCTACAAATTGGCCAACATTTGCAGCTCTGGCTGGGAGATGGGACAGCCAGCTGCTTCATTGATCATTTATAAAACACCTCGATTTATGTTGGAAGAAAGATGTTTTTGCTGTAGCCCAAATAGACAAGTCACCGAAACGTTTAAAAAAAACCATGTGGACCATTTGGCAGATTTTATTTTTTATTTTATTTTTTTATGATGAGCTTTGACTGCTGTGGATTTCATAAAGGCATCATCTCTATTCCTTGGCCTTGCTAAATTTTATAAGAAAATAACTGGCAGGGCAGTTCTATTCATTCAAACAAACTATTTTTCACACTTAACAACCATTGCAGTCTCCCCAGGGTCACTTGATCAAAATTCAGAAACTTGGCAACCGACTCCTATTGATGACGGTTGCCGTGTCCCAGGGTCCCCTTTTGATCCCCTTTTAAGACCTTCTGACCAGCAAAATCAATGGAGAAACCAGATTCACTTAACAACCTGTTAAGGATATTCTTGGCTCATAACTGATGTTATGGGTTATTGAGCAGAGTACCCCTTGAGTATGGACATGAAACCGGCTGAGAGTGAATAACCACAGTTAATATACCGACACACTGAGTTATGGTAGTCTTTTACTTTTTAGCAAAAAGTAAAGCGAAGTCCAATAACAATCCAAGTCATACACAGATAAGGCGATAGTTAAAATATCAATTCAGGGATATTCCAAATACTAAGTCTTCTTACCAGTTGTTGTCATTACATGATAAAACAGTTCTTCTTGAATTTCAAACAGGAACAAGTTCAGTATTAAAACATTCAATAAATAGTACAAAGTAACAAGTAGCAATGATCAAACAGTGATCATACAGAGAGAACGGGTAGAGAATAACAGCAAATAAGCAGATAAAATAGTGTAATGTCCACAAGCCATGATTCAGGCTTCCCTTTAAGCACATTGGCTACAGAGCTTAGCCAATCAGGATACAGGATGATGCAATACAGTCTTAAAGCAATACAATACCTTTTGACAAACATGTATTGATAGTTTATATATTGCCTGACCAACTAGTTAGACAACAGCCATTTCCTAACACAACTGTTTTAATAACAACTGCAGTGATTCGGCTAACACAGCGTTGGTGAACCTTTTCGGCACTGAGTGCCGAAACAGGAGTGCACATGCGTGTGCGGGGGAGCACCAGAAACCGGAAGAGCAGCTCCCCCACGCGCATGCGCGTGCCGGGAAGCTGAGCTTCTGGTTTTCAGCACGCAAATGCACACCGGTCACCTGGTCTTGCGCATGCACACATGAAGACCATGTGTGCATGCCAGAACAGCAACAGGCGACAGCTGGCGTGCCCAGAGAGATGGCTCTGCGTGCCACTTCCGACACACGTGCCATCGGTTCGCCATTACGGGCCTTACAACTGTGCCTAGAAAGGTCATAAAATGGGGCAAAATTCACTTAACAACAATGTCGCTCAGCAATAGAAATCTTGGGCTCTGTTGGGGTCGTAAACCGAAGTTTACTTGCATTACGTATGTTCGCCGCATTGAGTTGCCTGGAAAAATAACAAAGGCAGGCGATAAGAGTCACCTCGTGTGGTGAGATCGGCAGCAAACAAATGTTAGAAACAAATTTAATTGCACTTAGACTTCTATCCCGCTTCGTTGTTTTTTTACAGCCCCCTCTAAGCGGTTTACAGAGTCGGCATATTGACTCCCAACAATCTGGGTCCTCATTTTACCCACCTGGGAAGGATGGAAGGCTGAGTCAACCTCGAGTCAGTCAGGGCTCAAACAAAATAAGAATAATTGCTATCATCTGAATTTTGAAACCTGCCTTCTTTTTAAAAACTTAAATTCAAACGTGGGAATCCACCTAAAGTCAACTTATCCCTGCCTTATAAATATATCTGCGTTCCTAGAGATCTTCCGATTGTTGCTGAAACTCGACTCACTTTATTTCTCCCTTATCTGATGCTTTTGCCGGCCAGTTTTTGCACTGTGTGCGGCTGCCGCAGAATCACCAGACCCAAGGGTCGGTCTTAAAGGGCCGGCAGATGTTTCCAGGTGGGGAAAAGCCTCCCCCTCCTCCTTCACCGGACCGGGACAACTGGCGGCTATTAAATCATGATGGGAAATTCATTGTCATTCTGACTTGGACTTCATTAGCAATATAACAGAGAAGGATAGTGCACCTTTAAATGATGAGCTTTGGTGTTTAATTACCCAAATAAAATGACATAAATATGAATGAGCGCTAATGGTGGTACTTGGGGGTTTTTTCCCCCCCTGGAAACCATTAACGATTCTTAAATGATTTGTAAAGAAAATGAAAGGCGAAGAGAAGCAGTGAGATGGCTATTAGGGTTCAAACACACTCCTGAATTATTACATAGTCAACTACCTAGCAAATACAGAGAACTAAATGATCTTGATCTTGCTACCTTCCGATTTCCCTCCCCCTCCCCCCACTTCTAAATTTACTGCTAGAGTCATTTCACCCCACGGCACGCAGCATTTTGATCTCTCTTCTGATGTTCATTAATTCAGAAATGGGGTTTTGGGGGTGGGGGGGTTATTGAACTGGGTACATGTAAGAAAGACAAAAGATTTCGGTCCTGCGGAAACGGCTAAAGCTGTTTTTGCTCTCGTTCGAGCAAATTGCCCATGAGGACTAGCAACACACATGCTGCCTAGGCCCTTTTTTAAAAAGGGGGCTTTTAAAACAGGCCCTGGGTTGGAATGGATAGTGGATCCCTTGTGGGATGTTGTTGCTATTGTGGATTATTTTTATCCCGATTGTGTTGATATTTTTTGTGTCTCTGTTGTGCTTTCTAAGTTGCTCAGAAGCGTAACGGATTGGGACGGCCCCTAAATCAGACAAATAAATACATTTTAACAATTAAATAAATAAATAAATAAAGCAATAAAATTTAACAATTTTATTAAAGCCAGCTGTCATTTCTGTTTTTGCATAAATTATTCCTAGAAATATTGTATGGACAAAATTGAAGACCTCTTATCTTTTCTTCCTCCTTCTCCGTCTTCCTTACTTTTCTCCTCCTCCACCTCCTCCTTCCTCTTCTTCCTCCCCTTCCTCTTCCTCCTCCAGTCATTGTTCTTCCACCCTGTCCCTGCCTCTATTAAACTAGATGTATGTCTAGTTTAATAGAGGCAGGGACAGAGTAGCTTCAGCACGCAAGTCAAACAACATTTGAATGGAGTCAGCTAGTTTGTGACCTCCAGTTGGACTGGAACAGCGAATCAGAAGACCTAAGTCAATGTTCCTCAAACTTGGCAACTTTAAGATGTGTGGACTTCAACTCCCAGCATGCTGGGAGGGAGGCGTAGCCAGCGTTGCGGCAGTACGATGGGTCCTTTGAGGGCTCAATATCCCTGCTGTCCGGGTACTCCCAGCATGCTTGCTGGTTGGGGGATTCTGGGAGTTGAAGTCCACACAACTAAAAGTTCCCAAGGTTGAGGAATACTGACTTCAGTGCTGGATCAAGCAAAGAATGTTACCTAGTATGCCAGTGTTGCTAACTGAAGATTTTCTAGTGTTGGAACGGAGTCTTGTCTGAAGACATACAGGGTGGCTTTTTATGAAGTTCAGCTTTGTCACAGGTTCTCCAGACCTCTTTGGGAGTTGAGGTTGAATTCTTTGCAAGGACATTGAGTTCTCTGCTTCCTAATTATGGCCATTCTCTAACTCAGGGATGTCAAACGCAAGGCCCACGGGTCAGATCTGGCCCACAAGGTGCTTAGATCTGGCCCGCGGGGCCGCCCTGGAATCAGTGAAAGACTGGCCCGGGGAGCCTCTGCCAGAGAAAATGGAGCTCCATTTTCACTGGCAGAGAGCTGGAGGAGGCCATCGCATCCGAAAACGGAGCTCCTTTTCCAGTGGTGGGAGTCAAATAATTTAACAACCGGTTCTCTGCCCTAATGACTGGCTGGGTGGCCATGGCCATGGTGGGCGTGGCCAGGGGGTATGACAGGCAGCACTCTGCCCCCTGAATCCTTCTGGGAGCAAAAACAGACTGTGGGGGGGACACGCTGCACCCCCCACCCTCCTGGTGCCCCGTTTTGGGCCTAGGAGGCCTTCCTGCACTTACTTGGGAGCCAAAATGGGGCGAGTCAGGACTCCTGGAAGGGGCGGGGCCAGCCAGCAGTTTAACTACCAGTTTTCCCGAACCGGCTGAATCCCACCATTGTCCTTTTCACTGGCAGAGGGCTGCAGGAGGCCATTGCAGCCAAAAACAGAGCCCAGGAGGGCCATGCAGAGATTATAATGAGAGGGAGGGTCAGTGGATCCCCACAGCTCTGCCCGGGCTACCACAGGTGCCCCCAACACGAGTGATGTCAAGCTGGCCACACCCACCCTTGCCATGCCCCCCCCAGCCCCCCAAGGTCAAACACAACCGTGATGCAGCCCTGAATTAAATCAAGTTTGACACCACTGCTCTAAGTCATGCCTCCCTTAAGCTAGTCAACAGCTCCAGTTGTTGTCGTTTTTTGGCAGGCCTACTTGTGGGATAACAACAAGGACCTGGTGGAGTGGCTGGAGAAACAGCTGGTAGAGGAAGAAGGTGCCCGCTCGGTGGTTGACGAGAACATCAAATACATTTCCAGGGACTACGTACTCAAACAGATACGAAGGTAAGAATGCTATGCAACGCTCAGGGACCCTACTTATTCCATAAATTCAAAATGTGGGTAGTAGTACAGTAGTCCTCGACTTACAACAGTTGGTTTAGTGACCGTTCGAAGTTACGACGCCACTGAAAAATGATGACCGTTTTTCACACTTAGGACCGTCGTGTGATCATGTGACCAAAAGTCATACTTACGACGGTGGCAGTGTTCCCGGGGTCACACGATCCCCTTTTGTGACCTTCTGACAAGCAAAGTCAACGGGGAAGCCGGATTCACTTAACAGCCATGTGACTAACTTAACAGCTGCGGTGATTCACTTAGCAACTGCGGCAAGAAAGGTCGTAAAATGGGGCAACCTTCACTTGACCCCTGTCTCACTCGGCAATAGAAATTTGGGGCTCAATTGTGGTCGTAAGTTGAGGATCATCTGTAATCTATTTTGGACTTTCTGGCCACAAAAAAACCTGCAGGATTGATTAATTTTGAATATGAAACTGAACTCCAGTGGTTTCCCTTGTGTACCTCTACTTCCAACATACACGTTCAGAAACTTTTTAAGGTGATCGCTGGGACCTCCTTCTCCTTTGCTATCAACTGTGTTAGACCTACAGGAAGTCCTCAATTTACAGCCGTTCCATTTAGTGACCGTTCTCAGTTATAATGGCATTGAGAAAAGGGACACAGAACTGATCCTCCATTCATGGCTGTTGCAATATTCCCACATTGATCAGAATTCAGCTGCTTGGAAACCGGTATTTATTGATGGTGGTGGCGTTCCCAGCAGTGGTGGGTTTCAAATTTTTTTACTACCGGTTCTGTGGGTGTGGCTTGGTGGGCGTGGCATGGCGGTGGGCGTGGCAGGGGAAGGATACTGCAAAATCCCCATTTCCTCCCAATCAGCTGGGACTCGGGAGGCAGAGAATAGATGGGGGCGGGGCCAGTCAGAATTTTTACTACCGGTTCTCCGAACGACTCAAAATTTCCGCTACCGGTTTTTCAGAACTGGTCAGAACCTGCTGAAATCCTCCTCTGGTTTCCAGGGTCACCGGATCACCATCCGCAACCTTCCCAGCCGGCTTCTGACAAGCAAGGTCCATTGGAGAAGCCACAATTCACTTAACGACCATTTCTATTTATTTATTTATTTATTTAGAAAATTCATATTGCCGCCTACTCGCACATGACGACTCAAGGTAGCTTACAGGGCCATGAAAACACATTATAAAAGAATAAAAAGAAAACTCAGGGGTGAAATCCGACAAGTTCTGGAGAACCGGTGGCAGACATTTTGAGCAGTTTGGAGAACCGGCAGATACGACCTCTGGCTGGTCCCAGAGTGGAGTGGGAATGGAGATTTTGCAGTATCCTTCCCCTGGAGTGGGGTGGGAATGGAGTTTTTGCAGTATCCTTCCCCTGCCACGCCCACCAAGCCACGCCCACACAACCGGTAGTAAACAAATTTGGATTTCACCACTGAGAAAACTAATAAAATAATAACAGCCTCCGACACTGGTGACGACACATATTCAAACTAGCCATTTAATGGGCTCTATCCCACTCTGGAATTCCTAGGCCCACTGGCAGAACCCCGTCTTCGGGTTCTTGCAAAAGAGAGTACGGGCCAGTGTAATCTCCGGGGGGGAGGGTGATATTCCAGAGAGAGGGAGCCACCACGGAGAAGGCCCTTCTTTTTCTGGGTCCCATCCAATGTATCTCTTTAACGGATGGGACCCGTAACATTCCTTGCCTCCCCGTTCTAGTGGGTTGGATAGATTCTCTGCAGTGCGGTGATTTGCTTCACCACCATGGCAAAAAGGTTTCAAAATGGGGGTGAGACTCACTTAACAACCGCCTCGCTTATGGAAATGGAAATTCTGGTCCCGATTACCATAGTAAGTCGAGGACTACCTGTACTTGGTGGTCCGACCGCAGAGCTCGGCTCCCCAGATGGAGTATCTACCCCTTCTGAGGTCGCTACTTCTCCTTTTTCTTCCTCCTAGCTTGGTCCAAGCTAACCCAGAGATAGCCATGGATTCCATCGTCCACATGACGCAGCACATATCGCCCACCCAGCGTACCGAGATCGTGCGCATTCTCTCCACAATGGACTCGCCCGCCTCCACGTAAGAGGACGCCGCCCCCCTCAATCGCGGAGGGCAAGAAAGGGCTGCTCTCCGCTCTCAACCCCCCACAACGTGGACCTGCCAAGAACCGCTGAAAAGTGACTTTTTTTTTTTAATACCAGACTTCGATGGAAGACAGCATGGCATCCTTCTAGTTGCAAAAGACTTTAGGAACGCAGCTCCCCCCCCCACCTGCCCACCCCCCCCCCCCTCCTAAAATAATTTATGGATGCCATGTAATCTTACCTATTTATTTAACAAAGAAAGTGACTGGACCAGTATTGTAACTAACGGTTGTCTGTACAGCACTTATCCCGATTATGAATGGTACTGTTGTACCATGAGGTCACGGAATTTAAAGGGTGGGGGTGGAGGGGGGAGATAAGGGGTTGAGGTCCGTTGTGAGCCAGTTTGTCCGTTAGTTACCATCCCCCCCTCCCCAAACCCAAGATCCCGCTGGTTTCATCATGGTAAACAGGCTGCTCTCCCCATTTTCTTCACACACACCCTCCTGAAGCAGCCTGGCGGGATCACCATTTCTGTGCCTAAAGGGAGGCCCTCGGACTTCGTGTAGCTCATCCCCCTAATTTGGAAAGAGCGTCTCCTTCCGTCACAAGGCAAGGACAGGGCCCATTTTCCTCTTGAAAGACTATGCAGCAGCTACGCGTTTTCCGCCTCCCTCGGCTGGGCTCCCTCCGTATATTCACAAAGCAGCCAGCTGACGCTTAAAAGGCAGCACAATGCTTTCCATGGTCATAACTACCAGGCTTTGGGCGTTAAAACAGACTTATCCAGCACCCCTCGGTTTCCCAGATGTGTAGGACTGGAGGACCAGCAGCACTTAGTAAAATGGGATTTTGGGGTTCTGGTAGGAATTAGGGGGCATGTGCCTTGCTGGGGTGGAGAAAGTGTCTGGCCCGCCAGCAAGATTTGGGATCCCATTTTCAAAACTCAGTTGCCCAAGTGTAGAAGAGCATTTCCTTTCTCCTTGCAGACACACCACACCGATGGCACACAGCTGTGGGACACACACACACACACGCACCCCAATTTTGGAATGGGACAACTCTCCACAGCCACAGCTCTCACCATTCAACAAATACAAAAGTGAAATTAATTTCTACAGAACCGTTGCCAATAATAATAAAATGAAGTCAATCCAGAAACACAAGAGTTACATTAATTTTTGATGAAAATGTGGCCGCTGACAATAAAAGTAACTGAGTGGAACGATTAATTCAGCGTTGACTTGTCCTGCGGTGAGTTGGGCATGGCGAGGTGGCCGCAGCGAGCTGTCCTTGATCCCCTCAAGTTGTATAGCCGGATCTTACTTGTGGGCCTATAGCTGTGATGGGAGAAGTGTACACTACACCCCCCCACACACACCAACTCTCAGAGCCAGCCTTAGATCCAAGTTGGGGGGCGGGGCGGCAGTCATAAAACCCCCAGCCACTTTAATGTTCTTTCTAAACCAAGGATTCCCTGCTTTAAAAAAACCCCAGCAGTTTGGAATTAATGCGGCTGGTTTTTTTCCATAAATTGCAAAGTGCTAAAATCCATCCTGCTCAACGTAATAACAGAAAGCGGGGAGGGAATTTAATTGGGGGGGGGGCTGGGTTGGGAGGATCTTCATAGCACCATATTAACCAACCAAGCTTCACTCAAAATCAAGACCGAGAATCTAGTTCCCAGGTGCATTTCGTTTTTTTAACCTGGAAAGTGCCGAGTGTGTGAACTAAAACACCCCTTCGCTGTACTTCAGAGAGCCTGGCCTTCTCCAGCTTCCAGATGTGATGCACTAGACCTCAAAAGTTTCTCCGAAGTTATGTCCAAAGATTACTGGCCAGAATGGACATCTTGGAGGGCTAGAGTGACTTGCCGCCGGCTGAAACATCAAAAGGAACCTCGTTTGAAGGGAGATATAAATTCTTCCACAAAGCACATACAGTATTTTGGGCTA
Organism: Coluber constrictor foxii; assembly: GCA_038048745.1. NCBI lineage: Eukaryota > Metazoa > Chordata > Lepidosauria > Squamata > Colubridae > Coluber > Coluber constrictor. Next base: position 340,335,795 of record CM075958.1, read on the forward strand.
AAATAACGCAGATCTACTTAGATCATACTAACAAAATGTTCCAAAAGAAGAGGCTTACTTATGGGACTGTGGTGGTGGGCTTGAATTTCCACCAGATTTTCCCTCCAGGGTTCAGCTCAGTGCCTTTCTTTCTTTTTTTCTTTTTGAAACTCCCCCTCCCATTATTTCTTCATTAAAGAAAATAGATGTTCAGCTAAACTCCCAGGATGGCCCAGGTTCCAGAGAGCAACAATTGCGTTCGAGATGATTTACCCCAACAACTGCCACAGAATCACATTGATAATCCTTCCATGAACCGAGTCTTAGATTCTCACATCCATCTTTGCAATTTTTGTGCCCTTCCTTCTCTCCTGCAAAACATACGAACTGATCTGTTGTGTGTGTCAAGGAGTTCTGGATTCCAACAGCTTTGTAACCTCCCGCTTAAGCCTGTCAAATGGCTGTTACTTTTGACCCCACGCCGATTCTTTTTTAGAGGCTGCAAAAACCACTGCAGTGAAAAGATGGCCTTTTCAATCTTGCCCCTTAAATTCTAGTCCACCAAAGTTTAAAAAAAATAAATAAAATCAACACATCCTCACACAGGATTGAAGAGGGGAGGAAACACAAGCCAAGAGGCATCCTGGGTGCTTTCTGAATCTGTTCGGTCCCTAAAAGATGCAGCGATCATTATGATTTTAGCGGGAATAAATTCAGACAAAAATCTCTCGCTTGGGAGTATTAAAGTGCATTTTGCTTTGGGAGAATTGTCAGATCTGAAGTTGTTCCACTTACCTCAGTTTTCTTTTAATAAAACCAACAATCAATTTTGTGTCTGCATTCCTTGGTGTGACTTTCAGACGTAAAGGGATCTTTGGGCAACAGTCGGTGATATTGAAATACCGTATTTTTCGGACTATAAGACACTCTGGACTATAAGACGCACCTAGCTTTTGGTGAGGAAAATAAGAAAAAAAAACCTGCCTCTGCCTCCCAGCATCCATCTGGTATTCATCTGGCCCGTTTGCTGTGGCCCGTTTGCTGCCGCAGCCCGTTTATTGCGGCCCATTCGCCACCGTCCGTTCGACACTGATGCAGCCCGTTCTAGAATAGCCAATCGCCGCAATATTCACTGTAGAAGACACGCAGACATTTCCACCAACTTTGAGGCGGGGAGTGAGTCTTATACTCCAAAAATATAGTATATTTCTGCTCCAGGCAAGATGCTCACTTTGAGGACATCCAACTCTGTTGCATGTTTGGGCTTCTCATAGTAAAATTAGCTTAGAAACATGACTGCTGTTACTCATTAAGCATTAAGTAGTATAATTCTCTATGGAGATTCTCAATCATCCAGGTCATGGTTATCCCAAAAGAACTTTTATCAAGAGGCAACTGGGCTTTGTTTTTTCCTTGAAGATGTTTCTTTTCTCATCCAAGAAGCTGAAGAAGCTTCTGTGATGAGAGATGAAACCTCTTCAAGAAAAAAGAAGAAAGTCCAGTTGCCTTTTGGAAAAAAGCTCCTTTGGGAGGATCAAGCCGTGTAGTTTAGAAATGGAAAGTGATAACCAGCATGCAATTTCCAGAATCCACTAACCTCTACAGCCTCGGAGAACATTTTTGGAGAAAAGTACCCATGTAGGTTTCATTTGATCACTGGGCAGTAGGCCAAGTCCCATAGAGGTTCCTCTCTCCTACTACATATAGGCAGCCACTTTATCAGAAAGCTGATTGGTCAGTGTGGAATCCACTGATGAATCCGCGCTCTGATGACGTTAGCTAGTTGGGCAATGAAATGTCGGCAAGAAAACTAGCAAGCTCAGAGAGGACCGAGGATCTCTAACTCAACTAATATTCTATGGGTCAGTGTTCTTCACCACTCCCACTTAACCCTCTAAGTTGAGTTTGCTCGCACAAACCACATAAGCACATAGCAATTTCACAGGTGCATTCCCCAAACTCACTAAACTCACAAGCAAAGTCATCTAGGCCTGTCAGGTATTGGCTGCATGTGATGCACCAGAGACTAATCTGTTCCGGACTGAGTGCCCAAAGCGCGTCCATGCATGCCCGCACCCCCAAAAGAAGAGCCTGGTAGCTCAGCAGACTAAAAGCATTGTGTTTAACACCAGTTGTCTGCAATTACTGTAAGTTTGAATCCCACCAGGCTCAAGGTTGACTCAGCCTTCCATCCTTTCTAAGGTAGGTAAAATGAGGACCCAGTTTGTGGGGGCAATAAGCTGACTTTGTATAAATATATACAAAAGTATGAAGGCTATTGCTTAACGCATTGTAAGCCACCCTGAGTCTCCGGAGAAGGGCGGCATATAAATCAAATTTTTTAAAAAATGCAATGCATGTTCTCCTGTGTGCATGCATCCCACCTCTGTGCATGCATATGAGCACCCCTGCATGCGCCCCTCCTGTCATCCATGCATGCCTGCAGGGCCCCCCGTATGCACACACAGCCCCCCACATGCACCCCAGCACATGTATGCACAGACCCCTGCTTGCACCCAGCCCCATGCACATGCACACACATACGTGCAAGTGGAACCTTTATTTTTACCTTAATGAACAAAAAGAGCAGTGTGTTGATGTCAACTTTCAAGGTAATCCCAAGAAGAAGCTAAAACCATCTTCAGAGAATCTTGCATGTCTGAAAGCACATTCCCCCCTCATGCCTGCTTTTATTTTCCAGAGAACAAGGGAATGATTCCTTCTGAGATGCTTTCTCCACCTTCATCCCTCCTTTGGATTCAGGTCTCTCTTACCATATTGCTGTTAACCTTCTTCCTCTCTCCCAAGGCAACTCACACACCATTGGAAAACAATACATCTGTTGTATTTCTCTCCCCACCCCCCATTTGCCTAGACTTCCCTTTTTCCCCTCTGCCTGCTGCTGACTTAAGTTTACCCCAGCAGATAAAAATAGAAATAGAATAACCGAGTTGGAAGGGACCTTGGAGGTCTTCTAGTCCAACCCCCTGCTTAGGCAGGAAACCCTACACCATTTCAGACAAATGGTTATCCAACATCTTCTTAAATAATTCCAGTGTTGAAGTATTGAAATATTTCCAGGTTGCTTCTCTCCTTGATTACCTTCCATCCATTGCTTCTTCTCCTGCCCTCAGGGGCTTTGGAGAGTAGTTTGACTCCTCCTTCATTGGGGCAGCCCCTGAGATATTGGAAGACTGCTATCATGTCTCCCCTAGTCCTTCTTTTCATTAAACTAGACACATAGATAAACTATAACTTCCCTGAGAAGTCCCATAAGGGAAAAGAGTTGCAACCTGTAGAAGACGTTAGTTTACTCTTCCCTTCCAGGCTTGCTAAAAGTAAAGCCTTCTTCAAGTTGAGCTTTTGCTGATTTCAGAGATTTATCTGTGCAGTTTTCTTGCACAGAATAATACAGAAGCAAAGGAAAAAGAGGAGGAGAGGAGGAGGAGAGGAGGGAGGGGAGGGAGGGGAGAAAAGAGGAGAGGGGGAAAAAAGAAGGGAGAGGAGATGGGGGAGGAGAAAAGGGGAGAAGAGAGGAGGAGGTGAGGTGAGAGGAGAGGATAGAACAGAAGAGAAGAAAATAGAAAAGAGAGGAGAGGGGAGGAGAGGAGAGGAGAAAAGAGAAAGGAGGGGAGAGGAGAAGAGAAGAGAAGAGAAAAGAGGAGAGAACAATTCTTGTCGAGCCTACAACATGAGGACTGGGGAACTCTGGGAGTTGAAGTCCTCCCATCTTTAAAATTGCTGAGGTTAAAAAAACACAGGGACAGATAAACTAATAGATTTACCCAAGAACAGTTCACTTCACCTTGTTTGGCTGAGTTCCATAGATTAAGATCATTAGACAGATTAACACAGTTAATCTGGAGCAGGAGATCCTATAGCATTTCTGACAAATGGCAATCCAGTCTTTTCTTGAAAGTCTTTTCGTGACGCAATTTGTATGTTTTAAGTGGAGCAAAGGCTGCAGGCCGTTATAGGGACAAATTCAAATTCTATTTTGTATCCCAATTTCAGGAACCTTTGTGTCTGTCGAACGGACGGTGAAAGCGGCCTCCATATCACCTAATGCAAGGGGGCTTCATTTGAATGGTCTCTACCTTATTTTTTTTTCCCCCCGCTGATGCTTCAGATCCAACAAAACCCCACCTCTTCACATTCAGAGAAAGTGGGGGTCGCCAAAACAATTTCATGCATTAAAACTGCTTCACAAATGGCTGCTCGAACTCACACTGCCATTTCCCTCACCGCTACTCAACTGAATTTAATTGCAGGTATGGCTAATGGAACCGTTTTCCCCCTACTAGGTAGGCTGCATAAATGAACCTGTTTACTCCAAACTGATTCTTTTCTTTTTTTTCATTTAAAAAAAACCCACCTACCCACCCACCCACACAAATACCTTTGGGCCAAAACTAGGAATCAGCACCACGGACAGCTCCAGACCAACTTAAACATGTATGAAACTAAGATCAAATCCAGTTGATTGTTATGTCCTTTTTAGAACACAGATCATTATATATATATATATGTATATGTATATGTATATGTATATGTATATGTATATGTATATGTATATGTATATGTATATGTATATGTATATGTATATGTATATGTATATGTATATGTATATATGATGAAGACTCAAAGAGATGCCTCTCTTGAACCCTGGACATTCACTAGCAAACAATATTCATATGTTTAAAATACCCAGAAGGGTAGCCCCGAAGTGTGAAAGCTTTCAAATGTCGGCAGATCAAAGTGTGATCATCTTTTTAATTGAAACCTTTTGTTGCCTCAGTGATCTTAAGAGAGGGAGGGAGGGAGGGAGGGAGGGAGGGAGGGAGGGAGGGAGAGAGAGAGAGAGAGAGAGAGAGAGAGAGAGAGAGAGAGAGAGAGATCAAAATAAAGCTGAAACAAAAACAGCTGCTTTGTAGTTGTGTCCCCCCGCAAACATCTCTCCCTTCCCCCCTCCCCCCCTTTGCTTGAGTCCCTTCTCTCAATTTAGGCCGTGAAATAGGTCAGCTCTATTACCGATCAGCCTTCCCAGAAATATTTAAAACAAATTGAATTGCACACCCAATACCCATCACAATTATGCCAGCCACAATAACTAAATTAGCAATTCAACAAAATAATTGGAAATGCGATTCTCTCTATTCCGAGGCTTCCCCGAGGGCTTTTGCCGATCGGTGGGGGGGAAACTCCGCTTTACTAATTCAGAAGCTAATTAGAGCCACACTTGTAAATGAAGTTGTTTGTCTCAAAGTTGAAATTCGGTCCCCACTTTTATTTATTTATTTGTTTGCATTTTTTTGTGGGTGGGGGGTGGGGGGGAGAGGTTGCCTTTCTTCCTTATAGGCATGTTGCAAATTAAAAAAAAAACCCCAGCAACCCTTACAACTGGCTAAAATCATTTAAATTCTGTTGGTCATTGAAGATATGAAAAGAAACATTTGTATTGAGTTATGCCTGTATTTTCCCTCTCTCTTTAAAACAACCCAACAACTTTAAACCTACTGACTTTGATAGAAAATGACAAATGACACGGTTTCAATCAGAGAGAAGCAACCTCATCCCAAATCTCCAGGGCCAAGAAAACAAACAAAGGCTCTCCAGATTGTGTACATCTTTGGACCAAAGTTGTTCAGCGGTTCGAATCCCTAGTGCCATGTAACGGGGTGAGCTCCCGTGACTTGTCCCAGCTTCTGCCAACCTAGCAGTTCGAAAGCAGGTAAAAAAATGCAAGTAGAAAAATAGGGATCACCTTTGGTGGGAAGGGAATAGTGTTCCGTGTGCCTTTGATGTTTAGTCATGCCAGCCACATGACCATGGAGATGTTTTCGGACGACGTTGGCTCTTCGGCTTTGAAACGGAGATGAGCACCGCCCCCTAGAGTCAGGAAGGGGAACCTTTACCTTTATCTTCCAGGGAGAAATGGATAGTTCCCTTATTCCATATAGACTCATAGGACTGGTGTAGTGGTTAAGACACCAGGCTAGAAAACAGGAGACTGTGAGTTCAAGTCCTGCCTTAGGCACAAAAGCTAGCTGGGTGACTTTGGGCCAATCACCAGGAGACTGTGAGTTCTAGTCCTGCCTTAGACCTGAAAGCCAGCTGGGTGACTTTGGGCCAATCACCAGGAGACTGTGAGTTCTAGTCCCACTTTACGCATGAAAACTGGCTGGGTGACTTTGGGAAATCACCAGGATACACTGAATTCTAGTCCTGCCTTAGACATGAAAGCCAGCTGGGTGACTTTGGACTAGTCCTTCTCTCTCAACCCAACCCACCTCACAGGGTTGTTGTTGTGGGGAAAATAAGGAGGAGGAGGAGGATGTGTTGGATATGATTGCCACCTTCAGTTATTTGTAATGATAATAAAGGCAGGATACAAATTACACAAACGAATAAATCCAAAGACCTTGAGTGCTTTAGAAAAGACACACCAGAGTCGGAGCCTTACTATGGTTACACTCTTCCCTGAATCAAAACTAGTCAATACTGGCTTGTTACGAGTGACCCAAGATTATGAGGTTTAACACATGGCTCAAGGTCTTGGGAAAATCCAGAACAAAGTTTTGGACAAAGACAACGAAAGACATCCATGCTACTGACACTCATCTATTTTCGACACCATAAAGCAAGCAAGCAGAGGCTCACATAACGATTTTGTAAAAAATAAAATAAAACGTGTAAATCGTAACCACTTTACTTCGGGACACTCCAAACGGCCATCAATGCAGGCCAGTTGCCGAGTGTCCAAATTGCAGTCACATGACCATGGGAGGAAACTGTTAGAAGTACAGAACCAGGCAGTAAGTACCTTTTGGGGATTTGTCATAATTTCTACCAGTTGCTAAGTGACCGTTCATAAATCGAGAACTATCTGTAAGGGGACGTGAGGAGAAAAAAAAGACCTGCGCCATCACTGTTCCTAGCCTTAATGGCTGGTAAAGGAAGCCCTTCCTACTCCCCCTATTTTAAGAACCCGTTTCTACTTGAGGCTTCACTTGTGCGGTTTTAAACTTGCATGCTTCTGCACCGCTTAAACTAAGGACCAGCTGCCTATAAGAGCTACCTAGGTGGAAAGGAGGGACAAGATTCTCATTAAAATAAGCAGAAAGGCTCAAAGCCCTTTTCTTGCTGTGTGATTTTATAGGAAAAGCTACCTGTAAGACTTGGAAGAATTTCCTGACCTTGTGTGCGTTAAATGCCTAGTCACTTTTTATTTATTTATTTATTTAATTTATATGCCGCCCTTCTCCGGAGACTCAGGGCGGCTTACAATGTGTTACGCAATAGCTTTCATACTTTTTGTATATACCTGCTTAGTAGGGCTTTCCCTCCCCCCCTAAGTGGTGTTCTTTTTTATACAAAGTCAGTTTATTGCCCCCACAATCTGGGTCCTCATTTTACCTACCTCGGAAGGATGGAAGGCTGAGTCAACCTGGAGCCTGGTGAGATTCGAACTTGCAGTAATTGCAGGCAGCTGGTGTCACTTAACACCACTTTAATCTGCTGCACCACCAAGGCTCTTTTAATCATTAGTCTAAACGACATTGAATTTAGTCATTAGGCAATAATAATAACAATAATAATAATAATGATGATGATGTTATTAATAATAAAATTTAACAAAAGTTATTAATAAAATAATAGTCATTAGTTGCATGCCTAGTCAATGTTGTATGTACACATACAACATTGTGTCTGTTGTGTGCCTAGTCACCTAGCCTGACTAGGTGGCTCGGTGGCTAAGACACTCAGCTTGTTGATCAGAAAGGTTGGCAGTTTGGCGGTTCTAATCCCTAGTACAGGTCTCTGGTGTGAGCAGGGGGTTGGACTAGATGATCTCCAAGGTCCCTTCCAACTCTTACTGTTACTGTAATTTCTCTCTCTCTCTTTCTCTCTCTCTCTCTCTCTCTCATACACACACACATAAGAGAGAGAGAGAGAGAGGAGGGAGAGAGGGAGGGAGGGAGGGAGAGAAAGAGAAAGAGAAAGAAATGGGGGATTTTCTAAGGATGAGCTAGCAATGTGCGGCAGCAGCCAAAAAAGCAAATACACTCCTTGGTTGTATAAACAGAGGCGTAGAATAAAAATTACATGAAATATTAGTATCTGTCAGGTTTCGAGGTCGTCTCAAATAAATTGCATTTCAAACAAAGTCTTTGATGACAAAAACCTCTCATTTATTAAGCACGAACATTCTAACTCCCGACTCATCGTAGTCAGCACTGACTTCCCGGCGCTAACCCCTCCCTTCCTGTCTCCACTCCTCTGGTCTGATTGGCCATCTTCCAAGTCACTCTTTCCCTAATCTACCACTCCAGCTCAAAGGAATTTCCCCCTTCCCATCTCATCTCCTAGGGGATATTATCTCCAGGGAAAATAAGTAGGTGAAAAGTCAAAACGTCTCTTTCCAGATGCCCTTCTTCTCCTTCTTATGTCAGCACTAGAGTGAATGCGGCTTGGAGTGCTGACAGTATCGCTTCATAAAGCCTTGGTAAAGCCATAGCTGGGATACTACATTCAATTTTGGTCACCACATTACAAAAAAGATGCTGAGACGTTGGAAAAAGTGCAAAGAGGAGGAACTAAAACAATTAAATGCCTCGAGACTAAAAATATATGAAGAATGATGGCAGGAATTGGGTTTGGCTAGTCTAAAGGAAAGAAGGATGGGGGAGGGGGACATGATAGCAGTATGACAGTATTTGAGGAGCTGCCACAAAGAAGAGGGCAAGACAAGAAACAATGGATGGGAACTAATCAAGGAGAGAAGCAACCTGGAATTAAGGAGAAACTTCCTAACAGTGAAGACAATTAACCAGTGGAACAGCTTGCCACCAGAAGTTGTGTGTGCTTCATCACTGGAGGTTTTTAAGAAGAGACTGGACAGCCACTTGTCTGAAATGGTATAGAGTCTCATGCTTGAGCAGGGGGCTAGACTAGAAGACCTCTGAGATCCCTCCCAGCTCTAGTCTGAATGATGCTAACTCAGGAAGGCGCTAAAATAACTCAGCTTGGCTATGATACTATATTATAGTATCATATACTATACTATAGTATAGTATAGTATAGAGCCTTTCTAGGAGCCTGGGGAGGGCAAAAACGGCCTTCCAGATCCCCTCAGAGGCCCTCCGGAGGCCGGAAACAGTGTGTTTCCTGACTTCTGGTGGGCCCAGAAGGCCTGAAAATCAACTGGCTGGCGCACGCATGCGTGCCGGAACTGAGCTCACGTGCCCACCAATATGGCTCCATGTGCATCCATCGCCATCACAGTACTATAACCTGCTCTCAGAAACACAGCTGTTATTTCAAGCAGTAGCAAACCTCTCTAGACAGTTCAGTCACATTGTGAAGATTAGACTGAGCGCCAAAATTACCGAAGCAAAGAAATGTTTCTTCTGGAAATTTACCATCTTCCTTTTGGGAAAAGAAAATGGATCTTCCGTGCAAGGTTAATGGATGCGAGGGTTGGGTTTCCCTTTCACCAAAGACTTTTTTTTTTAAGGTCTGCCGTTTTATGCCGTTGCATCATTTACATAAGGAGGTATGTCAAAAGTTTGCTTAGGAGCTCAATTCAACATTTTGGAGTCTCCTTGATTCAGCTTCTCTTTCTCGCTCTCTCTGACATTTCAGACAAGGGGAATGTCAGCAATCGGTGTTTGAGAGAGATTTAATGTCTACGCAGCTGGCAAACTCCAGTCAACGCCAAAGGGAAATTTACAAAGATCGCACAAGACAAAAATGAAAAGACACCAAAAAATATTCTCACCTCATTTATCTGAGATGGGAAGCTTTTCTATAATGACTGTAAGTCATTTATAGTGACTTTCTGGTTCCAACTCAACAGGTCACTTCCAGTGGTGGGATTCAAATAATTTAACAACCGGTTCTCTGCCCTAATGACCGGCTGGGTGGGCGTGGCCTTGGTGGGCTCCTGCACGCCCCCGGGAGCAAAAATCGGCCGAGGGGAGGATGCACCGCCCCTTGCACCCCGTTTTGGGCCTAGTAGGCCTCCCTGCAGCGTCCTGGGAGCAAAAATGGGCCACGGGGGCCCTGCATCTCACCCCGTGCCGTTTTGGGCCTAGTAGGCCTCCCTGCAGCATCCTGGGAGCAAATACGGGCTGCAGGAGGGCTAGGTCGCACCCCCCATGCCCTGTTTGGAGCCCAGGAGGCTTCCCTGCAACCTCCTGGGAGCAAAAATGGGCTGTGAGGAAGGGGGGATGGACACACACTGCACCCCGTTTTGGTCCTAATGGGCCTCCCTACACTTACCTGGGAGCCAAAATGGGGCATGTGGGTACTCCTGGAAGGGGCGGGCCAGCCAGGAATTTAACTACCTATTCGCCCGAACCGGCTGAATCCCACCACTCGTCACTTCCATGACTTGGAACCTGGCTCTCTTCAGGAATTCTACCCTTTAAAGAGGATTTTGTGTATAAGTCTTCTTCATAAGGAGATCTTAAGTGGTCAATCTCATTCAACATCACTGGCCCTTATTTGGTCAAAACACTGGCCTCCTTATCAGGAAACTACAACAGAGAGGACAAGGGTGTAGAGAGTCAGTAACTGCCGAGCGTTAAGGCAGCTCTGATGGAGGAGCAGGTTGGAGATGGAGGAGAAGGTTGAGGGGGATGGCAAGAGTGGACAAGAAGAAGCCTGCAGAGATCCAGTCCCTCCAGGATTACCTATGAAACCAGTAGAAGAAAACTTCCTCGCCACTTTACACTGTCTGGCCTTGACATGAGAAGGGAAGGGAGGGGAGGGGGATAGAGGAGAGGGAAAGGGGGAGGGGAGAGTGAAAGAGGAGGGGAGGAGAGGAGAGGGGGAGAGGGGGGATGAGGGGACAGGATGGGAGAATGTCAACTCCCAAAGCATCCCTGGCCTGCTCTCGAGTTGCCATAGGCAAGGGGGATGGGAAACCTATGAAGCAACACAGCAGCCCTAGACAGGAGCATATTCCAGACATATCTTTCTCAAGGCTGTCTCCCAGGGTTACCAACAGTGGCCGGCAGGAGGGGAATGGTCTCTACAACCCACGAAATTGCTCCAGTTGGCGAATGTGATTGATGTCACACCCTGGAGGGAGGGGGGGAAACAGGGTAATGATTAGGGCCATAAATTATGTGGGGTCAGAGTTGGCTTCATTTGGTAAATAACTGGATTTCTTTTGAAGATTGGCTGGAGGCTCATGATTTAATTAGGGCATCTGTCAGAACCCTGAGGGAAAGGAGAGGAGAGGAGAGGAGTTTCTCAAAATACGCAACAAAGATTCCTTACTAAAGATGCCACCTCTGTAGCACAGAACCTACAAGACAGGGACACAAACTTGTCCAAAGTCTTAATATGTTTCTGTCTCCATATTTAAAACCCTTGCTCCATATGCATCTAAATTTCCCATGCAGAGTTACCATCTTCTCATCCAAAGCTCTTTGCTCAAAGCAGGAATGGAAAACCATCAAAGATATCTCAAAACCATCACTTAAGGCCGAAGGCACCACATACAGGACTACCAAAGACAGTTCCAAGTTCTGGCGGGATGGCCTTGCTCACCGTGGGATAACGGGAGCTGAAATCCAACATAGATGGAAGGAAGTATATAGTAACCCACAATTTAATAAACTGGCATAGAACTAGTCCTGCCAATCTCTAAGAACTACTGGTAGTCTTCAACTTACAACCACAGAATTTCCACTAAGTAAGATGATTGTTAAGTGAGTTGCATCCAATTTTCCGTCCTTTTTTGGCCATGGTTGTTAAGCAAATCACTGCAGTTGTTAAGTGAATCACATGGTCATTAAGCATTGACTTTGCTTAAGGTGAAGCCAGCTGGAAAAGTCACGTGACGGCATGTTGACGTGACCGTCATAAATACATGCCAGTTGCCAAGTGCCCAAATTTTAATCATGTGATCACGAGGATGCTGCAATGGTCGTAAGTGCGAGAACCGGTCGTAAGTCACTTTTTTTCCAGTGCAGTTATAAATTCAACCAGTCGTTAAACGAATGGTTGTAAGCCGAGGACTGTGTTTATGAATACCAAGAAAGTCTTATTCGTGAAAGAGAAGATTGTCAGCATGTTTTTAAACAGTTTTTATTAGTTTATAATGTAGCATAGAAAAAAATACAAAAATAAATAGTAGGGAAAATAGGAAAGGGAAAAGTGAAAGAAAAGGGGAAAAATAAAAATAAAAGGCATTGACTTCCAATTCCCACTGGTGCAGTAGAATAAGGCATTAACATCAAACTTCAACTTTTTACTTTTACATAATAGTTTTAAACTAGCCATTCCTATAACGACAAATCTATCTAATGGGTAAAACCCAAAATCAAAGTTTAATTTTTTTCCACCTCGAGCACAAAGTCCAGAAGCGGTTTCCAAATAGAAATAAAAGCATTATATATATATTTTATATCTAAATATAAATACTTTTATTTTTATTTGGAAACCACTTTTGGACTTTATGCTCGAGGTGGGGGGAAAAATGTAACTTTGATTTTGGGGTTTATATATATATTCTTTTATCAAAACAGTCAATTTAGGCATCTTTGCTAACCCCATCAATTTTTGCAGCCACTCCTCCATTGTGGGGATCGCGTTGCGCTTCCATTTTTTTTCTAAAATTAATCTCGCTGACGTCAACATACGTAACATCAAAGATCTGAATTTTTTTTCCCCTCCGGATCTTCTTCCTCTAAACCCCAAAGAAATGTTTTTAAATTCCATTTTCCTATACATTCATCTTCTCCTTTCTTTCAATAATCAAAGTGTGTTTACAGAAGATAGTAAGCCATAAATAAACCCATTAATAATCCACAGTTTACTTAGCCATGAGTGACCATGTCATAAAACCCCAGCCCAGAGGAATATAACTGAGTTTATACACGGAAAGGTTAAACTTGCAAATCTAATTTGCAGTGCTCAGAATAATAAACTGTATTTATTAAAAAAAAACACACACACCAAAGTACACAGTAGATAATAAAACAAGACTGTCAAACCAATTAGTTAATTAGGCCCCTTTCGGTGAACCGAGTTAATGAATCATTACATTTGTAGAGTACTTGCATATTATCGAAATCTTAGTTCAAGCATCTTTTTGAAGTATTAAGGGAGGTCTGAAATAACCCACAATTTAATAAGCAAAGCACATGCAAATAAAAGGCCTGTTTTACAGCGGAGGAATATTCTGCGCAGGAGTTTGCACAAGGATTCAAGTTTCAAATCTTTCAAAGTTTGAAATCCTCCCGTTTCAAAATAACCGCTACCGTAACTAGAAAGTTTTCAGTCATTCTTGAAACCCTTAAAGAGCAGGGATGCCCAATCTTGGCAACTTTAAAGCCTAGTGTCAGGGCCCCATCGAAGCCTGTTGTAGCGGAGGATGACGAGCCAGAGCTGGGGATGAAGGAGGTCAAAAGGGCAGCCTCGCTGACTTCAGAGGAACATGGGGAGGAGCAGGACAAGGCAGCCCCGAGTCCCTCAGGTTTGGGATGGCTTGCCAGCAGGGAAGAACGGGGGCAGGATGACCGAGAGGGGGGGAAGAGAAGGCAGGCAGTGGAGAGGAGGAGCGACAGAGCTCAGGTGACGAGCAAGGACCGCCTCCTCCTGATCCCCGAGCACGGAGAGAGGAGAGGAGGCAGCAACAACGCAGGCTGACCCGACAACTTGGGAGGAGAGCGCCCCGCCCCTCTTCCCAAGGCACACCTGGGGACTGAGACTTAAGGAGACACTGTGGGGAGGGACATTTGTCAGGAACAAACGCTGAATTTGTGGAGTTTGGTGTGCCTTTGCCGACGTCTGGAGTTCAGTGGACATCTTACCTTGTTCCTTCGCTTCCTGGACTCATTGCTTTGTTCCTTTGCTTTGTTGGACTCCTTGACTACTTCTCTTGACCCGCTGGACTTCTTGCCTTGAAGCCATTGTGCCAACAGCGTTTTGCTGGACTACTCACAGCCAGAGGCTGCTGGAAGTGTGCGTGTGAGTGCTTTGCTTTGGGACTTGCCGTAAACGTGGGAGTGTTTGGGGGAAAGTTGGGAGTAATAAAGGGGAGTTTTGAACAATCAGCTGACTGTGTTGCCTTCATGTGATGCTTTCCCCGGGCCATCATACCTGTAGACTTTAATTCCCAGAATGCATGCCAGTTGCCAAGTGTCTGAATTTTTATCATGTGACTCTGGAAAATGCCACAACGGTTGTTAAGTGTGAACCGAGTCACTTTTTTTAGTGCTGTTTTAATTTTGAATGGTCCCTAAATGAATGGATGTACCTGTACAAAGAGAAGGAGGGAGGGAGAGGATTCTTAAGACTGTTGAAATCTGGCAGAAGACACAAAATAGCTGAACGGCTGAAATTTTCGTGCAAAATCGAATTTGGGTCGCTTGGAGGTGGGAGATACTTCCAACGTAATCTACTGGATCCCCTGCGTGGATTGTTCCTCTGATTCTGCAGGACAAGCGGGGAGGAAGCTCCGCCATCAGATTGCAAGAACGCAAGTGAGCGGTCAGATGAGGAGACCCAAGCTCATTGGTAGCCTCACATTGCAATGAACAAGGACATACATTCAATTTCGCAGCTACTAAGATTGCTGGCCGAGCAGGGACAAAAATAGCCAGAGAAGCAATTGAAGGATTTATCTGCAGTTTATCAGATACGTAGGAGCCAAGGGCTTGGCAGCACAACAGCGGCCAATCTCTAGCCATCAACACACCAATCAGCCAATAGGAAGGCACCACATAAACACGATTCACAGAATAGCCCAAGCATGTATTCCAGTAGAAATTTCCTGAAGATGGGGTCCATCATGAGTCCGAAAGCTCAGAAGAGCAGGGACCAACCCAAATTCGATTTCCCGTCATTATCCTGGGATAAATATATTTGCATTCGTGAAACTTTCATCACCGAAAATAATTTCCTGAACAGAATAGTGTTGGAAGGAACCTTGGAGGTCTTCTAGTCCAACCCCCTACTAAATCAGAAGACCCTATCCCATTTTAGAGAAGTCAGAACTTTTTTCCTTAGTTCTAAGTCGGGTCTCTCCTTGAATAGTCTCCACCCATTGCTTCTTGTCAGACCCCAGGAGCAGAAATGGCACACCGTAAAGGGCAACATTTGAAAGTAGCTTCCCTTGGGACTATTTTCACACACACACACACACACACACACACACACACACACACACACACACACACATCCAAGCTGAGGAAAGAAAAGAATTGAAGATGGATGAAAAGGAAAATAAGAAGATGAAAAATCAATGCACTTCCCCAAGATCTACAGCCAAGGCTTGGCTGCAAACGCGCCTAAAGATTTATTCATCCGTGCTACCTACATTTTCCAAGGCAAAATTCAATAGCCACTTTGACACAGATACTTTCTGCACTCCAGCAGGAGGCAAAAATTAGAAAATGTTGGCCTTTTTGGGGGGGGGGTATGTTTGTTTGGGTGTAACTGCCCTTATGTGCCCCCACTTGGAGAATACACCTTGATGGGAATTCGCAAATTGTTATTTTGTTATCTAAAAGTAGCTTTGGAATTTGAAATTTGTGTGGGTATGCACTTTTTGTAACTACTGTATTTTTCAGAGTATAAGATGCACTGGAGTATAAGACATATCTTAGTTTTTGGGGAGGTGGGAAATAGGTGGGAAAATAGGTGGGGAAAAAAATCTGCCTACCAGGTATTCATCTGGCTAGTCCTTAGCCTGATCAGCTTCAGCACATTAGTTTGCTCGCTGGTTTTGAGGTTGGGGCTGGTTGGGGCTAAAAAACAGCTTCTAACGCACAGCTGATTGTTGGAGGGAGCAGCAATTAGAAAAGCAGGCAAAACACGGAAGATGCTTCGCTCATGTTGGGAATAAAAAAACAGCTTCTAAAGCACAACTGATCGTCAGAGGGAGCAACAATTAGAAAAGCAGGCAAAGCACAGAAGATGCTTCGCTCATGTTGGGAGCTAAAAAACAGCTTCTAAAGCACAGCTGATCGTCAGAGGGAGCAGCAATTAGAAAAGCAGGCAAAGCACAGAAGATGCTTCGCTCATGTTGGGGCTAAAAAACAGCTTCTAACGCACAGCTGATTGTTGGAGGGAGCAGCAATTAGAAAAGCAGGCAAAACACGGAAGATGCTTCGCTCATGTTGGGAATAAAAAAACAGCTTCTAAAGCACAACTGATCGTCAGAGGGAGCAACAATTAGAAAAGCAGGCAAAGCACAGAAGATGCTTCGCTCATGTTGGGAGCTAAAAAACAGCTTCTAAAGCACAGCTGATCATCAGAGGGAGCAGCAATTAGAAAAGCAGGCAAAGCACAGAAGATGCTTCGCTCATGTTGGGAATAAAAAAACAGCTTCTAAAGCACAACTGATCGTCAGAGGGAGCAACAATTAGAAAAGCAGGCAAAGCACAGAAGATGCTTCGCTCATGTTGGGGCTAAAAAACAGCTTCTAAAGCACAGCTGATCATCAGAGGGAGCAACAATTAGAAAAGCAGGCAAAGCACAGAAGATGCTTCGCTTATGTTGGGGCTGAAAAACAGCTTCTAAAGCACAGCTGATCGTCAGAGGGAGCTAAACTAAAACAGGCGAAATGCGGAAGGGGTAAGAGAAGGCAGTAGCAGTAGGTGCCCATTTTGGGCACCGCGTGTTATGTTTTCAGCCTCCAAACACATCGCATTTTCAGGCAGTGATCGGCAGCGATGTGCTTTGCCGATCCCTGCAGCATTGAAGGGCTCTCAAACGGAGCATTTGGAGGCTGCAAATGCGACACACGGAGCCCAAAAACACAAGCCATTATCGGTGGCAATCTCTGCAGCCAGAAAGAAAACGTGCAGAGGCCGGAGGGCGATGGATGAGTGGGTAGGGTTACATTCAAAGTATAAGATGCACCCAAATTTTCAGCCTCTTTTAGGAGGGAAAAAAGTGCGTCTTATATTCCAAAAAATATGGTAATTATATTTTGCCTACAGGTCACCCATGTTTGCAGGTGAGTGATCTGGCATAGAGGCAGAGCTTAGGTAAGTGACAACACAGGTAGTCCTTGGTTTATGACCAGTCACTTAGCAATAGCACTTATATACCACTTCACAGTACTTTTACAGCCCTCTCTAGGCAGTTTAGTCAGCATATTGTCCCCAACAATCTGGGTCCTCATTTTACTGACCTCAGAAGGATGGAAGGCTGAGTCAACCTTGAACGGGATCAAACTCCTAGCAATGGGCAGAGTTAGATTGCAATAACAATAGCACTTAGACTTATATACCACTTCACAGTGCTTTTACAGCCCTCTCTAAGCGGTTTACAGAGTCAGCATCTTGCCCCCAACAATCTGGGTCCTCATTTTACCCACCTTGGAAGCACGGAGGAATGAGCCAATCTTAAACTGGTCACGATCGAAGGAATCAAACTTGTGGCAGTTGGCAGAGTTAGTCTGCAATGCTGCATTTTAACCGCTGAACCATCACAGCTCTTAATGCCCGTTTGAAGTTATGACAGATCTAGCCTGGGGACTTCTTAGGACCAGGATTTGAAATTTCAACAATTAAGCCCCCCCCCTCCAAAGTCACGTGACCGATCTTCAGGCCCTCGCAATATAGCTTCTTTTATAGCCATTTGTAGCATCCTGTGGTCACGTGATTGCTTTTGCTGAAAACTGGTACTTCCGATTTCGGCACCCATAGCAAACAATGGGTGCGCTTAACAACCACGGCATTGGTTTAACAACTGTGGTGGCCATTTTGCCATGTTCGCTTAACCACTGCTGCAAAAAAGGCTATAAAATCACTCTCGTTACTGATCTGTTTGACAACTGTTATGACTCATAATGGGCTGCTTCGATTACGATCGTATGTTGAGGACTTAGCTGTATTGATATTTCTTGCATCAAAACAATGCTAATCTTATTGCTAAAAAAAAACCCCAGCCACAATTAATATTTCTAATCTTTATGTTTTTTTAAAAAAAGAAATCTCATACACTGATGGAAAAACTAAGATATTAAGTCAATTTGAAATATAAAAGATTTCTCTTAATTCATTTGTAATTTTAGTTTAAATATTTTGTCGTTGAATTTACTAATTCCACATTCTTTCACCTCTGAATGTACTCTGATAGTTTGTAAACGATCCAGAGTCGCTTTGACAGTGAGATGGGCAATCTCTAAATCTGATAAACAAATAATAATAAGAAAATATTCCTTGACAATCTCTTTCATCAACCCTGTAATCCTTACGACATACGTGCTCGGTTCTCATTCTTAATTATTAATTTAAATAGATAATATGGAAGGCTCTCTTATTTATTAACTGAAACAATACTTTAATTTTTAAGCTCAATAAATCTATAGAAAAGTGTTTATCATTCAAGGCGCATACACGTATGACATCACGCACAAATACAAAGGTGTAAGAAAGACTATATTTTATTGACTACATTTGTGTGTGTGTGTGTTTGCACGCATTTGTGAGTGATGGTTCAAAGACAATCAATATAGTATGTTGTATTATTACATACATGGGCACGTTACTTCTACAAAATAACCTTCACTGGAAGACTGATCACAGCATGCTAATAAATCCACTTTATGGGATTTTAATTTCCAATGATCTTCTGAATAAAAGCAAGTGAATTGTACTTCCCTTTGTTAGATTCATTCTGGACCTAACTTCTACAAGGAGAAGCGGTCTGGCCTCTTCAAATCCTTACCAGCAAAAATAATTAAATGTATTAATAGCTCTGGACTAGTACAAAAATTCACAAGTATTTATCAGTTAGAGAATGACAGGTAAGCACAGACAGAACTACCCCCTTGAGCCCTTCAATGGCCTCGGTTGCAAAGATGGATGCGAAAAAAATTTCAGATTTTTTTAAATGGTGGGTTTCAGTTCAAAAAACAGTGATCTTAGAAACATGCCGATTTAGCTTCCAAATGTTTCACCCAACATTTTTGGAAGGTGGGATGGAGGTTACAGTGCTGTTCAGAGAGATGTTCAAAAGTTTCGGTTTTTACTTTCAAACTTCAGGAAACGCACAGCCAAACAACGGAGGTGGGATGATTAAGAACAAAATCAAAAGGGCTTAACTGTTGTCCTGTAGCATTCGCTGCGATTGGCAGCTCTTTCTCTATAAGAAAACACATGTTCATACACACACACACATGCAGAAAGAGAGTTATTGTTTTTCTAAAAAAATAAAAAAACCCACGCCAATTTTATTCCATGGCTTTTGGGGCCAATGTCATAACATTCGCTTATGCAACATGTCACCAAGTTTTTTCAGGAAACGTGAAGGCCTTTTTTCATCAAGCAAATTGCTTTGGCATCGATCCATCCTCCATTCCTCCATCCATCCAATCCATCCACTATCCATTCATCCAATCCATCCTCCATCCATTCATCCAATCCATCCTCCATCCATTCATCCAATCTATCCTCCATCCATCCATTCCTCCATCCAATCCATCCATCCATCCATCCTCCCTCCATCCAATCCATCCACCATCCATTCATTCAATCCATCCTCCATTCATCCAATCCATCCATCCTCCATCCATTCATCCAATCCATCCTCCATCCATTCATCCAATCTATCCTCCATCCATCCATTCATCCATCCAATCCATCCATCCATCCATCCATCCATCCAATCCATCCATCCATCCATCCATCCTCCCTCCATCCAATCCATCCACCATCCATTCATCCAATCCATCCTCCATCCATCCAATCCATCCACCATCCATTCATCCAATCCATCCTCCATCCAATCCATCCTCCATCCATTCATCCAATCCATCCTCCATCCATTCATCCAATCTATCCTCCATCCATCCATTCCTCCATCCATCCATCCATCCATCCATCCATCCTCCCTCCATCCAATCCATCCACTATCCATTCATCCAATCCATCCTCCATTCATCCAATCCAATCCATCCTCCATCCATCCATTCCTCCATCCAATCCAATCCATCCATCCATCCATCCATCCATCCATCCCTCATCCCTCATCCATCCATCCATCAGGATGTAGTGACAGTCGTGATCTTTGGCAACAGTCTTGCCCTGCCAGAATGACGAGGAAAATCCAAGCTGGCTGCGTGCTCACTGTGTCCTTGAAGATCCCACAGGAAACAGCCTGACGGAATTGACATGGTTCATCTTGAGGGGAGTCCAGAAAGAGAGATGGGGGAGGGAAGAGTAGGACAAAAACATTGTCCCACTTCCCAATGTGATCATGGATGGCAGCTTCCTTAAGGTTCTTCTCCATCAAATGGACAGACACCACCTTGGCTCTCCTGAGCGAGGCCTGTAGGGTGGTGGGACGATCCAAACAGGAGAACTTCTCCCGCATTCCAGAACCTCTAAAGGTCTCCTATGGATCATTAGGCTTGGTGTCCTTCCAGGCGGGCCTGCTTGCCAAACAGTGACCGATATAATTCTGTCCTGGAGGGGAGGGGAGGGGAGAGACAAGAGGCAGAGAAAAGCAAACAATTTGAAGTTATTAAAAAGTTACTCATGTTTGTAAGCCTTAGCTCATTCCAGAACGAGGAGAAAGCAAGAAAAGCAACAAAATAAAGTCAATAAAATAAGGAGGAGAAAGAGAGACGGATTTCCACAGGTTTTGGCACCTGGCCCACTACGTATTTGAGATAAGCAGGATTGGACCCGGTTAATTCTTGTTGCTAAAATTCTTGACAGCATTCCAGAATTGCAGAGGCAAGACTGAGAAATCAAAATAGCTTCCAGATATAAATGCACTGACAATCTGACCTGGATGGCTGAGAATCTCTACAACAGGGGTCTCCAACCTTGGCAACTTTAAGACTTGTAGACTTCAACTCCCAGAATTCCTCAGCCAGCTTTGCTGGCTGAGGAATTCTGGGAGTTGAAGTCCACAAGTCTTAAAGTTGCCAAGGTTGGAGACCCCTGCTCTACAGACTTTTAGCTATACAATTTGGGATGTACGCCTTTTGAATAGTGCGGGAGTAGGAATGGATTTTCACAGAGAAAAAATAAAAATAAAAAAATTGCAGACTACAGGAACTGGGAGCACAACTCCGATGATCCTGAGGATACAGATAAACCCCCCAAGCGCTTCATCCTCTAAAAGGATGTCAATGGCCAGCTGTCTGCAAGGAGTATATAAATCCTTCCTCCACCCATCCAGTCAGAGCTGAAGAAGCTTCTTCAAATGAGAAGCAAAATGTCTTCAAAAGAAAAAAAAACAAACAAAAAAGTTCAGTTGCCTCTTGAAAAATTCTGGGAATTGGAAGTCCTCAGGTCATAAAGGAGCCATCGTTCCCCGCTCCTGCTCTAGAACATGGCCGACTGGGGAATTCTGGGAGTTGAAGTCCACAAGTCATATAAAGGGCCATCGTTTCCCACCTGCCGGGAACGACAAGATCCAGAGAATCCCTGAACAAAGGGGGCTGTCGGGTGGCTTCTGCCCTTTGCGATTGTGGTGACATGCAGACAACGACACTTACGTGTACCTGCTCTTAGCGCCCTGATCAGTGTACACTTGAGGAATTCATGGCGGTTGCGACGGAACGCAATTAAATGTTGCAAGTTTCTGGGCAAGAGCTGTTCAATTGGTACCTATTTTAATCTTGTATTTTAAATTTTTAGGTCGTATGGTATGCCCTTATTTTAATTGGGATGCTTCCGAGACGAATAAACAAGCAAACAGCATCTCCACAGCCCCCATGAAAATGATGTTGCTGTAGGCGCCTTCTGAAGGGATGGGGGGGGGGGGAGAGAACGACAGGAAAAGCAACTTCTCAAGGACAATTTTATACAAGGCAGGACCTGCCACCTACGTCATCTGGTTCTTCGAGCAAAAAGGCCACCCGATAATTAAAAAGGCATCTTTATTAATATACACCACGACTGCAGAGACCTTGTGCAAGGCATCTCTCTCTCCTCTCACTCTCTTTCTCCTCTCACTCTTTCTCACTTTCTCTCTCCTCTCCTCTCCTCTCACTCTACCTCTCCTCTCACTCTTTCTCACTTTGTCTCTCCTCTCACTTTCCTTTCTCCTCTATCTTTTCTCTCACCTCTTGCCTCTCACTTTCTCACTCCCCTCTCCTCACTCTCCTCACTCTTTTTCTTTCTCCTCTTTCCTTTCTCCTTCCTCTCACTCTCTCTCCATCTCGCACTCTCTCTCCTCTCACTCTCCTCTTTCTGTCTTCTTTCTCTCCCCTTTCACACACTTTTTCTCCTTCTCTCTTCTTCTCTCTCACTTTCTCTCCCCTCTCACTTTCTCTTTCTCTTCCTCTCCCGTCTTTCTCCTCTCACTCATTCCTGTCTTTCCCCTCTCACACTCTTTCTCTCCCCCTTTTCTCTCTCCTCTCACTCTTTCTGTCTCCTCTCTCCACTTCTCTCTCCTCTCCCTATCCTATCTCTTTTTCTATCCTCACACTTTCTCTCCCTCTCCCCTCTTTCTCCCCTCACTCTCATTCCTTTCTCTCCTCTCTCTCTGTGTCTCCACTCTCTCCCTCTCTCCTTTCCCCCCCACTCCTCTCTCTCTCTCTCTCTCACACACACACACAGCCTCCCAATATGTAAATACGACACGAGCTTTAGATCCCATCTCTCCAGGGAATGGGTTTTTTTTGTTCCTCCTCCAAGTTTGCCCTTTCCAAACAAGGCTTTTCAAGGAAGGAACAAGATTGAATATTTTAATAGGAATGTATGAGAACCCGGGCAATGAAAGGACGGGCGATTCAATCAGCCAGGTTGTATGGGATTGTAATTTCGTTTTCATATATGTTATCCTTTCTTCCTCGAGACTGACATGATACTTGAAGGAGAGACAATCAACTGAAGCCCGCAACGATGTTCAAATTGATTGCGGTTTTGGACAAGCGGAATGTTGCTCGCTGAATTAAAATAAAAATTGGTTTGTTTTTTAGGGGGGGGGGGAAACAAAAAGTTACGTGCGATAAAGAAGTGGTCATAGGACCAAATGGCAGGAAGGTAGAACAGATTCAGGAAAACAACAGCTGCGCAGATATCACAGATGTTAAAACATATAAATATGCAATTGGAGATATTATTTAGGTCAGGGGAATCCAAGCCTGGAGACTTTAAGACTTGTGGACTTCAACTCCCAGAATTCCCCAGCCAGCCATGCTGGCTGGGGAATTCTGGGAGTTGAAGTCCACAAATCCGACATTTGTTTGGCTGGGGAATTCTGGGAGTTGAAGTCCACAAATCCGACATTTGTCTGGCTGGGGAATTCTGGGAGTTGAAGTCCACAAATCTGACATTTGATTGGCTGGGGAATTCTGGGAGTTGAAGTCCACAAATCCGACATTTGTCTGGCTGGGGAATTCTGGGAGTTGAAGTCCACAAATCTGACATTTGTCTGGCTGGGGAATTCTGGGAGTTGAAGTCCACAAATCCGACATTTGTCTGGCTGGGGAATTCTGGGAGTTGAAGTCCACAAGTCTTAAAGTAACCAAGTTGGGACACCCCTGACTGAGATAGTTATCCAAAATTCCCAAAGAGCCCACAGATAATTAGCCGAGCATTGCAAAGCGAAAGGTCAATAATCTTCAGGAATTTATAAATTTAACCAAGCCTGGTTTTTAAATCCTCAGTTTCCTAAATGTTTTCTTCCACGAGAAGTATTTGGTTTGTACGTTTTATCGCGATATGGAAAGAGGTGCAACCCATTTGCCGGGAATAATTCAAACATTATTCATAGGAAGCCATCCCCGGCAAACCAAACTACACGCTACGCAAACAAGACATGTTTTCTATTTTAAAACTAATGAAATCCGGATGCAAGGTACTTCCAAAATTACTCACAGCAGCCGTGCTAGAATAAAAGAAGAAAAACAGCGAACCGACCCAATCTTCCCAACTTAATAAATAAACAAGGGTGCAGGATGGAGAGAAAAATCTTCTGTTTTTAGGCAACTCCCATTTCCAAATTGAAACTGAAAAGGAAGAATTCTACGTTTGCTTCTTTGCCCTCTCTCTGCTGCAGCGACTTTGGGTGGCTTACAAAATGACAAAAATGATAATACAAAACAATTAAAATTAAGAAGATTAAAAAAAGAAACCATAGGGATTAGGTTGAGGGAAGAGATGTGGAAAGGATGGGATCTTTTAGAAAATATATATATATATTTTATATATTTTATTTATAAATTTATTTATAAGTATATGCTTGGTGGCGCAGTGGACTAAGTGCTGTTAAAGTAGCACTTAACTGCCAGCTGCCTGCAATTGCTGCAAGTTCAAATCTCACCAGGCTCAAGGTTGACTCAGCCTTCCATCCTTCTGAGGTAGGTAAAATGAGGACTCGGATTGTGGGGGGAATAAGCTGACTTTGTATAAAAAAGAACACTGCTTAGGGGAGGCCAAAAGCAGGTATATACAAACGTATGAAGGCTATTGCTTAACGCATTGTAAGCCGCCCTGAGTCTCCGGAGAAGGGCGGCATAGAAATCAAACTAATAAATAAATAATAAATAAATATATGAAACTTTATTTTTTAACCTCTTCAATCAAGTCCAATTCATAATTAAGTCCAAGACTTAATTATGAAATTAAGTCTAGGTCAACATGTTGGACATGTTGATGTAGACTTGTTGCTGCTATCAGCCCAGGTCAACAAATCTGGGCCGATAGCAGCAAGATTTCTTACAATCATAGCCTGGGAACCTTTGAATCAGGGGTGGGATTCAGTTGGTTCGGACAGATTCTGGTGAACCGGATATTAATTTTACATCTGGTTGGCTGAACCGGTAGTCGCAACGACTGGCTGGCCCCGCCCACTCCTCCCCAAAATTTCTGGGAGGCCTGGTTTTTGCCCTCCCCAGGCTCCTGAGGCTTTCCTCAAGGCAAAAACTGGGCCTCCCAGAAGTGGGCCCGTTTCCGGAGGCCGTTTCCGTCTTGAGGAAAGCCTCCAGAGCCTGGGGAGGGAAAAACCAGGCCTCCGGGAAGTGAGCCCGTTTCCGGCCTCTGGAGCCTGGGGGAGGCCGTTTTCACCCTCTCGGAGGCTCGAGGAAAGCCTCAAGAGCTTGGGGAGGGCAAAAACGCGCTGCCCCCACCATGGTGCAGGAAGCCAAGTAGGCCACGCCCACCCAGCAACTGGGCAGGGAACTGATTTCTGAATCCCATCCCTGCTTTGAATATCAACGTGTTTCTTTGAGGCACAATTTTGTAAATAAACACGGATAGCGGTTTTACCGAAAACAAGAAGTGCCAGTTTTCCGGCCAAACCATAGTAAAACGTGATTCCATGACCGTGGGACGCAGGAAATGGCTATAATTGTAGCTGTCTTGCCCAGTGCCCGAAATTCAGTCACTTGACTGCAAAAGGAATCTGTCAGAAGTTTGAAGCAGGGTCGTAAGTCCTCTTTTTCAGATCGGTCGTAACTTCGAACGGTTGCTGAGTGACCGGTCGTAAGTTGAGTACTACCCATAGGGAAAGCAAACCTTTGATTTATTAGCAGGACTGCACCTTTAACCATCTTACAATACTAGCTATAGTTCATTTGTTTTTGGTTTTTGGGAGGGGGGGCAGGAGGATGGGCCCCCCATCAATTTGCCATCTCCATTTCCTGTCCGGACAAAGGGGCAGAGACCATTAGTAGCCAGGAGGGGTGAAGGGAGGAAGAAAAGAAGGAGTAATAAGACCACCAAAAGGCCAGGAGTAACTTACAATGTCCGTAATTGCTGGGGCTTTCAACTGGGTGGAAGGCCCTCCTGGGGTTGAATCGAGACTCGCCTGAATTAAAATTTAACTTTATCACAACCTGAGAATGCAAGTAATGAGCAGTAACATTTTTATTTCTTTTAAACTGTCATTTTAGGCTGAGCTGGGGATAATTACCTATTTCCGCTGCAGGAAGGTTTTATCACCTCGAGTGAGGCATTTTCTAATTTAATATTTTTACTATATTATCGTAAAACCTGGTTCCGAGGAGAGGCGGGGAAAGTTATCGTGAGTCATTGGCTGTAAAACTCAGTGAGTGCCTGGGCTTAATTATTTATGTCAGCGTTTCCCAACCGTGGCAGCTTGAAGATATGTGGACTTCAACTCCCAGAATTCCCCAGCCAGCAACGCTGGCTGGGGAATTCTGGGAGTTGAAGTCCACACATCTTCAAACTACCACAGTTGAGAAACATGGATTTATGCCTTTCCTAAAGCCTGAGGAGAGAGAAGCTTGGACCAGTTACCTGCATAGGGACACTCTTGACATGCCCCCCAGCCCCCAGCAGTGAGAGGGTTGTGTCTAGGCCAGAAATCTTGAGAGATTAAAGGAGAGCAAATTTTGTTTGCAATTTTGGCCTAGCAAGGAAACTGATAACAAGGAGGAAAACCAGTTTGGTGTAGTGGTTAAGGTGCTGGGACTAGAAATCAGGAGACGGGGAGTTCTAGTTCTGCCTTAGCTATACAAGCCAGCGGGGTAACTTTGGGCCGATCACTGGGAGATGGAGAGTTCTAGTTCTGCCTTAGCTATACAAGCCAGCAGGGTAACTTTGGGCCGATCACCGGGAGACGGAGAGTTCTAGTTCTGCCTTAGCTATACAAGCCAGCGGGGTAACTTTGGGCCGATCACCGGGAGACGGGGAGTTCTAGTTCTGCCTTAGCTATACAAGCCAGCGGGATAACTTTGGGCCGATCACCGGGGGACGGCGAGTTCTAGTTCTGCCTTAGCTATAGAAGCCAGCGGGGTAACTTTGGGTCGATCACCGGGAGACGGAGAGTTCTAGTTCTGCCTTAGCTATACAAGCCAGGAAGGCTTGGGCCAATCACCAGAAGATGGTGTCTTGCTTAGAAACAGAAATTTTGGGCTCTATTGTGATCATAAGTCAAAGGCTATCTGTTTTCCAGATTTCTAAAGCTTGCTGTCTTTGTGGATTTCCGCTACCACAGAATTTAAACGTTGTTCAGACGAAGCAGACAGAATACAATCTGCTTACTTTCCGTTTTCCTTTCTGCTTGCGCTCTTCCCATTTCTTGAATTTATATCCAGGCTCTGGCCTAAATCTATTCCTTCCCATAAATCCTCTGGTTCATTGATCTCCTTTGTTTTTGCATTTTTCAGACAAAGGGGCGAAGACTTGGGAACGCACCGAACTCCGCTTGCAGAACAGAGATGAGGCGGCTTCCCTTCGTATCTGCATATGCGGCTTTGGTGAATCACATCCCCAGAAGGCAGTTAAGACTTTCGATTGTTACTCAGGATGAGTTTTTACACATTTTAAAAATCCGAACGGAGATGAGTCTTGTTTTTGTTGTTGTTGCTGATGTTGACTGGTTACAGGGATTCTTCGGCCATTATGTTCCCATGCCTTTGGAACAAGGGAGAAGATTAAGCCAACTTCCAATTGTGGTTTAATAAACCCTCATCTGGTCTGAAAACTTCCAACACCTTTTCCCACTTCAAATGGACTAGGAAACTATGATTAACTGAACCTGGCTTGTTCTTCAACTCATGGGCAGAACGCCTCTGTTTGTGTATCTTAATTTTGGGATAAGTTTGTTAAACAGAAATCTGAAGCCAAGTGCAGAAAAAAACAATTAAGGGCTGTGGAAATATTTATAGACCCCTCACATCTTGGACATTTACTGCCTCAACTCCTACCCTCAAAATGACGCTATAGAGCACTGCACACCAGAACAACTAGACACAAGAACAGTTTTTTCCTGAACACCATCACTCTGCTAAATAAATAATTCCCTCAACACTGTCAAACTATTTATTAAGTCTACACCACTCTTAATCTTCTCATAGTTCCCACCACCCATCTCCTCCCACTTATGACTGTATGACTGTAACTTTCTTGCTTGGATCCTTACGATTTATATCGATATTGTTTCCTGATTGCTTATTTGTACCCTATGATTATCATTAAGTGTTGTACCTTATGATTCTTGACGAAGTGTTGTACCTTATGATTCTTTTCTTTTATGTACAGTGAGAGTGTATGCACCAAGACAAATTCCTTGCGTGTCCAATCACACTTGGCCAATAAAAATTCAATTCTTTTTTCTTTTCTTTTCTTTTCTTTTCTTTTCTTTTCTTTTCTTTTCTTTTCTTTTCCTTTCCTTTCCTTTCCTTTCCTTTCCTTTCCTTTCCTTTCCTTTCCTTCCCTTCCCTTCCCTTCCCTTCCCTTCCCTTCCCTTCCCTTCCCTTCCCTTCTATGAAATAGCTAACATAGGACAGGAACAATGATGATGATGATTTCTATGCTTGGAAAGTGAAATGTGCCAAAAGCGTTCCCTCTGCTTTTTAACGTTGCAATTATTCTTTTAAATCCTGTTTTAATATTGTTTTTAACTTCGGCTTTTAATATCATTTTATCTGCAAACTGCCCAGATTCACACAAGTGTGGCGGGCAGCACAGAAATTTGATGGAAAGATGGATGGATGGATGGACAGACAGACAGACATACAGACAGACAGACAGACCACAGAATATAGTTTGTCTGCCCAAGCTAGAGAAGACAGATTAAAACTTTTTGAATACTTGTCTTGTCTCACTTGCCATTCTAAATTATATTTAGATAATTAATCACTGCTTCTGTTTTAGGTTTAGAATTTTTCTGTTCCGTGTTGAATTTTTAATATTTGTAGCTGTGAAACTTTTGCAATGTGGCACAGATTCATTCATTTAATTTACTGCAATCGGAGCTTAAAACCATGAGGCTGGGCTGGCCCAAAGGAGCTTTTTCAAGAGGCAACTGGACTTTCTGGTTTTTTTCTTTGAAGACATTTTGCTTCTCATCCAGGAACCTTCTTCAGCTTCTTGGATGAGAAGCGAAATGTCTTCAAGGAAAAACAAAGAAAGTTCAGCTGCCTCTTGAAAAAGCCCCTTTGGGACAAGCAAGACCTGAATGACTGAGAATCTCCACAGACATGAGGCTGAGTTGGATTTTCCTGTTTTGTATCACACATTTTATAACTGATTTTAAGGCTTACATTATACATTTACTTTTGACTGCTGGTTATTGCAAAACCTAATAGTGAGAGGTATAACCCCCTTTTTAAAAAAGTGTTTCAGATTTATATGTAGGGACAAGGGACTGCAAAAACAGCAAAATCTGCACCTAAAATTTTAAAGCATGTAGCCTTTTCTTGGGATTACACAGTTACAGAACATTAAACGAAGACCGAAATCAAAGCATTGCACAGCCCTTAAAAAAATGACTTCCTACTAATGCACAATCTCATTCTTTAAGTCTCATACTCACCTGATCCCCTCTGTCTTCTCTAATAACTAGGAACTACTGAGGATAGTTCTAAATGCTATGGATAATAAAAGTGATTTTCAGAGATTCAACGTTTTTATAATATGCAGTTCTAGACTAGAGATGGCAAACTACATTTAAAGCTACATTTCGAATATAGAGAGTTTAAATTTTAGTTTGCTACACATACCAAAAGCCTTTGGTTAACCCTTGGTTTCCAGGTGTACAAATAATGGCAGCAGACAATTTTGCCCATGTTCGCCAGTAAGTCAAGCTTCCTATTATTCCTAAATATAACCTAGGTCAGGTTGGTTTCATGGGTGCCAAGGATGACCCCTGGTTGTCAAAAGGACCCTAACTTAGTTATTTAGTTATGTTCACCAGCCAATGCCCTGTTTCTCCACCTTGGTAGCTTTAAGATGGGTGAGCTTCAACTCCCAGAATTCCCCAGCCAGCATGCTTAAAGGTAAGATGATAAGGTAAGGCAAGTGAGACTGCAATAGCACTTAGACTTATACACTGCTTCCCAGTGCCTTACAGCCCTCTCTAAGCGGTTTACAGAGTCAGCATGTGGATCCTCAACAATCTGGATCCTCTCTTTACACACATTCGGAAGGATGGAAGGCTGAGTCAATCTTGAACCTGGTGAGATTTGAACGGCCAAATTGCAGGCAGATGGCAGGCAGCAAAAGTAGCCTGCAGTACTGCACTCTAACCACTGCAGCACCACAGATGAGATGAGGTGAGGTAGGCTAGGTTAAATTAGACTAAACCAGGGGTCGGCAACCTTAAACACTCAAAGAGCCACAAAGGTCCTAACCGGAAACCCCCCATTCAATTCTGGAGCCGACTGGAAGTCAGTTCCCCCACCATAGAGTCTCCTCCTAGTGTGGCATCCTTTTTCCTCTACCTGTCCTAACCAAAAGACCTATAAATTGTGGCGCCAACCAGCAACAGGGAGCTGCAGCAGAGGGATGAAAGAGCCACATGCGGCTCCAGAGCCGTGGGTTGCTGACCCCTGGGTTAAACTAAGCTAAGCTAAGATTTATTGTCACATTTTTCCATTAACACCCTGGCACACATTAAGAAATGAAATTCTGATGCCTGCTGTCAAAAGAAATACACACACACACACACACACACACACACACACACACACACAGAGTATAAATGCCAGGGTTCGAAGTATTACACCCATAGCAAACAGAACTTCAGCAACACTGAAGCCCCCAAGATGGCCTCAATCAGGCCCGCTTCAGAGTTGACAATAAATATCCATACACATACATGCACATTCAGTACATATATATCCATATGAGTCGCAGTGGCTAGAATGCAATACTGCAGGCTAACTCATTGCTCACTCATTGCGAACTCCAGGAGTTCGATTCTGACCGGCTGAAGGTTGACTCAGCCTTCCATCCTTCCGAGGTGGGTAAAATGAGGACCCAGATTGTTGGGGGGGGCAAGATGCTGACTCTGTAAACCACCTAGAGAGGGCTGTAAAAGCACTGTGAAGTGGTACAGAAGTCTAAGTGCTGTTGCTATATGCATAAGGATATACATATGTATATCTACTGGTATACACGCACATATACATACATATATTAATTGGAGTCCACTTTGAAGAGATAGTGGTGGGAAAAAAGAGTCTTGAGAATTAACAAGGTTGATACTATATGGCGCAAAGCTATTACAGAATCTAGTTGTTCTGCTTCGGATACCGCAAAGCCCCTTCCCAGAAGGAAACAAAGAAAACCAGAGAGGATTGTGGAGTGTCCCTGACAATATTATGGGCTCTGCTCAAGCAGCCTGTCCTGGATAGAAGGAAGGGTTCTTCCAATAATCTTTTCTGCCGTCCTCACCACTCTCTGCGCCGCCTTCCTGTCCGATACTCCCAAACTACACACTAACACAATGTGACAGGATGCTTTCAAAGCTCCACACATCTTAAAACTCCCAAGGTTGAAAAACACATTGGCCCAAAATATATTACCCAATTCCTATCTACCCAATTCCTCCATTATTTTGATGCTCTCATGCTCCGAAGACTGAGATTATGCAAGCTGCAATTCTACCCATATGAAGATGAATCGACTAAGAGAAAACTGAGGCAATACCGTAGGAATGCTTGGTTTTTATACCCACTTGGACTTCTCCAAGCTGTACCGATAGGTTTTATAGTCTCTCCTCCAAGGTTACAAATCAAGGGGAACTGGAGAGCATTCTTGGGTGGATTTTTATACATCCCTCTCCTAATGCTACTCGTTCACTTTTCTGTAATCTATCCATAACAAACTAATGGGAGATTGTGGATCGTTGTTTTATTTACAACCAAGTTGTTCCCCAGCTAGAAAGAAAGAGAAGGCGGGGGGAGGGGGGGAAGAGAAAGACTGAGAATAAAGAATTTTTGTTAATAGCTGCTTCATTATCATTTTCTAGAGAGCCGCACTGATGCGCAGGTAAGTCTCATTGGTTAAGTCCAGGGATGGGCTTCAAAAATTTTAGCAAGGGGGTCTCTGCCCGGTTCCTGGGTGGGCGTGGCCTAGTTGGCCTCCTGCACCACGGCGGGGTGGGGTGGGGGGGACGGATGGACATTTTTTTAAATTTGATTTGCTTTGATTGCATTTATATACCGCCCTTCTCCCGAAGGACTCAGGATGGTGTACAGTCATATTAAAAACAAACCCAACACATATTTGACCTCCCCAGGCTCCGGAGGCTTTCTTTGAGCCTCTGGAAAGACGAAAACAGCCTCCTCAGACTCCAGAGGCCGGAAACAGGCCAATTTCCAGACTTCCTAAAACTTCTGGTAGGCCCGTTTTTCGCCCTCCCCAAGCCTCCGCACGTGCCCTGCACTTACCTGCATCCAAAATGGGCCACATGAGGACTCCTGGGAGGGGTGGGGGGTGGGGAACAGCCAGGAGTGGGATTTGGGGGTTCTCCGAACTGCACAGAATCTTAGCTAGAGGTTCTCCCGAACTCCTGCGAACCCCCAGCAGCCCACCCCTGGTTAAGTCTCGAAAGGCCCTAAAATCAGCCCAATAACAATTTTCACGGGATTTCAGGGAAGTACTTAATAGAATAGCAGTTGGAGATCTTCTAGTCCAACCACCATCCACCCCCCCCCCAGCTCAAGCAGGGGAGGGAGGGAGGGAGGGAGGGAGAGACAACCAAAGCAAACAGCAGCCCTAGATCCCAGCCAATGGGGTGATGCCCACTGCAAGGAAACCTCCGACACGTAAGGGAGGAAGTGAATTTTCCTCCTCCTGTTTCCAGCTCACCTGTCTTCCCCAACTTTGCAAAGAAAAAGAAATGAACACTAGGTGGCACTGTCACCCTCGGGAAGCCACAGCAGCTTCACAATTGCACGCACATCCACAGAGAAACCCACGGAAGAACGTGGTCAAAACAGGGTCCATAAATTAATCCACAAACTGCCTAGCCCTGCAGGATCTGGGAAGGCTGATCTTCCTAGCCCCACACAGACCTGCTCTTACGGATCCCCAAAGTCGAGCCCTGACCTCCCATCAGCTTGGCATTCCTGCCTGGATAAAGAATAAGATTTATATGGACTTTGCGGAAAAGAGAAATGGGGGAGGGAGGGAGGAAGGGAATGAGGGACCCTTATATTCCAATGAAGCCCTTCACGCTTCACGCAATTTTACCCTCCAACCTGTCTCGTCCCACCCCAGAGCCATGATTTCTTCGTCAGCTGGGCTGCAGGGCACCCGAGCGGGCTGCCGTCCCGCTCCAATTATAGACTTGCACATGGCCATTCTTGAAATTGTTGGCTTCCTTTCACTGCTTTGGAGAGGGGAGGGCTCCTGGTGGGGGACAGGGAGAGCAAAGCAAAGAGGACTGTCCAGGGGTGAAATCCAGCAGGTTCTGGAGAACTGGTAGCGGAAATTTTGAGCAGTTTGGAGAATCGGCAAATACTACCTGGCCGCGACCAGGAAGAGGAGCTGCCCAGAAAGAGGAGCTACCTATGCGCTCGGCAAATAACATACTTCCAGTTTCCGGTGCGCACAAGCACGCTATCCAGCTAGTTTTCTGGTTACTGCCGCACATGCTCACATACTGATCAACTGGCTGGTGCACATGCTCACATCGGCAAATGGAAGACAGGCTCTTCCAGTTTCCAGCACTGCCGCACGCACACAGGCCAGCTGATCGCCGTGTGCGCCAGGGGTGGGTTCTACTTACCCTTACTAGCGGTTTGCAATGAGAGAGCACGCGCGCATGTGCAGAAGCTTCTGCACATGTGCAGATCACCCATGATGACATCATGGCGGGTGGGCGGAGCCTCCTGCCGGTTTTACTACCGGTTCTATAAAACCGGGGGCAACGCACCACTGAGGTGCGCCAGAAACCCGGAATAGGAACAGACGATGCCCTGCGTGCCAGGCAACATGGCTCCGCGTGCCGCCTCGGGCACGCGTGTCATAGGTTCGCCATCACGGTCCTATCCCAAACAAGGAATGGTGACTTGGAAGTACAGGGAGTCTTCGACTTATGACAGTTCATTTAGTGACTGTTCGAACTTAAAATGGCACCGAGAAAGTGACTTATGACCGTTTTCCATATGTACAAGTTTTGAAGATCCCCAATGGTCACGTGAGGAAAATTCAGATGCTTGGCAACTGACTCATATTTATGACGGTTGCAGCATTCCCGGGATCATGTGATCACTTTTTGCGACCTTCTGACAAGCAAACTGAATGGCAAAAGCCAGATTCACCTAACAACAGTGGCAAAAAATAAAAATAAATAAAAATAAAATAAATAAAATAGGGTCGCAAAATGTGGCGAAACTCATTTAAGAAATGCCTTGCTTAGCAACAGTAATTTTGGGCTCAATATGGTTGTAAATCGAGGACTACCTATACTTCCCTGAGAGATTTCTTTTTCTCTCCTTCCCTTTCCTTCCCTTGCATGGAAATTTGGATAGATTAATCACGGTAAAGAAATGGCCATGTCTAAAGAGATTTGGGGAGGGGGGAGAATTGGGGGGGGAGAGAAGCACCTTCCTTTGTGTACTTTAATATCCCCTGTGTCCGGGATGAATTCTCCTTTTCACAGCTTGACTGTTTTGTTAACAGATTCCAGGCAAGGGATGACAAATTGTCTCACTGGGAAAAGATGACAAATCACGTCGGCCGTCCTTAAAACAGGTTAGCTTTTTATTTATTTTATTCTTATTTGTTTTTTTTTTCAGGCTTTTAAAGGATAGAAATCACGGTAATGAAAAGGGGGTTTGGCAAATATGTATGGCTGGATTTTTACCAAAGGGAGGGAGGGAAAGAGAAAGAAAGAGAGAGAATGTGTGTATATGTGTGTGAGAGAGAAAGAATAAAAAGAGAAATAGAGATAGAGAAAAAGAAAGAAAAAGAATAAAAAGAGAAACAGAGAAAAATAGAAAGAGGGAGAGAATGAGAGAGAGAATTAGTGTGTGTGAGAGAAAGAATAAAAAGAGAAAAAGAGAGAAAAAGAGAGAAAGAGAAAGAATAAAGAGAGACAGAAAGAGAAAGAATAAAGAGAAAGAGAGACAGAGAGAATGAGAGAGAGAGAGAATGTGTGTGTGAGAGACAGAGAAAGAATAAAAAGAGAGAGAGAAAGAGAAAGAATAAAAAGAGAGACAGAAAGAGAGAGAAAGAATAAAGAGAAAGAGAGACAGAGAAAGAGAGAGAGAGACAATGTGTGTGTGAGAGAGACAGAGAAAGAATAAAAAGAGAAACAGAGACAGAGAAAAATAGAAAGAGGGAGAGAATGAGAGAGAGAATGAGTGTGTGTGAGAGAGAAAGAATAAAAAGAGAAATACAGAGAAAAGAGGAAGAGAAAGAATAAAAAGAGAAAAAGAGAGAAAAAGAGAGAAAGAGAAAGAATAAAGAGAGAGAGAAAGAGAAAGAATAAAGAGAGAGAAAGAGAGAATGAGAGAGAGAGAATGTGTGTGAGAGACAGAGAAAGAATAAAAAGAGAAATACAGAGAAAAGAGGAAGAGAAAGAATAAAAAGAGAAATAGAGAGAGAAAAAGAAAGAGAAAGAATAAAAAGAGACAGAAAGAGAAAGAATAAAGAGAAAGAGAAAGAGAGAGAAAGAATGAGAGAGAGACAGAGAGAATGTGTGTGAGAGAGACAGAGAAAGAATAAAAAGAGAAATACAGAGAAAAGGGGGAGAAAAAGGGGGAGGGACAGAGAAAGAATAAAAAGAGAAACAGAGACAGAGAAGCCAACAACTTCACAAATAATTAAATAAGCAAATTTACTGCCTTCTTTATTAGGTTGGGTGAGTTTACTCAGTCAGGAACAGGAGTTGGTCGGGACCAAGAATCTTGTTTTCAGCATTATATGACACAGAGAAACAACACAGTCTATTTTGGATTTCCCTGACCCAGTCACTTTTATGCCATGGAAACGTATTGAGGCATTAAAGGCTTGGATTTTGGGGTATAGGTTCCTGACTTTACAGCAGGGGTATCCAAGCCTGGACTTCAATTCCTAGCTGGGGAATTCTGGGAGTTCGAGTCCACAAGCCTTAAAGCTGTCAAGCTTGGCCACCTCTGCTTTACCGTAAAAGGACAGGACAGAAACAATGGAGAATCATCACCCGTTTTAAGAACAGGATCAGCTCAATTGGCACCACCGTGCTCCGTCAGTGGATGGTGTAGCTAAAATCCTCCAGGCTCTCCTGCCAGGGATTCTGCCTACGAGCCCTCTCCTCTCTATCTCTGCCCTTCAGGATACCGCCATGATCCCAACTAGTGGTGGGATTCAAATAATTTTAACAACTGGTTCTCTGCCCTAAAGACCGGCTGGGTGGGCGTGGCCATGGTGGGTGTGGCCAGGGGTGTGTGACAGGCAGCACTCGGTCTCCTGCACCCCCCCTGGGAGCAAAACCGGGCCGTGGGTGGGTGGGACCCGGACGGATGGACGCACCACCACCCCGTGCCCTGTTTTGGGCCTAGTAGGCTTCCCTGCAGCCTCCTGGGAATGAAAATCGGCCGTGGGGGCCACCCCCCCTGTGCCCCATTTTGGGCCTAGGTGGCCCCCCTTCACTTATCTGGGACCCACCACTGAGCCCAACCTAAAATGGCAAAGCACAATTTGGAGCACAGAAGAGTCATTCTGTTGGCATGATTGATAAGCCATGAAGATTCAGCTCCCAAGCTTCCTGCATCTCACCTAGCAAATCGGAGGCTAGATCCAGAACGGCCTTCTGCCCAGCCATGATTTAGAACGCGGCACAGCTGTCCCTCCCCCCGTTGCTGTTTTACTTACCTTTGCAGACTTAAGCGGTGCGTCTTCACGCAAAGCAAACTAGTAGCAGACTTAAAAGCATTCCACCCCTGCTTTAAACCGTTACTCCAATTTGGGGGACGGGGAAGAGAGCAACGCACATAACGTATTATTCCGATTAACGTTTATTAGTAACCAGAGATGGTGGATTGCTGGAAAAAGTGAAATTGTAAAGTCTTTAGGAAATACAGATTCTAATCACTTCTTCCAGGAAATCTCTGCAAAATCAGGAGCAAGGGGAACATTGGCAAGGCTTCATTACATCACCAGGAGAAGGTATGGCTTGAAGCGCTACAGTCAATCAAGTGTTGCAGGACGTATTTATTAATCATAGAGGAAATTTTCCCCCTTTGGCTGCTCCTTTTCTCCAGCTTTCTTCTTGGCCCCCAAAATCTATCCACCTTGCAGGGGTACAACTCCCGTTTTAGCCATGCATGGGGCTTAAACTCCTTTGACCTAAGTTGAGGAAGTTTGCTGTGGGGGTGAGGTCATTTGTGAAGATGATGATCCCCTTTTAAAGCATCACTTGTAAGCCATCCTGGGAAACTCCAAGGAATTCCCAATGCACTCCATTCTGCAATTAATAATGACTTATTCTATATAGTGCTCAACCTGAGCAACTTTTAAGAGGTTTGGATTTCCAGAATGCTTTAAGAAGGGTGGACTTCTACTCCCAGAATTCCCCAGCCAATATGCTTTCAGAGGTGCGGACTTCAACTCCCAGAATTCAGCATGGCTGAGGAATTCTGGGAAATGAAGTCCACCCATCTTAAAGTGGCCTGGGTTGAGAAACAGTGTTTAGAATGTTTTTTACCATTAGTATAGTTATCTACCTCCTTACCTTAAGCAATAAGATTTGGCTTGGTGTTTTTTTCCTGGACAACAGTCTAATTCAATGATGGTGAACCTATGGCACATGTGCTGGAAGTGGCACGCAGGACCATCTCTCCGGGCATGCCAGCCGTCGCCTGTTGCTCTTCCGGTTTCTTGCACGTGCATACATGCTGGCCAACTGGCCTTCACGCATGTATGCGTGCCAGAAACCGGAAGACTAGATGACCGGTGTGCTTGTACATGCCGGAAACTGACCTTTCTGGTGTGTGCATGCGCGCCAGGGAACTGCTCTTCCAGTTTCTGGTACTCACATACGTGTGTACCAAGGAACTGTTCTTCCAGTTTCCCGCGTTCCTGTTTTGGCATTCGGTGCCGAAAAGGTTGGCCAATAGTGGTCTAATTGATATCACGGCTTAGATCAGGGGTATCAAACTCAAGGCCCACAGGCTGGATCTGGCCACCCTGGAAACAGTGAGGGACTGGCCATGTGGCCCTCCTGAGCTCTCTTTTCACTGGCAGAGGATTGCAGGAGGCTGTTGTAGCTGGAAACGGAGCTCAGGAGCCCATTTTCACTGGCAGAGGGCTCGGGGCGCCACAGGCGCCCCCAACATGAGTGACATCAAGTTGGCCACACCCATTCTGACCATCCCCCCCCCCCGAGGTCAAGCACAACCCTGATGCAACGCTCAATGAAATCGAGTTTGACACCCTTGGCTTAGATGATTCATTAACCCCATATAGGTTTTTCGGTTTCCCCACGTTTCAGTCTTTGGGAACAATCTCTGGTTTAAAATCTGGGCGAGTGGGAACCGTCCATGAGTAACTGTTTCCCAACAAAGGGCTCCGGTCCCAGATGGATTGCTCCTACATCTGAAGATTATCTGGTTTTCCTTCTTTAGTTGCAATTCGCTGTTGTCAGCCATCCCCGTACAATTAATTTATTTTATAGGCAGTAAGCACAACTCTGTTTTTCTGATTTTTCACACTATAAACATGCAGCGCTCCCCGCTGTACGAGACTTTATTTGTTTTGGGGTGAAGCCTCCAAACTAACGGAGCAAAAGGCTGAGTGCATGATCGCACCACTGTGAAATGTGTATTTGCATTTTCAATCTAGTAATTCACACTTGCAAACAATGAAATTACCTTCCACTGCCGCTAAAGAAAGCAGTGTTATTATTATTACTGTTCATGCATATATGAGCTTTGCATTACAACACACACACACAGACACAAACATACGGGAATGGGAAGGTATAAAACTAGAATTTAAAATTGGACAGTTGTCTTCACATGCATTGTAGACATCAACTGGCTATACATCTCACAATTGTTTCGTGGAGCAAAAACCAGTGCATGGTTAGCAACCGGCATTATTTAGCATCGCCGATTTTTATTTTTAATTTAAGATCTCCCTGGCGAGCAGCTGTGTTAGTCTGCTGAAAACACAACAGCCATATTCAAATGACACCTGAGTCACTGTTAGGAGTTGTTTCAAACACCATTACACAAAGTTTCCTGGGTTGGCTAAAAGAAGGAACTGTAGTTAATGAAAGACTTCATGAAGATCTGGTTTTATTATCGGATAGTTCACCAAAGAGAAAGGCAGGGAGGAGGGAGAAAGGGGCAGGAGGGAGAAAGAGAGAGGAAGGAAAGGAGAGAGAGGGGGGAGAGAGGAAGGGAGATAGGGAGAAATAGAGAGAAATGAGAGAGAGGGGGAGGAGAAAGAGAGAGGAAGGGAGGGAGAGAGAAGGGGGAGAGAGGAAGGGAGGTAGGGAGAAATAGAAAGAAATGAGAGAGAGGGGGAGGAGAAAGAGAGGAAGGGAGAAATAGAGAGAAATGAAAGAGAGGGAGAGGAGAAAGAGAGAGGAAGGAAAGGAGAGAGAGGGGGGAGAGAGGAAGGGAGATAGGGAGAAAGAGAGAAATTAGAGAGAGGGGGAGGAGAAAGAGAGAGGAAGGGAGAGAGAAAGGGAGGTAGGGAGAAATAGAGAGAAATGAGGGGGGGAGGAGAAAGAGAGAGGAAGGGAGGGAGAGAGAGGGGGAGAGAGGAAGGGAGGTAGGGAGAAATAGAGAGAAATGAGGGGGGGAGGAGAAAGAGAGAGGAAGGGAGGGGAGAGGGGAGAGAGAGGAAGGGAGGTAGGGAGAAATAGAGAGAAATGAGAGAGAGGGGGAGGAGAAAGAGAGAGGAAGGGAGGGAGAGAGGGGGAGAGAGAGGAAGGGAGGTAGGGAGAAATAGAGAGAAATGAGGGGGGGAGGAGAAAGAGAGAGGAAGGGAGGTAGGGAGAAATAGAGAGAAATGAGAGAGAGGGGGAGGAGAAAGAGAGAGGAAGGGAGGGAGAGGGGGAGAGAGAGGAAGGGAGGTAGGGAGAAATAGAGAGAAATGAGGGGGGGAGGAGAAAGAGAGAGGAAGGGAGGGAGAGAGATGGGGGAGAGGAAGGGAGGTAGGGAGAAATAGAGAGAAATGAGGGGGGGAGGAGAAAGAGAGAGGAAGGGAGGGGAGAGGGGAGAGAGAGGAAGGGAGGTAGGGAGAAATAGAGAGAAATGAGAGAGAGGGGGAGGAGAAAGAGAGAGGAAGGGAGGGAGAGAGGGGGAGAGAGAGGAAGGGAGGTAGGGAGAAATAGAGAGAAATGAGGGGGGGAGGAGAAAGAGAGAGGAAGGGAGGTAGGGAGAAATAGAGAGAAATGAGAGAGAGGGGGAGGAGAAAGAGAGAGGAAGGGAGGGAGAGGGGGAGAGAGAGGAAGGGAGGTAGGGAGAAATAGAGAGAAATGAGGGGGGGAGGAGAAAGAGAGAGGAAGGGAGGGAGAGAGATGGGGGAGAGGAAGGGAGGTAGGGAGAAATAGAGAGAAATGAGGGGGGGAGGAGAAAGAGAGAGGAAGGGAGGGGAGAGAGGGGGGAGAGAGGAAGGGAGGTAGGGAGAAATAGAGAGAAATGAGAGAGGGGGAGGAGAAAGAGAGAGGAAGGGAGGGAGAGAGAGGGGGAGAGAGGAAGGGAGGTAGGGAGAAATAGAGAGAAATGAGAGAGGGGGAGGAGAAAGAGAGAGGAAGGGAGGGAGAGAGAGGGGGAGAGAGGAAGGGAGGTAGGGAGAAATAGAGAGAAATGAGAGAGGGGGAAGAGAAAGAGAGAGGAAGGGAGGGAGGGAGAGAGGGAAGAGAGAAAGGAAGAAATAGAGAGAAATGAGAGAGAGGGGGAGGAGAAAGAGAGATGAAGGGAGGGAGAGAGAGAGTGGGGGAGAGAGGGAGGAAGGGAGGGAGAGGAGAGGACAGAGAGATGGAGGGAGGGAGGAAGAGAGAGGAGAGAGGAAGAGGGTGAGAGGAGAGAGGGGGAGAGAGAGAGGAAGGGAGGGAGAGGAGAGGACAGAGATGGAGGGAGGGAGGAAGAGAGAGGAGAGAGAGAGGAAGGGAGGGAGAGAGGAAGAGGGGGAGAGGAGAGAGGGGGAGAGAGAGAGGAAGGGAGGGAGAGGAGAGGACAGAGAGATGGAGGGAGGGAGGAAGAGAGAGGAGAGAGAGAGGACAGGGAGGGAGGGAGAGGAAGGAGGGAATGAGAGGAGAGGACAGAGAGGTGACAGGAGGGAGGGAGAGAGAGAGGAGAGAGGGGGAGGAGAGAGGAAAGGAGGGAGAGAGAGAGGGAGGAAGAGAGAGAGTGAGAGAGCGCTCTTAAGCCAAGAAATTATTGTCTGATCTTTCGCAAAGTGTCTTATGGCACCTTAAAACCTAATAAATTCACCATGCCATGAGCTTTCACGGACTAGAATCCATTTTATGCCTTTGATTAAACGGACTAAGCCCACAAGAGTCGCATATGTTTATCTTAAACCCGCAACAATATCCTGTCCAAAAGGAAAAAAAGAAAAAAGAAAAAAAGAAACCCCCTTCCCCCCAAATAATCTAATTCCAGAGGGATCACCACAGGTAACATCTGTTCCAGCCAAAGAAAGGAAGGAGGGAAGAATTTTGGTGGCAACTTTAAATGGGAATAATTGGACGCGTGCGTTTGGCGGGCCTCGCGCTTACATCCTTGTAAATCTCTTCTTTTAAGATGTTACAAAAGCCGCGATAAGGCTGCGATCCTCCCAACCCACCCACCCTGCTGGGGGGGGGGGGAATTAAAAAGCACGCGCGCGCCACAAACTCAGCTCTCCCTGAAGCACTGAAGCGGCAAATATCAAGGGCACAGGCTGGGCTGAACTGTGGGAAAGCAACCGTTGTGGCCATTGGGCAGGGGGTGCGGGAGTGTGTGGGAAGCGCACGCGGCTGGCTCAGCCTGGAGAGAAGGGGCGGCCTGGCCTGTGACAAATGGCCGGCTGATACAAAAGAACCCGAGACGGTGACAGGCTGAAGAACAGGTCAATATCAGGCTGTCACAAAGCCCTTCCAGAAGCGTAATTAACTGCTTACTAACCTGGCGTCATCATTCATCGTGCAGTGGTCAATGGGTGCCATGAAGCTCACCAGCTTGCTGTGGACATGATACCTGGAAGGCCGGGGAGGTGGGGGGGGGGGGGGGGAGGGAGAACGAGAGGAAGGAAAGGAAAAGAGAAGAGAAGGCGTTAAAGGAAGATATTCCAATAGAAAAAAGCTTTGCCCATCCTGGGAAAAAGGGGGCTTTAAGATAGGGGCTCCGTGGAAGAGAATGTTTCGGGCTCGGAGTTGAGCTGTGGGCTCCCGGGCGCTTTCCGAGCGTGGCTGTTTTCTTTCAGATGTTTCTTGACCCAACTAGGTAACATCATCAAGTCTAGAAGGGAGTGGGATTTATGGAAAGGAGGAGGAAGAGGAGGAGGAGGAGGTGGAGGAAGAAGAAAAGAACTCTGGGATCCCATATGCTCTCTCAGCTTGGTTCTTTTCTTTCAGATTGTTCCATGACTCTACTAGGTACCATCATCAGTTACCTATCTACTTACCTACAACAACTTCAAATTTGCGAACCTGAAATCCCTTTTAACACTGTTAAGGGGCTACCTAGTTGTCTAATGAAAGGTTCCTTATACATATTATTGTGGTTCTCCAGGCTCAATCAGATCAAAAACCCTCACAAGAGTCCAGAAATGGAGTCTGACTTGTGGCACTTGAATTCTGTGAGGTTGTTTGGGGTGGGGTGGGGTGGCGCTGGATGTTTTTGGGGAAGGTTTTTGACGGATGGTTTGGAACAATGCACCCCACAAAGATTAATAACGTGGATGGTTTTGCTGAGGTCGATTTGCTGAAATACGAGGTAAAATGTCTACAGAAAACCTGACCTTGGTGTTAATCTCTCCAGTCATGAAGGACCCCAATAAAAACCATGCAGTTTGAAATATTTCATCGTTTATTTCAGGGGGTCTTCAAATTTGGCAACTTGTGGGCTTCAACTCCCAGAATTCCCCAGTTGGCATGGCTGGCTGAAGAATTCTGGGAGTTGAAGTCTTAAAGTTGTCAACTTTGGAGAACCCCTGATCTATTTTAACACTCACAGCAAGCCAATGATTTAAAGAACTAAACATAATTGTTTGTCATAGAATAATTTTTTAGCTTTTTCATACAGGGGGGGTGGGGGGTGGGCAGAATCCAGAAGCTGAAAGAACAGAAAACAGTTGTGCCTCTTTCTACTCACCGGATTTTTCTTCCTTTACTGGCCTTGGTGTCCACTTTCTTTCGAATTTTACTCCTCAATTTCTGGATAGCCAGCCATTGTCTATGGAAACAGAATGACAAGTTTGGTTTGGTTTATTATATAAATAACGGGTGGCATTCGGGCTGCACAGTGAGGAAAGGATTTCTATCTCCTTCTCAAAAGTGATGGAATCAACAATTGCAATCCAATCAGCTGCTGCCTCCATCTTCTGAGGCACCTTCGTGGTACAGGTAGTCCTTGATTTATGAGTGCTTCAAATTTATGACGGATTTCCCTTGGGGATACTTAATAATCCAGTTCCAAAGTTCTGACAGTCACTTGTGTCCCGCCCCCATGGTCATGTGACCTCAGGTGGGTTGCTTGGCAACGAACGTGTGTTTGCGGCCATTTTCAGCGGCCCATGGTCATGTGACTATAATTCATGATGGTTTTGTTAAAAACTGGCATTTATTTCTGTTTTTCGGTGAAACGGCTGACAGTGAACAATAGGTTCACTTTAGGACAGTGGCATTCATTTAACACGTCGCAAAAAAAGATGGTAAAATTGGGTCAGGCACATGGGTGTGACTTGCTTTGCAGACACATTATGAATTGCGACCATAATGGGCGGGCTCCATTATGGTCGCAAGTCGAGGACTATCTGTGTCCCCTTCTCAGGACTTTGACATTGTGGGTTCAAGATCAGGGCTGTTGGAACTCAGGACCTGCAGCAGCAGCCTCAGGTGGCTTGCCCTTATGCCCACAATTCCAGGTAGTCCTCGACATATGACCACAATTGATCCCGAGATTTCTGTTGCTACGTGAAACAATTGTTAAAGTGAGTTTTCTTGCCACAGTTGTTAAATGAATCACGGCGGTTGTTAAGATAAGAACACAGTTGTTAAGTGAATCTGGCTTCCCCACTGACGTTGTCAGAAGGTTGCAAAAGGGGATCACATGACCTGAAAGACGGGAACT
The DNA here is from genome assembly GCA_038048745.1 of Coluber constrictor foxii. NCBI lineage: Eukaryota > Metazoa > Chordata > Lepidosauria > Squamata > Colubridae > Coluber > Coluber constrictor. The sequence continues at coordinate 340,379,677 of CM075958.1, forward strand.
GTCATAAATACGAGTCAGCTGGCTGAACATGCGATAAAGCAAAGAAATACTGGAGTAGGATTCATATCCGAATACAGAAGTGTCTTAAAGTGAATATTAAGATAAAACCAGAAACGTTTAATGGAAAAAGACTTAGGAAAAAGATTGGGAACTTTGATTTTATATAACCCGTTTCCCCGAAAATAAGACCCAACCGGAAAATAGATCCTAGCATGATTTTTCAGGATGCTCGTAATAGAAGCTCTACCCCCCAAAATAAGCCCCAGCTAAGACTGTCAGCCAGATGGGTGCATTTAGTACCGTATTTCCCCCAAAATAAAACCTAACCAGAAAATAAGTCCTATTTTTTTTTTAAAAAAATTAATTTATATGCCGCTCTTCTCCGGAGACTCAGGGCGGCTTACAATGTGTTAAGCAATAGCCTTCATACTTTTATATATACCTGCTTAGTAGGACTTTTGGCCCACCTAAGCGGTTTTCTTTTTTATACAAAGTCAGCTTATTGCCCCCACAATCTGGGTCCTCATTTTACCTACCTTGAAAGGATGGAAGGCTGAGTCAACCTTGAGCCTAGTGAGATTCAAATTTGCAGTAATTGCAGGCAGCTGGTGTCACTTTAGCATCACTTAAGCTGTTGCTTAAGCTGCTGCGCCACCTGGCTCTTATAATGTGTCTTTTGCACCAAAAATTAATATAAGACCTGGTCTTATTTTTGGGGAAACATGGTATGGCAGCAAGATGAATTTATGCACAAAAATGGAAGGACGCTTCAATTATCCCCCAAAGGACGAATGTCTGCTAAAGTTGGTGAAGCAGACATTAGCAGAGATGGCTAAATCAACTGTTTTGATAAAAGAAAAAATAATACGAGTAATTGTATTTATATTTGGCAACCTCTTCTGGACTTTGTGCTTGAGGAGGGGAAAAAATGAAACTTTGAAATGGCTAGTTGATACTACTATGTAAAGGTAAACAGTTGAAGTTTGATATTACTATTTTATTTTATTGCACTAAAGGGAGTTGGAAGTCAACTCTCTTTCTTTCTTTTTCCCTTCTTTTCTGCACTTTTCCCGTTCGTTTTCCCTCCTCTATTCTTCCTACTACCTATTTGTTTTTTGTATTTTATACTATAAACTAATAAAAAATAAATATTAAAAAAATAATAATAAATATGAATCAGTTTCCAAGCACCTGAATTTTGATCACAGGGATACTGTAAACGGCTGTTAATATGAAAAATGGCCCAAAGTTAGTTTTTTTCACTGCCATTGTAACTTCTGTCACTAAACAAACCATTGTAAGTTGAGGACTACCTGTAAAAGTTCTTTTAAAAATGAAAAAAACAAATGCAGTGCTATGGGGCAAATTCTCTATATTCCCAATTCTAAGAGAAAAAGGGGAAAAAACCCCCACAATATAATACACCTGTTTTTTTTAAACTCGTGTTTAATTAAGGATATTTATTTAATAACAGCCGCTGGCTAATGCATAAGAAATGTGTTAAAGGAAACACAAAATGAAATTAGAAAAAAAAAGATTCAAAGGGCTGAAACAGCAACTCAGTGCTACCAAAAAAACAAAAAACACACACACACACATACAAAACCTATTGGATGCATTAAAAAAAAAAACCAGGTGCGCTGGCAAAATGGTTTCATTCTTCTTAAAATATTGCCTCAGTTTCAGCTGCTGGGTGTCAAATATATTTGGTGGTTTGGCTGGAATAGCTCGGGTAACTTTACTCGGCTATAATTTAATGGGACGGAGACCAAAAATACCGCCCCCCCTTTTGCACTTAAGCAGTTATTACATTGCACATTTATCTGACTTTACAATAAAATAGATTACAGCAATTAAGATTATATTAAGATTGCGGTAATTGGATTTTGAGATTTGCCTCCCTGATCTGGGGCTCCCCAACAAGTAAATCAGATGAAAGCAGTGCCATTTGGGGTCTTAAAATAAAAATGTCTGTAATTACAATTCCTCTTTCTTCGTGATTTTACTCTTTGGCGCAACGCTGAAGGTAAAAAGAAACTTTTAAAAAAACATCTGTCCTATTTCGCTCCTTGACCCAAATGTCAAAGTGATGTACCAGAATTAAAAAAAAAAAAGAGAGATTTGCTTTACAGGATAGCCAAAAAAACCCCCTTTGAGTTCTGAACAAATTATACACACCATGTTCAAAGTTTTGTTTTATCATTGAGCTGCAGGAAACTCAGCTCCAGAAATACTTGAAAATGGTCAAACTCTAAAGAAATGGGAACCTGCCTAGTTTTTTTAAAAAAAAACTGGAAGTTTTAAAGATATGGTATAGAGAAGGGGTGTCAAACACAAGGCCCATGGAACAGATATGGTCTGTGATGTGGTCGGATCTGGCCCGCGGGGCCATCTTGGAAAATGTAAGGGGCTGGCCTGGTCTACCCAATTCGAAGAGGAAACATCGGACCAGCATGGCTTCGGCCCAGTCTACCCAATGCGAAGAAACATGGCAGCAGTTTTGGGAATGGTGTCAAGCTGGCCCCGCCCACCCAGTCGGCCCCGCCCCCCAGCTCCTCCAATGTCTGTCACAGCCGTGATGCGGTCCTCCATAAAATAAGAGTTTGATACCCCGGTATGGGGTATCCTGCCTAAGCAGGGGGTTGGACTAGAAGACCTCCAAGATCCCTTCCAACTCCGTTATTCTATATTCTACTTTAAGGGGGGGAAAAAATCATGCCAGCTGTTAACGTTTTACCCTCAGCCCTTTAAGTTAGCCAACATAATACAAGTAGTCTTCGACTTACAACCATTCATTCAGTGACCGAAGTTACAACGGCACTGAAAAAAAGTGATTTAGGATCATTTTTCACACTTACAATCCTTGCAGCATCCGCACAGTCATGTGGTCAAAATCCAGACGCTTGGCAACTGGCATGTACTTAAACAGTTGCAGCGTCCCGGGATTGTGTGATCGCCATCTGTAACCTTCCCAGCCAGTTTCTGACCAACGAAGTCAATGGGGGAAACCAGATTTGCTTAACCATCACATGATTCGCTTAACAGCTGCAGTGATTTGTTTGACCACTGTGGCAAAAAGATCGTAAAATGAGGGAAAACTCACTTTAAAACTCACTTTGCTTAGCAATGGAAGTTTTGGGCTCATTTGTGGTTGTAAGATGAAGATTGCCTGCAAAATTGCATGTTAAGCATATAGGCCTGTGATGGTGAACCTATGGCACGTGTACCAAAGGTGACACGCAGAGCCATATCTGTGGACACGCGAGTGTTGTCCTAGCTGAGCTCCAGCGTGCATGCGTGTGCCGGCCAGCTAATTTTCAGGCATTTCAGGCCCACCGGAAGTTGGGAAACGGGTCGTTTCTGGCCTCCGGAGGGCCTCTTGGGGGCTGGGGGTGCCGTTTTTGCCCTCCCCAGGTTCCAAGAGAGTCCCTAGAGCCTGGGGAGGGCGAAAAATGGGCCTACCAGGCCGAAAGGTAACCTTTTTGCCATTGCGTGCCAAAAGTGGGGGGAGTGCGGGGGGTCACGTGCGGATGCGCAGGGGGAGCATTGAATTATCGGTGTGGGCACGCACGCACATGACCCCTCCCCCGGCTTTGGCACGATTAGCCATCACTGATATAGGCCCATGGGATTCTGCAAAATTTAAAACTGACCAGTTTGTATTTTTCATTGCAATTTTTACAGAGATGCTCATGAACGTTACATAGCACCTAGTCTTCAGAAATTTCCAGAAAGAAAAGGTAAGTTTTACACTAAACCTTTTTTTAAGATATGACCATAAGACACAAGGAGTATAGTGAAACACTTGCCTTGTTGCAATGCAAATGCAGGAGGTATTGACTTCATCAAACTAATATGATCCTTACTTTCCAATTTACATTTTGTGGTTATGCCTTTAACTAAGTGGATTATGACATAATGGTAGTCCTCGCTTAACGAATACTTACTCGGGGATCCTTTTAACTTACAAACGAGGAACGAGTGGTTTTTAGGACCAATCCTTGAAATCCTGGATGTTGCTGTGTCCCTGTGGACATGCGATTGCACTGGCAATTTGGTGCCCAGTTCACAATCACAATGTTGATGGACATGTGGGAAGCCTCATGGACTTCACTGCCAGCTTTTGACAAGCAGTCAAGGGGAAAGCCAGGAGGAGATCCCAAACGATGAACATGTGACACTGCACTTAAATCACATCACGGGATTCATTCAATGACCGCAATTGGAAGCGCCGTTGCTAAACTGTGTAGTTACGTGACATTGTGCTTTCAAACGTATCATTTAATGACAGAAATTCCGGTCCTGGTTGCTATTGTTAACCGAGGACTACTTATATTTTCTCCTTATTTTTTTGTGGTTTCTAATTTACTGTCTGATCCTTGCATGTAGAATAGAATAGAATAACAGAGTTGGAAGGGACCTTGGAGGTCTTCTAGTCCAACCCCCTGCTTAGGCAGGAAACCCTTCACCACTTCAGACAACATCTTAAAAACTTCCAGGGTTGAAGCATTCACAACTTCTACAGGCAAGTTGTTCCACTGATTAATTGTTCTAACTGTCAGGAAATTTCTCCTTAGTTCTAGCTTGCTTCTCCCTTTGATTAGTTTCCACCCATTGCTTCTTGTCCTGCCCTCAGGTGCTTTGGAGAATAGCTTGACTCCCTCTTCTTTGGGGCAGCCCCTGAGATATAGGAAGACTGCTATCATGTCACCCTTAGTCCTTTTTATTAAACTAGACATACCCAGTTCCTGCAACCGTTCTTCATATGTTTTAGCCTCCAGTCCTCTAATCATCTTTGTTGCTCTTCTCTGCACTTTCTGGAGTCTCCACATCTTTTTTACATCGTGGCGACCAGCACACTGCTGGCTGATATTTAAATGATTGTTCACTAGGACTCCAAGATCCCTCTTAGTTACTATTATTGAGTGAGGTACCATATATACTGTACTTGTGTGTTTTGTTTTCCTTGCCTAAATGTGTGTGTGTGTGTGTATGTATGTGTGTGTGTGTATGTATGTATATGTATATATGTGTATATGTGTATATGTATATATGTATATATGTATATATGTGTGTGTATATATATATATATATATATATATATATATATATATATATATATATATATATATATATATATATATATATGTTTTCTGAGGTTTTCACGGGTGTTTGTATGCTCCTGGAAGCACGAAGCCGAGAACACCAGCCTGAAGATGACGAATGAGACTTCGTCGAAACGTCGCCAAGATACTTCCAATTCTACGCGGGAGAAGACCCGAATAACCAAAAACCTATATATATATATATATATATATATGTATGTTTCTGTAAGTCATCCTGGATCTCCACTAATGGAGGAGATATCACAAATCTCCAATTTTTGCCTTTCAGCCCAATCTCATGGGCCATCCAGACAGTGTAATATAGCCGACAAGCTATTTTCTATATTTTTAATATTTTTTTGCTGATAATTATAAATAAATAAGGGAGGCTGTGATAGATCTATTTCGAGCTTATTGGCTCTCGTCAGACAGTCATACCCTTACTGGGATTTGAACCTGGGCCTTCTGCTTGTAAGGCAGTTGATTTAACTCTCAGGCCACAGGCTCTTATCCAATTACCAGCTCATTTCCAGGTAGGTTTATTTGTATGTTTCTGTAAGTCATCCTGGATCTCCACTAATGGAGGAGATATCACAAATCTCCAATTTTTGCCTTTCAGCCCAATCTCATGGGCCATCCAGACAGTGTAATATAGCCGACAAGCTATTTTCTATATTTTTAATATTTTTTTGCTGATAATTATAAATAAATAAGGGAGGCTGTGATAGATCTATTTCGAGCTTATTGGCTCTCGTCAGACAGTCGGCTATATTACACTGTCTGGATGGCCCATGAGATTGGGCTGAAAGGCAAAAATTGGAGATTTGTGATATCTCCTCCATTAGTGGAGATCCAGGATGACTTACAGAAACATACAAATAAACCTACCTGGAAATGAGCTGGTAATTGGATAAGAGCCTGTGGCCTGAGAGTTAAATCAACTGCCTTACAAGCAGAAGGCCCAGGTTCAAATCCCAGTAAGGGTATGACTGTCTGACGAGAGCCAATAAGCTCGAAATAGATCTATCACAGCCTCCCTTATTTATTTATAATTATCAGCAAAAAAATATTAAAAATATATATATATATATATATATATATATATATATATATATATATATATATATATATATATATAAATAAATAAAAACGTGATCATTTTGTGTACCAAATTCAAAACGTGATCATTTTGTGTACCAACCCTTCTCTGTACTGCAACAACTCAGAAGCTCAATGTGTGGGTAGGATGTCTGGCTGAATGTAAAGTCTTTTTCAATCTAAGGGCAATTTCCCTGATTTGAGTAGGAATAGATCCACTTCATGAATCAATCCGTGTAGACGTACCACGTCTGTTTTTTTTAAAGGATATAAACTCCCTGCCTTAAGCCGAAAGATGGACCGTCTGACTTGTATTCTTCTCAATAAACTGCAGGGTCTGTTTAGAAGTGATAGGGCCCTGGAGCTGATAACGTTTGTGCTATGGGTGACCAGCTGTAGGAGATACATGGTCTGAATCTGCCCCCAACAAGCTTCCAATCAAATACCGTCTTGAATTCTGCAACTTTTCACTTGCGTCGAAAAAAAGAGGGAAAGTTTTGCCTTCCAAATTGTGAGCTCTAGTCTACCATCTGCTGCCACTCAATTTTTAAAAAAGGCTGCCTGGTCCTGGATTTGTTTCTGTTCCTCTTCATTCATCTCTGCCTCCTTCCCACATCGGCTCTGACGGGGGCTCATAATTAATATCGAAGGCAAGTTAGTATAATAAATAGCAACAACATAAAATATAAAGACAAGCAAATTACCAAGAACGAAGTACGATTCAGTGAGGTAGGGGTGGGTGGAAGAGAGTTTTATTCTTATTTATTTTAGGTGGGGTTTTTTTTACCCTGCCTTTATTATTTTTATGAATAACTCAAGGCAGTGAACATACCTAATGTTCCTTCCTACTTCTGTTTTCCCCACAACAACAACCCTGTGAGGTAAGTCGGGCTGAAAGAGAGTGACTGGTCCAAAGTCACCCAAATGGCTTTCATGCCTAAGGCAGGACTAGAACTCACCATCTTCTGATGATTGATCCAAAGTCATCAAGCCAGCGTCCGTGCCAAGTTGGGATTAGAACTCATGGTCTCCTGGTGATTGGCCCAAAGTCACCCAACTGGTATTCATGCCTAAGGCGGGACTAGAACTCACGGTCTCCTGGTGATTGGCCCAAAGTCACCCAGCTGGCTTCCATGCCTAAGGCGGGACTAGAACTCACGGTCTCCTGGTGATTGGCCCAAAGTCACCCAGCTGGCTTCCATGCCTAAGGCGGGACTAGAACTCACGGTCTCCTGGTGACTGGCCCAAAGTCACCCAGCTGGTTTCCATGCCTAAGGCGGGACTAGAACTCACGGTCTCCTGGTGATTGGCCCAAAGTCACCCAGCTGGCTTCCATGCCTAAGGCGGGACTAGAACTCACGGTCTCCTGGTGATTGGCCCAAAGTCACCCAGCTGGTTTCCATGCCTAAGGCGGGACTAGAACTCACGGTCTCCTGATGATTGGCCCAAAGTCACCCAGCTGGCTTCCATGCCTAAGGCGTGACTAGAACTCACGATCTCCTGGTGATTGGCCCAAAGTCACCCAGCTGGCTTCCATGCCTAAGGCGGGACTAGAACTCACGATCTCCTGGTGATTGGCCCAAAGTCACCCAGCTGGCTTCCATGCCTAAGGCGGGACTAGAACTCACGGTCTCCTGGTGATTGGCCCAAAGTCACCCAGCTGGCTTCCATGCCTAAGGCGGGACTAGAACTCACGATCTCCTGGTGATTGGCCCAAAGTCACCCAGCTGGCTTCCATGCCTAAGGCGGGACTAGAACTCACGGTCTCCTGGTGATTGGCCCAAAGTCACCCAGCTGGCTTCCATGCCTAAGGCAGGAATAGAGCTCAGTTTGCTGTTTTCTAGCTTAGTGCTTTAACCACTAGACCGCACTGCTTTTAAAAGCAGAGCCTCCGTAAAAAAAAAGGTCTGAAGGGGGAGGATTTACTAAATTTATTTGAGACATATTTGTCAACATTCAACCAAGATGGACAACGTATATTTAACATTGGTTTGATATACAGCTACTTCATTTACAACAGTCCATTTAGTGACCACTCAAAGTTACAACGGCACTGAAAAAAATGACATGACCATTTTTTCACACTTATGACCGTTGCAGCATCCCCATGGTCATGTGATCAAAATTCAGATGCTTTGCAACCGGTTCATATTTATGACCGTTGCGGTATCCCAAGGTCATGTGATCCCCTTTTGCAACCTTCTGACAAGCAAAGCCGATGGGGAAGCCAGATTCACTTAACAACCAGGTTACTAACTTATCGACTGCAGTGATTCACTGAACAACTGTAGCAACGAAAGTCATAGAATGGGCCAAAACTGACTTAACCAATGTTTTTTTTTTTAACTTGATTTATATGGCACCCTTCTCCAGAGACTCAGGGCGACTTACAATGCGTTAAGCAATAGCCTTCATACTTTTGTATATTTATACAAAGTCAGCTTATTGCCCCCACAAACTAGATCTTCAATTTACCTACCTTAGAAAGGATGGAAGGCTGAGTCAACCTTGAGCCTGGTGAGTTTCGAACTGGTGTAATTGCAGGCAGCTGGATATTAATTGCTGCCTTTAGTAGGAGGCATTAGCCTCCTATGCCACTCAGGCTCCTTGTTTCACTGAACAACTGAAATCTTGGGCTCAATTCTGGTCCTACGGACTGGTATATTGTGCACATTTATTATTATTATTATTATTATTATTATTATTATTATTATTATTATTATTATTATTATTATTATTATTATTATTATTTAATCTTTAGTGACATTCACAGCCTTTGAGGCCGGTTAATAGCTCAGCAGCTTGAGTCCTAACTAAGGACCTAGGAACTGTTAAGGTATCATCAGAGGATGTAAGATGATGATGATGATAATGATGATGATGATGATGTCTTGTTTGCAAACTTGGTATTTTTGTTTCTGTGGAGTTTTTTTAACAATTTATCTTTAAAACATAAAATGTATTAGAAAAAAAAGGGTCTGAATGTACGCTATTAGTCGCAGAGCCTCTATCTCTTTTTAAAGGTCTATGACAGGGGTCAGCAACCCACAGCTCTAGAGCCGCATGTGGCTCTTTCAACCCTCTGCTGTGGCTCCCTGTCACCAGTCGGCAGAGGAAAAAGGATGCCGCGCTAGGAGGAGACACTATGGTGGGGGAACCGGGCTTCTGGTCGGTGGAGGAAAAAGGACACCACTCTAGGGGGACACTCTATGGTGGGGGAACCAGACTTCCGGTTGGCTCCAGAATTGAACGGGAGGCTTCCAGTTAGGACCTTTGTGGCTTTGTGACCTTTTTGAGTGTTTAAGGTTGCTGACCCTCGGCCTATGATATCGAAGCACTTACCTGCCCATCGCCACTTGATCGTTTGGATCCAAGGAAGTGGTTTTGCGTTCAATAAGTTCCCGGAGCAACTAGAAGCAAGAAAAAGGGAAATGACGTTGAGAAAGAGCAGATCGAGACAAAGCTGAAAGCCTTTTGAATGGGCAGGTAAGAACCATGATGATGGTTTGCATCACGACTTCTGAAGCTAGGAGCTATGCTTTCCAAGAGTTGTCCTCCTGTTTTTTTTCCTTCTACGTTCTAGAAGGAATTATTCTGAGTTATAGCTTCTTGGTTTAGAAAAACAACTAGCGTGTATTCCATTGCTTGACTCTTACAAGCAAATCTGCATTGTTACCTTCTGAGGTAGCTAAATTAGGGGGATTTGGATCTCTGTCATATATTTACAACCTGGTTCCGAAAATCAGACAGCACTAGCTGTGGGTTTCACATTAGGTTACTACCAGTTCACCTCGCGCACGCCTGCTTCATGTATACATGCACACAGTTTGCAGTTTGCCTTCCACACATGCACCCAGCCTTCTGCGCATGCGGCCAGCCTCAAAAACGTGCCTAAATAGGATGGCACAGAGCAGGCCCACCCACAATTTTTGCTACCGGTTCGGATGAACCAGTCCGAACCGGCTGAATACCAACTCTAGACATAAACCAAACCATAGCAAATAATGGATTAATTTAACAACCACGGTGTTCACTTAACAACTGCCACACACACAGACACACACACACACACACACAAAAAGCTCACAAAATTGGATTGGTCATTGGGGTGATCCCCTTTACGATCATGACTTGCAACTGTACTGTTCTTGATTATATTGCAAGCCAGGGTTTGTGAAACTCAGCCTGGAATTTCTTCAGCCGGTTTGTCACCTTTCAAAAAGAGTAACGACTAAAACGATGTAGTCTATTTAGTTGAAGAGACGTTTCGCAAATGGCTCAGTAAGATACAAAGTCTTCAAGGGTCTCCAAACTTGGCAATATTAAGACTGGTGGAATTCAACTCCCAGGATTCCCTAGTCACTACAACCAACCTAGAACTCAGGAGTTCCTGACTGTTAGAACAATTAACCGGTGGAATGATTTGTCTCTGGAAGTTGTGGGTGCTCTAACACCGGAGGCTTTTAAGAAGAGATTGGACAGATATTTGACCAAAATGGTATAGGACCGTGATGGCGCGTGTCACAGGTGGCACGCGGAGCCATATCTGTGGGCAAGGAAGTGTTGCCCTAGCTCAGCTCCAGTACGCATGCGCGCGCCAGCCAACTAATTTCCAGTCCCACCGGAAGTCAGGAAACAGGCTGTTTCCGGCTTTTGGGGGGCCCTCCAGGAGGGGGGGAGAGAAGAAGGCCGTTTTCACCCTCCCCAGGCTCCAAGAAAGCCTCTGGAGTCTGGGGAGGGCGAAAAACGGGCCTACCAGGCCCACTAGGCCATCATGTGTCAAAAGCGAGGGGAGCATGGGGGAGGTGTCGCACGCACACACACGTGTGGGGGGGTGGTTGGGGTGCATTGAATTATGGGTGTGGGTACGCATAACGTATAGGATCTCCTGCTTGAGAAGGGGGTTAGACTACAAGACCTCAAAGGTCCCTTCCAACTCAATTATTCTGTCATCTCTGGTAGCTTTTGGACACGGCCATAGATACTCTACACTGAGCTTATTCTTTATTCTGGAGGTTCTGTCAAAAACATGTCAGATATAAGAACCAGCTTGCCTTCTTCATCCCCTGCCAAGTGTTGAACAAACATGGGATCTCATCTCGTAGGAGATGAGAAACTGAGCTCTACTGTGGAAACACCATACAAGCTTATCCAAGACAAGCCTTGAAGCCCTAAAGGAGTTCTCACAAAGAAGGTTTAAGGTTTTTAAGGTTTTATTGCATTTATATACCGCTCTTCTCCCGAATGGGACTCAGGGCGGTTTACAGCCATATTAAAACAATCACATATCACATATGAAAATTAAAACTAATAAAATAATTAAACTATTTGGCCGTAAAATTTAAAACCCCTGCTAAAAACCCTTTTAAAAATTGAACAGATTTAAGTCAGACCGGTCTTGATGAAACAACAGAGTCTTCAGGGCTCGTCGGAAGGCACGGAGGTCAGGAATCTTTCTTATATCCGGGGTTAGTTCATTCCATAGGGCTGGAGCTCCCACAGAGAATGCTCTCCCCCTGGGGGTCACCCGCCGGCATTGTCTGGCCGCCGGCACCCTGAGGAGGCCCTCTCTGTGAGAGCGTATCGGGCAGCGGGAGATATTCATTGGCAGAAGACGGTCCTGTAAATATCCCGGTCCTAAGCCATGGAGCACTTTGAAGATGGTGACTAGCACCTTGAAACACACCCGGAAGACCACCGGGAGCCAGTGCAGCTAACGCAACAAGGGAGTTACCTGGGAGTGACGAGTTGCTCCCATAACCACTCGCGTGGCCGCGTTCTGGACCAGCTGGAGCCTCCGGGTGCTCCTCAAGGGGAGCCCCATGTAGATAGCATTACAGTAGTCCAAACGGGAAGTAGGAAGAGGAAGTCAACCTATTTTCCAAAGCACCAGAAGGCAAATCAAGAAATCAAGAAGGCAGGACAAGAAGCAATGGATGGAAACTAATCAAGGAGAGAAGCAACTTGGAATTAAGGAGGAATTTCCTGACAGTGAGGACAATTAACCAGTGAGACAACTTGCTTCCAGAAGTTGTTGGATACTCCAGCACTGAAAGATTTTAAGAGTTTGGGCAACCGTTTGTCTAAAATGGTATAAGGTTTCTTGCCTGAGCAGGGGGTTGGACTAGAAGACCTCCAAGGTCCCTTCCAACTCTGTTATTCTGTTCTTTTCTTTTTTCTTTTCTTTTCTTTTCTTTTCTGGGGAGATTCTCCATCATCCAGGTCATGCTTGTCCCAAAGGTGCTTTTTCAAGAGGCAACTGGACTCAGGACTTCTGGGGGTTGAAGTCCACAAGTGTTTGTCTCTCTGTCTGTCTGTCTGTCTGCCTGTCTGTCTGTCTCTCTATCTGTTAGATTTATATGCCGCCCTTCTCCGGAGACTCAGGGCGGCTTACAATGCATTAAGCAATAGCCTTCATACTTTTGTATATACTTGCTTAGTAGGGCTTTTGCCCCCCCCCCCAGGGGTGTTCTCTTTTATACAAAGCCATCTTATTGCCCCCACAATCTGGGTCTTTATTTTACCTACCTCGGGAGGATGGAAGGCTGAGTCAACCTTGAGCCTGGTGAGATCTGAACTCGCAGTAATTGCAGGCAGCTGACAACTAAGTGCTACTTTAACAGCACTTAGTCCACTGCGCCACCAGGCTCTTCTCCCATGGTTCCCCACCCCTGACATAGGATCTCCCTCTTGAGCAGGGGGTTGGACTAGAAGACCTCCAAGGTCCCTTCCAACTCTTATTATTCTGTATTCTGTCATCTCCAGTAGCTTTCAGCCCTGGTCACAGATACCCTGAAAAAGGAAGCTTAGGAACGAAGGGGAGTGGCGAGTGGGGAAATCTTTGGTGTGACAGAAATCGGGAGGGGGAGAAAAAAAAATGAGGAAAGCGGAATCCACTTGGGAATGCAACCCAGACCGCCATTAGGAAGACGTATTGTACTACAGTTAATTTCAGGCGAATCAATGAGCGTTGCGGCGTTCCCTTCATCATTTTATGATTAGTTTAATCCGCCCCGTCTATATCAGCTCAGGTCTCTTTGAAAGGTCAGGCAGAAAACACAGAGAGAAAGGTGGGCGAAGCATCCATCTCTGTCCTGGTGGGGGTGAAATAAGTTAACACGCATTAAATTCCCGAGCGAGAGGATGGGGTGGGGGTGGGGGGGTCCTGGATTAGCAGAAGCAGATCAGCTGAGTCAGTGAATGGGTAGGAGATCACAATTATAGCTTGGGGTCGAACTGCGGGGTCCATGGTGCTCTTATGAGCTTGGTTGTTTTCTTCCAGACGTTTCGTGAGCCAACTAGATAACATCATCAGGGCTAGAAGGGAGTGAGGTTTGTTCTCTTGTTGATAGACCGGTGCTTTGTGTTGTCTGTTGACGTTTGAACTTGTCAAGAGTCCTTGCTTTCCTTGTTGGCGTTCTGGACTAATTATCTGGCTCTTCTGGTCCCTGAACTCCTTACTGGGTGCTTGTTTTACCAAATACATTTGGGATTTGTTGCCGTGCAGCCTTGGTGCAGGCAGCGCTGGGCTGGACTAATGGCAGCCAGAGGCTGCTTGAGGTTTGTCTGAGGGTTTGTTCTCACTCTGCTCTGGGACTTGGGAGCGTTTGGGGAGATTTGGAGCAATAAAGGGGCTGTTTGAACTGCCAGTTGTTTGTGTTATCTCCGTGCCGTGCCCTGAGTCATCACAGTGACAGGGTTCTTTGTGGTTCCTTGCTTAGGTTGTTGCTGTTCTGATCCAGCTCTCCAAGCACGGCAAACCCGCTGAAGTTAACTCAAAGAGTCCTTTATTAGGAGCGCCAGCAGTCCCAGCAAAAAGTTTCTCTCTCACCGCAGGCTAACAGTCTGTCCGGCAGGCAGATAAATAGTCGTCAGCCACATCTATTCATCTCCACCCCCTGTCTTTTATCCCCAGAGCTAGGGTGGGGCTTCTCTAGCAGTGGTGGCTCTTCCTCTCAGCTCTCCGTTGTGCTGTGCTACAAACTCACGCCTTCACGCAGGTAAGCAGATAATTAACGTGACTTTTATTTGTGCTACAGCCTTCCCGTGAGAAGCCGGCATGCGTTAGCAACACAAAGACCCGGCTGTCAGGCATGGCTGGGTAGTTCAAAACGCCCGCCCGGGCGTTTCGTGCTGCCGTCATCCATCCCAGCCGCTGTTGCCTCACCGCCCACGCGCCCCGACATACTGCCCGCCACCGGTGATACACGCAGCCTATACGGTCTCCAGCCCCTCCACCAGCACCCGTGCACCCCACCACCCGTCCTTAGTCCCCCCCCTCCGTCTCCGGGTGGCATCATTTGCTTGCAGCGTGGGTGGTCAATGTTGCTCTGTTGTCGAGCAGAGGCTGTGCTCGACACTTCCGTCCTAAGGACCGGCCCACGGATTTCCACTGCTCTCCTCTCCTCTGCCTTCTACGCATCTGTGTGTCAGGCACTGGACCCAGCAGTTCCTCCTCTTCCTCATCAGCCACTTCCAGACCTGGGGGCTGTCGACTCTCCATCTGAGTGCTGATGGATGGCCCAGGCTCCGCCTCTGTCTCTGTGCCAGCTCCATTCCCTCTTCCCCTCCCAGTTGCCTTGATGCTGATCCTGACTCCCACGACCTCATGTGATATGGCTGCTGGAGGGGCCGGTGGCCGACCAGCCACAACAGTTATTTACTGTTAGCTTGTTTATCTGCGTTGTTGATTCCTTGACTGGTCTTGATTGTTCATCTAGTGCTGATATTGGTATTAATCTATGCCCATTTGGGTATTGATTAAAAACGGGACTGGAGGCTATATATGTAGATAGTCCTCCACTTATAACAGTTCATTTATTGACTATTCGAAGTCACAATGGCACTGGCTTAGTGACTTATGACCGTTTTTCACACTTACGACCCTTGCAACGTCCCCATGGTGACGTGATCAAAATTCAGCCGCTTGGCAACCGACAAGTCTGATAAAGTTGCCAAGATTGGAGACCCCTGCCTTACAGTATCGGCTGCCAACTTTGCCATGCTTTTCAGCCAAGCCCTCCAGGGCTGCTGTTTATAGAGCTCAGCTTGTCCTTACATCGGTTTGCTGTGTTATCCAACTGCGTATGGGTGGATTTGGACCTTGTGTTTAGCTGCCAAGAGTGGCTGTGATGAAGTGGAGGAGAGAGAGTGATAAATTGTGTGCCAGGAAGATGTGGAAGATGTGAGGCATCTCACGAAGATCGATGGTTCGTTGAGGGCACTTCCAAGAAAAGTCAGCGCGCAAGGATGCAATCAAATTAAGTCTTTATTTAGAAGTAAAAGTAGAATAAAATGAGTTCCCTGGCATGGAGGCATCCATGCCTGGATTAAGCCCATGGTTCAGTCCTGTAGGAAGTTAGAACAAGAGCCAAAGAGCAACCCCTGTGCAGGGGATCTTATAGGGGCCCTTGGCCATTAACTTTCCCCAATGGGGCTGCAGGGGCCGGAGCCCCTTGACCCACCAGTGGGATCAAAAGTCTCTCTTTGCTCCCATCTGGTGGCCCTTTAAGAAGGTGGCTGGCACAAAAACACCTAACAGAAGAATCAATCAGAGAGCCGGCATGGAGGGGGGAAGCTGGTTGGGTTTCCATGTTTCCCTTCCTAGCCTTTGCGAACAAAATTGTTGTCCCTTTGCACTTAAGAGCCCTGAATATAATTGCTACAGTCGTAATAATTTGGTGGTAAAATAAACTGAAGAACCATCATGGGATGCTTTTAAAATGGCTGGCTGTATTTATTTTTCTTTAAAGAGAAAAATGATCAGAGAACTTACGGAGGAAAGGTTTTATGGTTTTGCTTTATTAATGTATAATATTTGTTCAGCAAATACTAATGGGTAGGAATGCCAGACTGGATTATTTCCCCCCCCCCCCCGATTTTAGCAACTTTTAAGATGTATGGACTTCAACTCCCAGAATTCCCTAGCTAGCCATACTGGCTAGGGAATTCTGGAAGATGAAGTCCTCACTGGCTGGGGAATCCATGTTGCCTGGGAATTCTGGGAGTTGAAGTCTGTGCTGGCTGGGCACTCCGTGCAGGTTGGGGAAGGTTCTGGGAATTAAAGTGCACACGACTAGGGAGTCCATGCTTGGCTGGGGAATTCTGGGAAATTGAAGTCCATGCATCTTAAAGTTACCAAGGTTGAGAAACTTTACTAAGATTTGAATGGTGTGGTGCGCCAGAAGCCCGTGGAGCTAGCAGCGGGGCAGGGCCATCTGGGAGTGATGTGCAGACTCCGGAGCCTCCAGAGGCTGACAGCAGAGAGGCAGAGGAACAGGAGGAGCCTGTTCCTAGTGCACGCATGCACAGAGCTGCCAGAAGGCAAGAGCAGCTAAAGCAAAAAGGATGACCCAGGAGTAAGGCCAGGAGATGATTGGTCCCTGCCATAAGGCTTAAAATAGCAGCAAAGGCTCTTGGGCTCTTTGTAGGAAAGCAACGTTGCTAAATCTGTTTTCCACTCAGCGTCTCTTGTTTCTGAACTTCGTGGGGCTTTGCCAAGAAAGGCCTTTGGCAGGATGCCAAAGAAGATAAAAGGTTTGTGATATGCCGAAGGACTTTTTCTGAAGGACTTGTTTTAGAATTTAAACTAAGCTGGGAATGAAGTCACTCCCAGCTGTTATAATAAAATAGTTTTGTTTGAGACTAATTGTGTCCTGTAATGACTAAGTGAGCCTAGATCACAACGTTGAATTACAGTTATCAGACAGGGAGCAAAACTATTACTTCTCTCGCGGCCCATCTCACCCCATCATAAGTTTTTATTTATTTTTATTTATTTATCAAATTTTAAATAGAGATCATTCCTGGAGAATGATCAATAGAGTTATCTATATAGAACCGTGATGGTGAATGTATGGCATGCGTTTCCAAAGGTGGCACGCAGAGCCCTCTCTGTGGGCACGTGCGCTGTTGCCAGCTGCTCTTCCGGGTTCTGGTGTGCACATGCGAGGAGTGACTGGGAGGGGAGGGCGAGGGGCAGAGCCAGCCAGTGGTGGTGGGTTCAGCCGATGGAGCCACAGCAGGGGGATGAAAGAGCTACATGCAGCTCCGGAGCCGCGGGTTGCCGACACCTGATGTAGTCATATAACCATGGAAGGGAGATACTGTAACTTCAGAACTGGGTCATAAATCACGTGTGGGTGAGTCTGTTGCAATATCAAATGGTCACTAAGTGATCAGTCATAAATTGAAAGCTACCTGTAGTAAAATAACATTAAATAAACATAAAATAACATTAATTAGAGCCTGGATAGCTCAGCAAACTAAAGCCTGTTATTAACATTCAGCTGTCTGCAATTACTGTAAGTTCGAATCTCGCCAGGCTCAAGGTTGACTCAGCCTTCCATCTTTTCTAAGGTAGGTAAATTGAAGACCCAGTTTGTGGGGGCAATAAGCTGACTTTGTATAAAATATACAAAAGTATGAAGGCTATTGCTTAACACATTGTAAACTGCCCTGAGTGTCCGGAGAAGGGTGGCATATAAATCTAATTTTTTTTAAAAAAAGTACCAGCATGGAAGGGAAGTTACCCAAAGGAAAAAAAATTAGATTGCTTGCACATAGTCGCACACACACACGCAATCTTGTACCATTCCATTTTTTTGAAAAATATAATTAGATTTTCTGCCTTTTGGTTCACGGCCTCCTAGCCAGTCAGCTTTTCCCCTCTCCCCTCCCCAGATGGATTCCAGAGCCAAGCAAGGGCTTTCGAAATACAGGATAAATGATAAACTAATTTACTGAAAGAACTGGTCCTCTCTTTTTTTCATTCTAGTACAGTGTCTAAAAAAAAAAAACAGGAAGAAGAACGAATATCCCCTGTCCTCCACCTGAAGTTGTAATATTTCATGGGGCCTCAGCAACTCCGACTGGAATTTATTAGCCAAAACTGTGTAAAAAAAAAAAAAGAAAAGAAATGTAGCCAGGCCCACACGTATTCCGTTAGGGATGACAAATATAAGGAAATCACACCCACACAGCATTAAAAAAATAAATAATAGTAAAAACAAACGAAAAAAAAAAATGCCTGGGAAAAGTGACTGCTAGATCCAATTGGCTTCTCGTCTCCTAGGTTCCTGCAAAATGGGCACCGTTTGACTTTTTCTGGGAACCAGGCAGCTTGGCTCACTTGCATGAGTCATCTTTGTCTGAAACGATACAGGGCGTGGCTTGTCAGAAGGTCGCAAAAGGCGACGACGTGACCTTGGGACACAGAAACAGTCATAAATGTGAAACAGTTTGCCAAGCATTTGAACTTCGATCACATGATCATGGGGGTGCTGCAAAAGTCTTAACTGTGGAAAAACAGTCATAAGTCACTTTTTTCGTTGTTGTTATGACTTTGAATGATCACTCAATAAATTGTTCTAAGTCAAGGACTATCGGTAGTTGACAAGCGCCTGGATTTTAAACATCTGACCATGAGGATGCTGCAATGGGTGTTAAGTGTGAAAAATGGTCATGTCACTTTTGTCAGTGCCATTGTAACTTCAAACGGTCACTAAACAAATCTCTCTCTTTCTCTCTCTCTTTATCCATTCTATCTATATCTATCTATCTATCTATCTATCTATCTATCTATCTATCTATCTATCTATCTATCTATCTATCTATCTATCTATCCATCCATCCATCCATCCATCCATCCCTTTCTAATCTATGTTTTTTCCTCTCTCTCTCTCTCTCTCTCTCTCTCTCTCTCTCTCTCTCTCTCTCCATCCATCATATATCTATCATTTATCATTTAACAATGTAAAAAAGATGTTGAGACTCTAGAAAGAGTGCAGAGAAGAGCAACAAAGATGATTAGAGGACTGGAGGCTAAAACATATGAAGAACGGTTGCAGGAACTGGGTATGTCTAGTTTGATGAAAAGAAGGACTAGGGGAGACATGATAGCAGTCTTCTAATATCTCAAAGAAGAGGGAGTCAAACTATTCTCCAAAGCACCCAAGGGCAGGACAAGAAGCAACAGGTGGAAACTAATCAAGGAGAGAAGCAACTTAGAACTAAGGAGAAATTTTCTGATGATTAGAACAATTAATCAGTGGGACAACTTGCCTCCAGAAGTTGTGAATGCTCCAACACTGGAAATTTTTAAGAAGATGTTGGATAACCATTTGTCTGAAGTGGTGTAGGGTTTCCTGCTTAAGCAGGGGGCTGGACTAGAAGACCTCCAAGCTCCCTTGAAACTCTGTTATTCTAATAATGCTTTATCCATCCATCCATCCATCGATCTGGAAAATTTATATGGCCGCCCACACTCTCCCAGGGACTCTGGGCAGTTAAAACCCAATATAACCCCCCCTCCAAAAAACAAAACAAAAACCAATCACCCCTCCCCACCCACCCCAGATAATCAGCCAGTCGATGAGCTCCATCACACCCTAGATTCCCCAGGCCCATTTGGCAAAACCAAGGCTTCACGGTCGTTAAATGGAGAAGTACCTGTAGCCGGTCACTACAGGATGTAGTGCATGGCACAAGACAGCAGAGTTTCTTCTTTAATCTCAACTTTACAGAGACGACGGGAAGGGTGCTCTCCCCCCCCTCAACACCGCCCCGCTGGGGGAGATCTATTTCTAGCTCAGCAACAACCTCGTGGGGGAAGGGAATCGCCTCCCGCTGTTGATGGGTCGCGGTTCTTGCTTGTTAACTGCCCAAAGCGGTTGACAAGGTACCGTTTTCTTCATAGACTATTAAAAGAGACACCCCCCCCCCAAACGAAGCTTTAAAACGTGCTATTAACCATCTACTCAGCCATTCTGGAGATGCACGCCGATGATAATATTCCTGCCTTGCCATTAACCTACGCAATGGCTGCAGGCATTGCCAATTTCTGCAAAAAAATAAAATAAAAAAAAATCCTAAACGCCCGCCTAATGAGAGCCACGAGATCAACTGTCCATATTAATCACTCACCAGTTTAATTAAGGTAAACCGGCTTGTCAGAAGGAAAGAAAGCCAGGGGGTGGGTGGGCGTGGGGGGGGGGGGGAGATACAGGCAGATTTCTCTCCATCTTTTACTAACATCGGCTGGCAGTTGCCGGCTGGGTTTTTGTTCACCGCTCCTAGAAAATGCAAGACCGGACATTTCAGAACATTTGCCGCTTTCAGACTTAAAATTCATTCAACAGTCTCCACGCGCCCACGAGTCATGACTGGAGAGAAACCCAAATCGATTCACAAACATAAACACACACACACAAAATGGTTCGACGTTATCGCCAGGAATCGCTTGCTAGTGTCGTGGCCCAAGTAGGTATTATCAGACACAAAGAGTTCTAAACAAACAGACTTTATTAGAACAGCTGAGAATTAACTCATTCTCAGCGTAGTCCAAACTAATTCGAAACAAATTCTTTATAACACAACTCTTCAGCCTTATCACCAACCTTGGTATAATTAGGCAACCTGCCAAAGGCTTTTCTTGGCAAAAGTTCAGAAGCAGAAGATGCCGACAAGAAATAAATGCAGCAAGACAAGAAACAAATCTATCAACGTTGTTTTCCGACAAAGAGCCCAAGAGCCGTTGCTGCTCTTTTAGCCTTTATGGGAGGGGCCAATCATCTCCTGGCCTTACTCCCAAGTTGTCCTTTTTGCTTTAGCTGCTCTTGCCTTCTGGCAGCTCTTCTCATGCACACACTAGGAACAGGCTCCTCCTGTTCCTCTGCCTCTCTGCTGTCAGCCTCTGGAGGCTCCCGAGTCCGCATATCACTCCCAGAGGGCCCCTGAAGGAGGGGACTGTAGTCACCTAGCAACCGGACAGTATCCTGATTGGACCGTGTGACTGATTGTTTTGAGAAAGGGACAAACTTTTACTTTTAATTAGGTGAAAACCGCGGGAATATTCAGAGTCGGTTTTCATCAGCCTGTGCCAATATGACATAGCCAATAAACTTATTCTTTAGGGAATATACTTGCCTCAGAGTTTTGTTTGCTACGGGTATGTTACTTGGAACCCTGATACGAGATTCACCATTAGCGTTTTTAACATTTTGTAGAAATTCAACAATTTTAACTTCCCTGGTTTTTCTACCCTTGAATGAAAGATGACATCAAGTCATAGGTAGATTTTGGAACATGTATATACTGGGTCAGTGGTGGTCAGGAAGCAGATTGTTGCCATTTTTGACCAAGCTCAAATAGCTAAACCAAATAGAACCATTTTAATACCTGAATGGGAGACCACAAAGTGATCCTGAGACTGAAGGTTCAACTGGGAAATCTATCAAAAATGCCCAGAAAATAGTGATAGTAAACAAATTGACTGTGTGTTGTTGCCATGGGGATGGGTGGGTGAGTAGTTATTGTTTTGTTATTTTTCTATAATATGTTTTAATTATTTGTAAGCCGTCTGGAGTCGTCGTGAAGCCACGAAGAAATGGCTATATAAATTTTCTAAATAAATAAATACCGTATTTTTCAGAGTATAAGATGCACCTTAGTTTTTGGGGAAGAAAATAAGAAAAAAGCTGATTAGCAGGTGGATCGGCCTCCCGGAATACCTTCAATCAGCTGTTCCCAGAGGTGAATTTTAGCAACAGGTTCTTTGGTTGTGAGCTCTGTGCCTTGCTTTTTTTTGCTTTTTTTCTGCCTCTGAAACTTCTGAAACTCCATTTCAGAAAAAAACTTTTTTCCTGCCTCTGAAAGCCTCTGAAACAGAGCTTCAGAAAAAAAGTTTTTTTCCCTGAAGCTCTGTTTGGAGGCTTTTTTCCTGAAGCTTCATTTCTGATGCTTTTTTCAGCCTCTGAAACCTCCGTTTGAGAAGGCTGTATTTGGAGTATAAGACGCATCCAGATTTCCCACCTCCCCTTTCTTGGGGGAAAAAGGTGTGTCTTATACTCCAAAAAATACAGTAAATTCTTCAGACTGCCCAGGAATTGACATTGACATGACCATGAAAATTGACACAAGTTGAGCTCTGCTCAAAATGTTGGAGACTTTTTTTTAAAAAAAGGTCATATTGATAAAAACGAATGGAGACAGAAAACGGAGGAAGTTTTCAAGATACAAGATGTTCAATGTTGCTTCAGAGTGTCGTGGCCTTTTTTTCCACCCTTGAGCAAGGGTTCCAATTATAGCAAAAAAATTCAGAAGCCACAGAGGCACAAAAGCCACGGACCTTCCAAAGTTGGGATGAAATCAGGTTTAATTAGATGTAAACATAAAGGCATAGGACAAATTTCTCTCGAAACAGATTTGGCTCCTGGTGACTTCAAAGACCCATTTCTATAGTGCAGAGAGTACACCAGTTAGCACTCTGGTGCGGTCACGCGCACACACGTCTTCCGGTTTTGGCACTCTGTGCTAAAAAGGTTCACCATCACTGGTCTAGTGGTTAAGGCACTAGGCTAGAAACTACCCTGTTTCCCCTAAAATAAGCCCTCCCCTGATTATAAGCCCTTCCCTGAAAATAAGCCCTCCCCCAAAAATATTTAAATGCATGCGCAGTCGGTCCCTGCCATTTCCTCTGGTTTCCTCTATGCACCCCAAAATAATAAGACCTCCCTGAAAATAAGGCCAAGTGCTTATTTCGGGGTTCAAAAAAATTTAAGACAGGGTCTTATTTTCAGGGAAACCCAGTAGAAGACCTCCAAAATAGTTTGCATGGGCTGGTTCTCCTCCAATGTAATATTGGGGGGCTCCATTTTTTAACAGGGAAACAAGCAAGAAGGGGTAAATCAAATCCCCAACAAGCATAATATATAACTTAGCAAAGAAATTAAACTTGCAGGAAAAAACAACCCTCTGTTCCAAGATGAAATAAGACTCTAAAAAGTTGACCCTAACCCAAGGATGGATTAGTCCAGTTGGGTGACTTTGGGCCAATCACCAGGAAACTGTGAGTTCTAGTACTGCTTTACGAATGACAAAGCAGTACTAGAGGTGGAGTACTCCTCTAGTACCATAAGCCACCTCCTCAGGCCTGCCCACCTCACAGGATTGTTGTTGTCGGGAAATATAGAAGGAGGGAGGAGTACTATGCACACTTGCTGCCTTACTTTTAAAAAAATCTAATCAATAAAATAAATAATTGCGAATTAGTATGTGCTTAGGATTTATTCATGGGAGGGGGAGGATTAAATTAGGGGCCCCATCCCCTCTCCCTTGCCTCCCACTCTGTTTTCCTCCTCTGGCAAATAAACGGCTTTCATGAAGTCCGTTTCATTGGGAGGGGAGAGGAAATACAGTCCCCCTCCCCCTGTTTGCTCCTTATCAATACCTAAGAGCCTTGGTGGGGCAGCAGACTAAGTACTGTTAAGTAAAACATTTACTGCAAGTTTGAATCTCAGCAGGCTCAAGGTTGACTCAGCCTTCCATCCTTTCAAGGTATGTAAAATGAGGACCCTTAGTTTGCGGGCAATAAGCTGACTTTGTATAAAAAAAGAACACCGCTTGGGGGGGCAAAAGCCCTACTAAACAGGTATATACAAGAGTATGAAGGCTATTGCTTAACGCATTGTAAGCCGCCCTGAGTCTCCGGAGAAGGGTGGCATATAAATTGAACTAATAAATAAATAAAAATAAAAATAATAAATAAAAATAATAAATAAATAAATAAATAAATAAGATTTGAGCTTCCAATCTGTCTGCCAAATCCTGCTTAGCGGCGGAAGAAAATTAACCTGGTCAGAAAAAAATGGGTACTGCACCGCTGCCCATCAAAGAGGGATGGGTGTCCCTGATTTCCACAATTACACAGTCAACACAAAGGGGCAATTTTTACTGACTGTCTCTTCCAAGAGGCCATCTGGGGAAGAGGAAGGAAAGAGAGAAAGAGAGAGAGGGAGGGAGGGAGAGAGAAGCAGGAGTATCAAAAGTACAGCTGCCTCTTTGCTGAGCAGATGTCTACCTGTGATGTACGAGGAGCTGCTAAGCTGTCACCAACCCGCTGCCAGATACAGGTAAATGACGGAAGCCACCACAGCTCCGTATTTAAAGATAGCAGGGCATCCCAAAGTCACGTTTCACGTTCAGCTGCCAGATGTTGGCATCTGGGACATTTCCCCCTTTCTCTGTTTGACAGGTGCAGACCGGCAGACTCGCCGTTGGAGCGCTGAGCAGCCAAGCACCAAGTCGCTTCCTAAAGAAGAGGGACTGGAAGAGCTCTTGTTTTAGTCGACGCTCTCAACCAGCATGCCCAAAACTTGTGTCGGAAATCCCTAAGCAAGCAGGTGGCAACTGCCGGGAACTGAAGGGGTTTCGATTCAGATCGTTCTTCGCTTTAATTTGGATTAACCTTGGCACCCCTGCTCCCTGGAGGAGGGATCACGCAGCTGTGACACTTCTCAAGTCTGAAGCCAGGGAACAGCAAATTAAAAGTGTGTTGGGGGGCAGAGGGCACAATACGATTCAAAGTCCCAACACTGCGAAACTTCGTCGGCTCTTGTATCCCAGCAATCGATGGCCTGTCTGTTTATTGATTGACACGATCTCCTTTAAGGCAGGGATGGCAAACCTGCGACACACTTGTCGAAGGGGAGACACCGCGACGTTTCGGGTGACACGCCGGCGTTAACCAGCAACCAGCCACAATTATTCTGAATGGCATGCCTTATTCTAGTTTAGGTCTATGTCTAGTTTATGTCTTATGTCTAGTTTAATGAAAAGAAGGACTAGGGGAGACGTGATAGCAGTGTTCCAATATCTCAGGGGCTGCCACAAAAAAGAGGGAGTCAAGCTATTCTCCAAAGCACCTGAGGGCAGGACAAGAAGCAATGGGTGGAAGCTTATCAAGGAGAGAAGCAATTTAGAACTAAGGAGAAATTTTCTGACAGTTAGAACAATTGCCGTATTTTTTGGAGTATAAGATGTATAAGATGCACCTACCTTTTTTGGTAGGAAAAGAAGAAAAAGAAATCTCCCTCTCCCTCTCTGAGCAATTTTGCTTCGTAACAGCAAACAGCCTGCATTACTTTCATTTTTGTTTTCAGCATAGCTTGATTAGCACAAGGAAAAAAAAAATCTGCTCCAGCAATTTACCTCTTTGCAGCAAGCATCAGAACCCTGCGCAAAACAGCTGAGAGTAAATCAGCTGAGAGTCGGGAGGTGATCCAATCAATTTATGCTAATTAGTCTGTGCTGAAGCTGAAAGGAGATGATTTTTCTTGCTGTTTGCTTGCAAGGAGGTAACTGCTGCGAGGCAGAGGCCAAAGGGTGGGGGCCAGTGGGTGGGTGGGGCTACATTTGGTGTATAAGACGCACCTAAATTTTCACCCCCTTTTAGGGGGGAAAAAGGTGCGTCTTATACTCCAGGAAAATACGGTAATCAGTGGAACAACTTGCCTGCAGAAGTTGTGAATGCTCCAACACCGGAAGTTTTTAAGAAGATGTTGGATAACCATTTGTCTGAAATGGTGTAGGGTTTCCTGCCTAAGCAGGGGGTTGGACTAGAAGACCTCCAAGGTCCCTTCCCTCTGTTATTCTAAATTCTAAATTCTCATGCAATTTTCTAACCATCTCCTTCCGACAAGCAAATTCAATGGGGGAACCAGATTCACTGAATCGTGTTACTAATTTAACAACTGCAGTGATTCATTATAACAAATGTGGCAAACAAAAAAATCGTAAAATGGGGCAAAACTCACTTAACAAATTTCTCACTTAGCAACACAAATTTTGGCTTCGATTATGGGCGTATGTTGAGGACTATCTGTACTTTATTGCAACCCAGGGACATTTTGTCCCTGGGTTCAAATACACCCCACTTTTTTTTTTAAGGAAAGAAAAAAAAGAAAGGAACCTTTAGGAGGCTTTTAGAATGCAGAATTGCAGGCTAACTCTGCCCACAGCCTGGAGTTCGATCCTGACTGGCTCCAGGTTGACTCAGCCTTCCATCCTTTGGTAAAATGAGGACCCAGATGCTTGAGGGCAATATGCAAAATAATGCTTCCACATTGTAAGAGAATGCTGAAATACCATGGGGCAGGATACAATACTGCTGGCTAAATACTGTTGGCTATTGCTATTTATACACAATACAGATAGTCCTCGACTTATGGCCAGTCACTTAGCGACCGTTTGAAAGCACAAAGGACAAAAGACCTGCCCCGTGGTACTTATGAGCCAGTTCTGAAGTTTCGATGGCCACCTTCACCCGCCGTCACGAGATCACGTGTCGGATACTTGGTGACACATGCAGCATCCCAGTCACATGATACCAAAAAAAAAAAAAAGGCATTTAGACTTCTGGTTTTCGACAAAACCAGCCCACAGTAAGGCTGGTTTTATGTTTAATGATTGCAACAGTCACTTTACAACTGAACTGGTTCACTTAGTGACTGTGGCAAAAAAGATCGTACAATCGGATTGGTTGTATGAGTGGCCCAATTTATGACTGTCATGACTTATGGCTGTGATGGGCAGGCTCCATTACGGTCATTAGCCAAGGAGTACCATGTTTCTCTGAAAATAAGACCAGGTCTTATATTAATTTTTGCTCCCAAAGGTGCATTAGGGTTTATTTTCTGATTAGGTTTTATTTTCGGGGAAATACGGTACTAAATGCATCCGTCTGGCTGACAATTTTTAACTCGGCCTTATTTTTGAAGTAGGCTTATATTACAATATCCTGAAAAAAAACCATGCTAGGGCTTATTTTCCAATTGGGTCTTATTTTCAGGGAAACACGCTATCTAGTAATGCTTTTCAGTTCATTACCATGTGAGTCAGGATGGAAACGGGCTGTTAAGGATATTATTGAGTTACACCCAAAGTTGTGGCTTATAAAGCAAAGTACCGTTAAGAGTTTTACGCACAGAAACGGTTTGAGAGTAATTGTGAATAACATACAGACAAACTGGGTTTGATAGTATTTCACTTTTAGGGAAAAGCAAAATCATAGTCCTTTAACAATCCAAGTCTTAGCCATATAAAGTGCAATATAAGATCCATCCAGGGATATAATATCTTCTTACCAGTTTGCAGAAAAATACAAGGAACAATCAGGAAGAATATAAAAACAGTTCAATAAATATCAGAAAGCAGTAAATAAATAATCATGATCAAACAATTGACCGTAAAGAGATCAAAAAGAGTTACAGCATAGCAGCAGGTAAAAATGGTGTAGTAGTCCACACTAACCATAATTTAGCTCTCCTTAAACACATTGGCTACAGAGCTCAGCCAATCAGGATGAAGAATGACTCAGCACAATTCTAAAAGCTACATAATACATTCACATAATACAAACATACAATGTTGGCTTATCTGTTTCCTGGCCAACCAATTAGGCCATAACCATTTCCTAACATGGGCATCCAAGGAGAACACCTGAATGTGCTTTTAGAGGGATATTTTCCTCTACTCGTGCCCAGCTATGCTGACCTCAGCAGCAAGCAGATGAGTTGAGAGGTTTATGGGTGTGTGTGTGTGTATGTGTGTGTGTAACTTATTTATTTTAAATTGGAATTGATTTTAAATTGGACTGTTTTAATTGTCGGCCGAAAATATTTAATAATTTTTAATTGTTTTAATTTTTGTATATCATGTTTTATTCTGGCTGTTCACTACCTTGAGTCCGCAAGGAGAAGGGCGGTTTATAAATTAAAACAAATAAAAATAAATAAAATAAAATTTATTGGTTTATTTATTGTTTCAATTTATATGCCGCCCTTCTCCGGAGACTCAGGGCAGCTTACAATGCATTAAGCAATAGCCTTCATACTTTTGTATATACCTCCTTAGTAGGGCTTTCGCCCCCGTCACCCCCCCAAGTGGTGTTCTTTTTTATACAAAGCTTATTGCCCTCACAATCCTGGTCCTCATTAAGTGACACCAGCTGCCTGCAATTACTGCAAGTTCGAATCTCACCAGGCTCATTCCATCCTTTAGGATGGAAGGCTGAGTCAACCTTGAGCCTGGTGAGATTCGAACTTGCAGTAATTGCAGGCAGCTGGTGTCACTTAACACCACTTTAATCTGCTGCGCCACCAAGGCTCTTTCACACATTTCTTCTGGCTACTACATCCCTGCCATAAACTCTTCAGCCGGATGATGAAAAAAACAGTAGAGGACACTTAACATGTTCAGGTGCCTTTCCTTCAACACTCTGTATTTGTCAAGTGGGACTCACCTGATGATAAAAGTCATCATCATCGAAGATCTCCTCGTCCAGGTCTTTGAGGTGGGCGTTTGACATCGCTGGAGGAAGCGTCTCCTAGAAGGCCAAGAAAGAAAAAAGACTTCTGTGAGGACCGTCTTAGCTCCAATCTAGAACGGTGGTTCTTAAACTGGGGTGGGCAGGTGGGAGATAATCCAGACATACCCTGGGGTTAGTGGAGCCATTTGTGTTTGCTTGTTTGTGAGTCAACGATGGAGTTTGAGAACGCCACTGCCAAAACTTGTGTAAAATAACAGTTCCTGGGGGGCTTGGGGGGCGGTGAAGATAATGACAGTATTTGAGCCTGGGAAAAGGAGTTATTGGGTCAAATGGTTTAAGAATTACCGATCAGGGTTCACAGTGGCTTTTGTAGATAGCAATAGCGCTTATATACCTCCTCACAGTGCTTTACAGCCCTCTCAAAGGAGTTTACAGAGTCAGCATCTTGCCCCTAACTATCTGGGTCCTCATTTTACTGACCTTGGAAGGATGGAAGACTGAGTCAACCTTGAGCCGGTGAGACTCGAACGGTCAAACTGCTGGCAGCTGGCAGTCAGCAGAAGTAGCCTGCAGTACTGCAGTATGTAAGTCTAAGTGCTATTGCTATCTGAAGTTTTGTTTTAACAATCAGTGGTGGCCTTGTAAGAAGATCAAAGCATTTTGGATAAAGATTTGGTGGGTAATGCAAAATATTTTGAAAAAGAGGTTGAAATTTGCACCACAATTGTTTTTATTGGGTATTATAAATGGTTTTATATATTTGTACTTTTATAAAACTTTTCAATAAAAAAAAACAACACAATCAGTGGTGGTGCACCGAGCCATTCTGGCTTCCTCCATTTGACCTGCCAGGCCAAAAGGGGTAACCGGAAGAAAAGCAATGTGTAGTTCAGACATTTGAAGAATGTCTCCTTACCAGTGGTGAAATGTAAAATTTGTTACTACGGGTTCTGTGGGCATGGTTTGGTGGGGGGGGGGGGGGGGGGGGAATATGACTGGGTGGGCGTGGCCAACTTTTTTTTTTTAAAGCATTTTTCCTACAACCTCCAAAGAAGTTGTAAAAAAAATGCTTTTAAAAGGCTCTGAAGATCCCAGCTGAGTTGCCTGATCGGCAGAGGCTTTTAAAAGAAAAAAAAAAGCCTCTGACGATCAGGCAACTCAGCTGGGATTGTCAGAGCCTTTTAAAAGCATTTTTTCTACAACCTCTTTGGAGGTTGTAGGAAAAATGCTTTTAAGTTAAAAAAAAAATTAGCCACGCCCACCGTCACATTACCCCACCACCACCAAGCCACGCCCACAAAACAGGTAGTAACAAATTTTACATTTCACCACTGTGTTGGGGGCAATATGCTGATTCTGCAAACCGCTTAGAGAGGGCTGTAAAAGCACCATGAAGCGGTATATCTAAGTGCTATTGCTATTAAGGTACCACAAGCGTCAGATTTCGCACTACAAGTCAGGAACAAGTAAGCAAGGACTCAACAGATTTTATTCAATGCTCCTCTGGGATCAACAAAGAATTTTGGACAGCCTAGGCAGAATTTCCTACCCTCCCTTCTGGTGAGTTCATTAAGATGGAGATGCTGAAACACATTGAAATGCTTCTCCCCAGCTTTCCCTCCATCCTGGGCTGAGTTGCCATTTAAGAGCTAAAGCAGAATCTCCTTGGATAATTTCAATTTTTTTCTTCTCAGCTTTCTCTTTGCCTGGACTGAATTGCTGTTTATGAGATAAGCTGCCAACAAGGCTCACTTCCTTTTTTGGGGGGGGGGGGGGACTGTCTACTCTTCCTTCCTTTTCTAACCTCGCCACAACTCTCTCGCGGTGCTTGCTATTTGTTGCTCCAGAAATCTAAGAATATGCAAAAGTGCCTCATTCTGAATGTGGAAATACCATGAAATCTCCCATTTCAAAAGGGTTGCTGCTGCCTTGAACTTTAAATGAGCTGTTTCGAGCATCTTGGGGCATGCTTTGACTTCAAAACCAAGAGACGCTTTCGTACATACACAATTCATCTCTAATATGCGTACACTCCAATGGACACTGAAGGCAGGGCTGGTCTGTTCCCTTTCATATGTGCATTCTTTATGGAGTGAGAAGGTCCGGGAAGACCATCATCCATCAAAAGTCTTTGCGCAGCTCAAGCAAACAAGCCCTTGGTTTTTCAAATCAGATGGTAGCTTATAAACGTGACGTATTACTCTGGTTATCCGGGATTTGAAAGGGGAACGGAGGGAAGCGCATGCATAAACAGGACAGTTCACAAGATGTGGCTCTTCAAACTAACATTTTCACCCAGCTGCACCAAACGGTCATTTTACCATAAAGGAAACTGGTAATGCTGCTCCATCTCGGCCCACCTAACTAACCTTGCAGGAAGCAATTTACAGACAGTTCTTGCTAAGCAACCGGTCACTTAAGTGGCCGTTTAAAGTTCCTTGTTGCCTTCTGGGAGGAGGCTTCGGGGTATCCAAAGCGGAACATCTAGATTCAGTCACAGTTTTGTTCCATAGAGTATCAACCTTGTGAACTCTCCAAGTTCCCTCTTTATGTATTCAAAATGGACAGTGATTAGTGTGTGTGTGTGTGTGTGTGTGTACATACACACTTACAGAGAGAGAGAGAAAAAGAGAGAGAAAGAGGAAAGAGAGAGAAGATAAAGACAAGAGAGAGAGAGGAGAGAAGAGAGAAAGAAAGAGGGGAGAGAGAGAAGATAAAGATGAGAGAGAGAGGGGGCAAGAAAGAGAGGAAAGAGAGAAAGAGGAGAGGAGAGGGAGAGGAAGAGAGCGGGGAGAGAGAGAGAGAAAGAGGAGAGAGAGTTTACTTTAGTTTAGTTTATTTCAGATTTATATACCGCCCTTTCTCCCAAGAGGGACTCAGGGCGGTGAACAGCCAAAAAATTAAAATACATAGAATACAAAAGTTATAAGGAACTAAAATAAATAAATTAAATCCTTGGCTTCTCAATTTAAAAAATTTATAATTTAAAATTTCGAACCCCCAAAATCCATAAAATT
The DNA here is from genome assembly GCA_038048745.1 of Coluber constrictor foxii. NCBI lineage: Eukaryota > Metazoa > Chordata > Lepidosauria > Squamata > Colubridae > Coluber > Coluber constrictor. Next base: position 340,411,002 of record CM075958.1, read on the forward strand.
CCAATTTAAACACCCGAATCCATATAATTTAAAAAACCCTGTTAAAAAACCCTTTGGGCTAGGCCGGCTTGTTGGAATAGGTAGGTCTTTAGGGCCTTACGGAAGGTGCGAAGGTCCGGGATCAAACGTATACTAGGAGGCAGCTCATTCCACAGGGTGGGTGTCCCCACAGAGAAGGCTCTCCTCCTGGGGGCCGTCAGCCAACATTGTTTGGCCGAAGGCACCCTGAGGAGGCCCTCTCTGTGTGAGCATACTGGCCGGTGGGAGGTTATCGGTAGCAGCAGACGGTCTCGCAAATACCCTGGCCCTATGCCATGGAGCGCTTTAAAGATGAGAACCAACACCTTGAAGCGCACCCGGAAGACCACCGGAAGCCAGTGCAGCTCGCGCAGGAGAGGTGTTACGTGGGAGCGCCAGGTTGCTCCCATAATCACCCGCACGGCCGCATTCTGGACCAGCTGAAGTCTCCGAGTGCATCCCAAGGGGAGCCCCATGTAAAGAGCAGAGAAGAGAGACAGGAGAGAAAAAGAGGAGAGAGAGGAGAGAGAGAGAAGAGAGAAAGACGAGAGAAAGGAGACAAAGAAAGAGGGAAGAGAGAGAAGATAAAGAGGAGAGAGAGAGAAGAGATAGAGGGCAAGAAAGAGAGGAAAGAGAGGAGAGGGAGAGGAAGAGAGAGGAGAGAGAAAGAGGAGAGAGAGAAGAGAGACAGGAGAGAAGGAGAGAGAGGAGAGGAGAGAGAGAGAAAAAGGAGAGAGGAGAGAGAGAAAGACGAGAGAGAAGAGAGAGAGAAGAGAGAAGAGAGAGAGAGGAGAGAGAAGATAAAGACGAGAGAGAGAGGAGAGAGAGAGAAACTATATATGTATATAGCATGTGTATATGTGTGTTATGTGTTTGGTTAGATATATACTTTCTCTTGAGAGCAGGCAACAAATTTTCATATTCAATGTATACCAGTGTGCTCACAGTAAATAAAAAAAAGACATTAAAGTTATCTTAGCTTAAAGTTAAACGGACCTGGAGTTATGACAATTCTGGTTACCACCTTTAGAGCGCTCCATGGCATAGGACCAGGGTATTTACGAGACCGACTTCTGCCACCAGTAACCTCTCACTGACCAGTACGCTCCCATAGAAAGGGGCTTCTCAGGGTGCCATCGGTCAAACAGTGTCGACTGGTGGCCCCCAGGGGGAGAGCCTTCTCTGTGGGGGCACCTACCATCTGGAATGAGCTCCCACTGGAGATACGGAGGATCCAGGATCTGCACTTTCCACCATGCCCTTAAAACATTCTTATTCCAACAGGCAGGCCTGGCCTAATTTTCCCTTTTTAAACTGTTTTAAATCTGTCCTAAATTGGTGTTTTAAATTATTGGGCCAAAATATTTGTATTCTAAATGTCTTTTAACATTCGTATTATATGTATTTCATCTTGGCCGTTCACCGCCCTGAGTCCTTCGGGAGTAGGGCGGTATATAAATTTAATGAAATAAATAAAATAAAATAAATAAATAATAAATTGCAAGCACATGCCTGCGCACACGTCTGTGGTCATGTGGTTACATTTGGGGCCCTGAGCAACTAGCTTGCATTTATGGCGACTTGCAAATGTCCCCTGGTCACTCAACCACAAAAAAAAAAAAAAAAAAAAGCCCGTTGGTTTAAACGGATTCATTTAACAACCACCAGAGTCATATAACAGGGCATGACAGGGAGTCCTTGGCTTACAAACACCACTGGGACCAAAACGTCTGTTGCTAAGTGATGCAGTTGTTAAGTGAGCCAGGCCCAATTTTTTGCAACCTTTCCGCCGCGGCTGTTAAGTGGATCACAAATCCAGCTTCCTCCCCATTAACTTTGCCTATCGGAAGCCCCCTGGATAGGTTGCAAACGATGATCATGTGACCCAAGTGTCACGTGATTGTGCTCATGTGACCATGGGGATGCTTATGATGGCTATAAGTGCAGGGCTATAAGTGTTGTAACTCACACTTTTTTTTGCACTGTCATAACTTCAAACAAGCATTAAATGAATGGTCGTAAGTTGAGGACTACCTGAAATTTGTTGCAATCGGCTCCCCTCTCCCCCAAAATCAATTTCCTCCAAATAAAAGATGCTTGGTCCAATCTGTGTCATTCCTTACCGTCTCGTCCAGTTCGGTTTGTGGAAGCACCTCAGCAGCCGAGGGTTTTTTCCCCAGCACCCGGTATGCTGACCTCTTGGTCTGTGTCCGTCGGAGTAACCTCCCTTTGTCCATCAGAATGTGATCCACTTGAGTCAAGATGGATCGGTCAAAGGCACCAAAACCCTGAAAGAGCATCAAGCAATGTCAGGGAAAGCAGAAAAGACACTGAGGTTTCTCCCAGCCACAGCCCCCTCACCTCCACCCCCACTGTCTTCCTTTATCAGCCAGTGAGCAGAATCTCTTTCCTCCCATTATTTCTTTCTTTCTTTTACACAGCGATGACATTGTTTGCTTTTGGGAGGATATACCGTATTTTTCAGAGTATAAGACGCACCTTTCCCCCCCCAAAGAGGGTGAAAAACTGAGTGCATCTTATACTCCGAATGTAGCCCCAGCTTCTCAAATAAAGGTTTCAGAGGCCGAAAAAAGCATCAGAAACGAAGCTTCAGAAAAGAAGCCCCCAAACAGAGCTTCAGAGGCTTTTTATTTATTTTTTTCCTGAAGCTCTGTTTCGGAGGCTTTCAGGGGTAGGAAAAAAAGTTTTTTCTGAAATGGAGTTTCAGAAGTTTCAGAGGCAGAAAAAAAAAGCAAGGCACAGAGCTCACAACCAAAGAACCTGTTGCTAAAATTCACCTCTGGGAACAGCTGACTGGGGGTATTTGATCCACCCACCAATCAGCTTTTTTCTTATTTTCCTCCCCCAAAACTAAGGTGCGTCTTATACTACAGTGCATCTTATACTCTGAAAAATACGGTACTTTTACTTGTACATTTTTCTTCAAGCTGATCCCTCCCTCCCTCCCTCCCCTTTATTTGTATAAATAAGGGGTTCCCAACAGTAGTGAAATTCCAATTTTTTTACTACCGGTTCTGTGGGCATGGCTTGGTGGGTGTTGTGTGGCTTGGTAGCCATGGCAGGGGAAGGATATTGCGAAATCCCCATTCCCGGAGGAAGGATATTGCAAAATATCTATTCCCACCCACTCCAGGGGAAGGATACTGCAAATCCCCATTCCCTCCCCACTCTTGGGGGGAAGGATATTGCAAAATCTCCATTCCCACCCCACTCAGGGGCCAGCCAGAGGTAGTATTTGGCGGTTCTCCAAATTACTCAAAATTTCCGCTACCGGTTCTCCAGAACCTGCTGGATCTCACCCCTGGTCTCCAACCTATTGGCCAGTGGGCCGCGTGAGTAGCCCCACTTGTGACAGTGTCGCCGCGAGCATCGTGGACGCTAGCAGTCCCACTCGCATGGGTGATCACGGCCCCACTTGCATGGGCACTTTCAGCCCATTCATGTGAGTGTCGCTGTGGTGTGGGCCCTTGTGGCCCACTCACGCAAGGGTCTTTGCGGATGCTCGCGTCCCCACTTGCGCGACCAACAGGAGCACCCACAAAACTATCCCCTTTCCCCACTCCCGTCACTTTGGACCACCAACCCGGAACTCAGGTTGGTGTCAAGCCTGAAATTGAGTGGGGTGTCGAGGAACTCTGGTATAAATAACATACCTCTTTCCTCCTCTTATTTTTCCTACAACAACAGCCCTGTGAGGTGGGTTGGGCTGAGAAAGAGTGACTAGCCCAAAGTCACCCATCCGGCTGTCATACCGAACGTGAAACTAGAATTCACAGTTCCTTGGCGATTGGCCCAAAGGCACCCAGTCAGTTTTCTTTCTTTTTTTTTTGAAAAAAGTTTTATTTTAAATTAAAATAAAAAACAGCTTAAAAATATCATCCTTACAAACAATTATAGACAGCATCTCGATCGGTTAAAATCATTCCGTTCTTACAATTTTCCAAATCTCATCATATAACAATTATCCTTCATTTGAACAGGGGATAGATATTTAAACGTTTCATCCAAATTTCATTTCATATATGCTATCTCATCTCCCTGCTTTTTTGTCAAACCATTGATAAAATATCTCCCATGCCAAATAATATTGTTTATCTTCCTATTCTCTTATTTCAAATGTCAGTCTACTCATTTCAGCACAGTCCAACATTTTCTTAATAATTTCTTCATCAGTAATTATCTTCTCTCCTTTCCAATTTTTGGCAAATACAATTCTAGCCGCTGTTAAAATATTGGCACCCAGTCAGTTTTCATGCCAAGGCAAGAATACACTTCAACACAACCTGGTGATCGGTTCAAAGTCACCCAGCCGGCTTTCATGCCTGCGGCAGAACTAGAACTCACAGACTCCTGGTGACTGGCCCAAAGTCACCCAGCTAGCTTTCATATCTAAGGTGGGACCAGAACTCACAGTCTCCTGGCTGGAATGGCCCAAAGTCACCCAGACAACTTCTGTGCCTAAGGTGGGACTAGAACTCACAGGCACCAGGCTTCTTGCTGGTGAGTTCATACCATGCATCACTCCTCAGCAACCCTATAAAGAAGTAATACTTGCCTTGCCTAATTTGCCAGAAGCAAGTCTGGTTCTATCGTGCCACTTCTGTAGGGTGTTGTTTCTGTAGACCCGAAACTCAGCAAATCTCTTGGATGCGAATTCGGGGTAATCCTCCATCTCCAGCTTCCGTTTGGGCGGCCTCTGCACAACCCCCTTCTCTTCCTCAGCTTCATCGCTGCCACTTGAGATCTCTTCATCGCTGACAATAAAGATGGTGGCGTAATTAGTCTACAGAGCTGTGCGAGCATCTCCCGAAAGCCAACTTTCTTTAGTACGGCTTTATCATTAAATTTGGTTAGCAATGGGCAACCTAAAGGCAAAGCTGAACCAAGGGATGGAAACTAACCAAGGAGAGAAGCAACATGGTTTTTTTTTTCAAGAGGCAACTGGACTTTCTTTCCTTGAAGATGTTTTGCTTCTCATCCAACTAGCTTCTTCAGCTCTTCAATCGTTCTTCATATAAAGAATGGGTGCTGGAATTGGGTATGTCTAGTTTGATGAAGAGAAGGACTAAGGGAGACATGATAGCAGTTTTCTAATAACTAAGGGGCTGCTCCAAAGACAAGGGGGTCAAGCTATTCTCCAAAGCACCTGAGGGCAGGACAAGAAGCGAAGGATGGAAACTAATCAAGGAGAGAATCAAGTTAGAACTAAGGAGGAATTTCCTGACAGTGAGGACCATTAACCAGTGGAACAACTTGCCTCCAGATGTTATGAATGCTTTTTTTAAAGAAGAGACTGGACAATCAAGTGTCGGAAATGATATAGGTATGTGATGGTGATCCTATGGCATGCGTGCCAGAGGTGGCACACAGTGCCCTCTCTGATGGCACATGAGCCATTGCCCCAGCTCAGCTCCATTGTGCATGCGCATGCGCCTCCCATCTACCGGTTGATCTTCAGGTCTCTGCCATGCCTGCACCAGGGAGGGCGGAAGCATGCAGGAGTGCGCATGCACAGGGAGCAGGGGGTCTCACGTGCATGCACAGGGTCGCGCACATATGCGTGGGGGCAGGGTCACACGGGAGGGTCACGTGTGCATGTGCAGGGGTCATGCGGGGGGTTGTGCATGCATACACAGTGGTAGTGGGAGCATGGGGGGGTCGCACACACATGTGCAGGTGTCCGGGGCCCGAATGGAGGTGGTCGCACATGCATTGCATTATGGGTGCATGCGTGCGTGCGACGACACAAAGGTTAGCCAACACTGATATAGGTAGTCCTAGACTTAGGACCACAATGGAGGCCCAAATTTCTGTTGCTATGCGAGACAGTTGTTAAGTGAATTTTTATGACCTTTCTTGCCACAGCCGTTCAATGAATCACTGCAGTTGTTAATAGCAGTTGTTAAATGAATCTGGTTTCCTTGAGTTTGCTTGTCAAAAGGGGATCATGCGACCCTGGGACACTGCAACCGTCATAAATACGAATCAGTTGTCAAGTGTGCCTGAATTTTGGTCAAATGCTGCTATGGTCGTAAGTGTGAAAAATGGTCACAACTCACTTGTTTCAGTGCTGTTGTGACTTTGAACAGTCATTAAATGAAGTGTTGTTAAGTCGAGGACTTACCTGTATAGAGTTTCCCGCCTGAGCAAGGGATTGGATTAGAAGGTCTAACCCAGTTATTCTGTTAAAGCAGTGGATTTATCCTTTGCTGCTTCAGATCATCTTGGCCTTTAATGGTATACTGCCCCTGAATATGGCATTTCCATTTAGCCTTATGGTCAACAGAGGCTGATTGCATTCCCCCACCCCACCCCACCATGAATAGCTAATCCCCCGTTAAAGCCATGTAATCACACAGGCAGATAATACCCTATGAAACGGGAACAAGTCTTTCGACAGCTCTGAACCTTATCCCTGGATAAGCCTTAGGCCTAATGCAAAGGGGAGAATGGAAATATATATATATATATATATGTATATCTTTATAAGGGATGCAGTGGCTCAGTGGCTAAGACGCTGAGCTTGTCGATCAAAAGGTCGGCAGTTCAGCGGTTCAAATCCCTAGCGCCGTGTAACGGGGTGAGCTCCCGTGACTTGTCCCAGCTTCTGCCAACCTAGCAGTTTGAAAGCACGTTGAAAAATGCAAGTAGAAAAAATAGGGACCACCTTTGGTGGGAAGGTAACAGCGTTCCATGCGCCTTTGGCGTTGAGTTATGCTGGCTGCATGACCATGGAGACGTCTTTGGACAGCGCTGGCTCTTCGGCTTTGAAACAGAGATGAGCACCGCCCCTTAGAATCAGGAACGACTAGCACATATGTGCAAGGGGAACCTTTACCTTTATATATAACTGGGCAAGCGAGGTATGGTTTCAGAAGCCTCATCGTGGTCTTCCTCCCCCTAAATCAAGACATTGTTGTTGCCAGATGTTTTCAGAATTGGCTCCTTTTTGGCCTCAACCAATAAGGCCACTCATGACCAGGTTTCTAAGTTTAAATCACAGGTGGGGGGGACACTATGGCAATTTTACGACCTGCGGACATCAACTCCCAAGAATTCCTTACACGAAATTAAATTTCAATTTCTCTTAAATTAGCTTAAATGAGACTGTAGAAACAGTGCAGAGGAAAGCAACCAGGATGATTAAGGGACTGGAGGCTAAAACATATGATGAACGGTTGCAAGAACTGGGCATGTCTAGTCTAGTGAAGGACAAGGGGAAACATGATAGCAGTCTTCCAATATTTGAGGGGCTGCCACAGAGAGGAAGGGGTCAAGCTATTCTCCAAAGCACCCGAAGGCCAGATAAGGAATAATGGATGGAAACGGATCAAGGAGAGATTTAACCTAGAAATAAAGAGGAATTTTCTGACACTGAGAGCAATCAACCATTGATTGCCTTCAGAAATTGTGGGAACTTCATCACTGGAGGTTTTCAAGTAGAGACTGGACTGAAATGATGTAGGGTTTCCTGCTTGGGCGGGGGGTTGGACTAGATGACCTACAAGATCCCTTCCAACTCTATTAATCTGCTCACTTGCCTGTAGCTTCGGGATGCTGTTGTGCCACCAGATGCTGAACATGCCTAAGTCAATGGGGAAGCCAAATTCACTTAACAACCTTGTTACTAACTTAACAGCTGCGGCGATTCACTTAACAACATTGGCAAGGAAGGCCGTACAGTGTGGCGGGGTTCACTTAACGACCGTCTCGTTTAGCAACAGAAATTTTTGGTTCAATTGTGATTGCAAGTCGGGTTCAAGGGATGACCCCCATCTCATTTTTTCCTGCCCTCCGCCCTGATGTTGGAAAGGTGTTTCGTGGCCTTTGCCCGCCCGTTGCCCAGCCACCGCCATCGGTATCCTTTTTTTTACCTCTCCTCTTTCTTTTGTCCTGTTACCAAATGTCTGGTCCCCGAGTTCTGGTGCCACAGCTCATCTTGAAGATCCACCAGGCTTCTCAGCAAAGCCTTTAATGCTTTGTAACCTGTAGGACAAAATGAGAAAGTGCCTTAAGAAGGCTATGCGAGGAATGCCCCCCATTTGATAGAAGAGGACGTCGAGAACCTGACAGATTGGGCATGGCTCAGAGGAAGATTTCTCCACCCCTGAAGGCCCGTAGAGATTCTCTATACATTTCTTTAACTTTCTCTTAACGCAGATAAGAAAATGTATTTTTCCTTTATATACAGTATAATGCTTAGGCAATTTCTGAAGTTTGTAAAATATTATCCAAAGTGTATTTGAGCAGTTCAGATTCTTGCAGAGACCGTTAACATGGCTTAGGACCAGGGTATCTTCGGGACCGCCTTTTGCCACAAACACCCTCCCACCGACCAGTCGGTCAAACAGTGTCGACCGGCGGCCCCCAGGGGGAGAGCCTTCTCTGTGCGGGCACCTACCATCTGGAACGAGCTCCCCTCCTGAGATAAGGAGGTTACAGGACCTGTGTACTTTTCGCCGCGCCTTAAAAACGTTTTTATTTGAACAAGCTGGTCTGGCTTCACCTCCTTTTATATTGAGTTTTAAATTTTTTACAATTGGATTTTTAAACTGTTGGAGCCAAATTATTTAATTTGTTTTAGATGATTTTTAACTTTGGTATTTATTGTATCTTATTTTGGCTGTTCACCGCCCTGAGTCCCGTTTGGGAGTAGGGCGGTATATAAATTTAATAAATAAATAAATAAATAAATAAATTAACCTATAGTCACTTGAACTGCCTTGTTTCCTGATTTCTTGCACCTGACCAGGCTTAGTTATGGTCCCATAAGTCAGAGCTACCTGTTGTTCATCATAGACTACCTGTACATGCTTCTTATCTGGACTGCCTCGCAAAGCTGACAACTTCCTCGGAAGAATTCTGGAATGGCCAATTGTCGTAAAGGAAGTTGACAGAGAATGAAGAGAGAAAGAAAACACAAAAAAGCTGCCTTCCACTAAATTAGATCACTAGTCTCATCGTTCCAAAGCGCAGGTAGCTCCCGAACCGCTTATGAAGAGCTCGTGCCTCAAGCTATTAAACCGGAACCAAAATTATTAAGCTGGTTTGAAAGAGGAGTCAAAGAAGCCATCTATGTCAAAATTGAGCAGCCCTCTCTTAACAGAGGGAGACTGTAGGACATCATCTATCTCCAGTCAACATGGTCCTTTCAGCAGTTTCAAGAAGGCTCCACACCCATTTGCACCACTCAGGTGACTCTTGATGCCACATACAAACCTCCAGGTGGCCTCCATAACTATCTAAAAGGATGCAAATGACCAGCAGTCTGCCAGGAGTATCGAATCCTTCCGTTCCCCACCATCCAGTCAGAGCTGAAGAAGCTTCTTGGACGGAGAAGCGAAATGTCTTCAAAAAACAACAACAACAACCAATTCCAGTTGCCTCTTGAGAAAAAAACACCTTTGGGACAACTATGACTGGGATGAGTTGAGAATCTCTATAAACATATTAACCTCACCAGGCCTGGTGGCTCAGCAGACTAATGCATTGTGATTAAAACCAGATGTCTGCAATTACTGTAAGTTTGAATCTCACCAGGCTCAAGGTTGACTCAGCCTTCCATCCTTTCTAAGGTAGGTCAATTGCGGACCCAGTTTATGGGGCAATAAGCTGACTTCATATAAATATACCAAAGTATGAAGGCTATTGCTTAACGCATTGTAAGCTGCCCTGAGTCCCCGAAGAAGGGCGGCATATAAATCAAATTTAAAATACAAAAAAACAAACAAACAAAAAACTGGAACTATATTTCTTAAACTTTCCAACTTTAACCTGTTTGGATTTTAAGTCCCAGAAGCCTCTAGCTGGAGACTTCTGGGAGTTGAAGTCCACATATCTCAAGTTGCCAAGGCTGAGAAACACTGAATAGAGACAATGAGATCCAATGAAGGGCTTCCTATATCTGAGAAACATGCAATCTTAATGAAATATTAGTGGAAGGTTTGCAAAGCCTAAGAAACGACTGAGCCTTTGACAGGAGATTCTGGAAGTGGAAGGTATGGCATTCTCCATACAAAGAAATACTATTTCTCAAATTAGGGCCTCCTCCATACCGCCAATAGGGAAAATGGACAGACTTGTCTGTTTATATTTAAATCTAGAAACCATGTTTCTGGATTAGCGGTAAGAAAACAGTCCAGAACACATTTCCCATTTATCCTGTGCCTGCATGCCTCCCTCCCTCTTATTTTTTTAAATGTTTTTTTTATTTTATTTTAATACATATTTATAGAGCCTGGATAGCTCTGCAGACTAAGCACCCTAATTAACATCCAGCTGTCTGCAATTGCTCCATGTTCGAATCTCACCAGGCTCAAGGTTGACTCAGCCTTCCATCCTTTCTAAGGTAGGTAAATTGAGGACCCAGTTTGTGGGGGCAATAAACTGACTTTGTATAAATATACAAAAGCATGAAGGCTATTGCTTAACGCATTGTAAGCCATCCTGAGTCTTCGGAGAAGGGCGGCATATAAATCAAATTAAAAAAAATACAAACATTTCATCTTTCATTAATCAGTGTGTCACCTGGGTACAAAATCTTTTGTGCAATAACAATTAAAATTTACAGCCATGTTCATTATTCATTATTTTATCTATTTTTAAATTAATATTAATACATAACAAAGCTAGTATTATGACAATCCTCAACTTATTTTTTTTTACCTTGTTAATACGTTTTCCATATTTCACTCCTCTACTTTTATTTCTAATTTTCATCTTTATTCTCTAACTGTTGATAATATAACTCCCATATACTATAATAGTATAGTCAAAGCTATGGTTTTCTCAATTGCAATGTATGGCTGTGAAAGTTGGACCATAAGGAAGGCTGAACGCCAAAGAATTGAGGCCTTTGAACTCTGGTGCTGGAGAAGACTCCTGCAAATCCCGTGGACTGCAAGGCGATCCAACCGGTCAGTCGTAGAGGAGGTCAACCCTGACTGCTCTTTAGAAGGCCAGATCCTGAAGAGGAAACTGAAATACTTTGGCCACCTAATGAGAAGGAAGGACTCACTGGAGAAAAGCCTAATGCTGGGAACGATTGAGGGCAAAAGAAGAAGGGGATGGCAGAGAACGAGGTGGCTGGATGGAGTCACTGAAGCAGTCGGCATGAGCTTAAATGGACTCCAGAGGATGGTAGAGGACAGGAAGGCCTGGAGGAACGTCGTCCATGGGGTTGCGATGAGTCGGACACGACTTTGCAACTAACAACAACAGCACTATAATAGTCAGATTCATCCTTTTCTTTAATTCCAAGTGTTAATCTATTCATTTCTGCACATTCTAGTATCCAGCCTGTCTCCCTCTTGCCAGCTTTAGCAAGTCAAAAAGAGCCGGCCCATTCATTCCGAACAGTGGTTTTAGCCAGCGACAAGAAGGCCACAAAAGGAGGCATCATATCACCGTGCCGGAGGAATGGCAGGCGAGCTCTCCAGAGGAACAAAGCCGAGATAAAGCGAGGGAATTATTTTTGCCATCAAGCACATTACATATTTATTCCTGAATGGTGAAGGCACTGGAGATGTATTAAAAGGGGGAGGAGGAGGGAGGGGGGGCATCCCTGCCGCTGACAACTGGCGCATGCAGAGAGACGGCAACATATGTATTACTTCTGCTCTGGATGCCAGTTTCTGAAAGGGCTAAGAGAGAGGGACAGAGTTGCCGTATTACCCCTACTATCTTCTCTGTTCATTGTGGGCTGTGGGCCTACAGACTGGGAGGTTGGGAAAATTGTAATTTTACTAGATGAGCAAGCAAAGATGATTAAGGGACTGGAGGCTATAAGATATAAAGAACGTCTACGGAGATTCATCCAGGTCATGGTTGTCCCAAAGGTGCCTTTTTATTCCCTCCAAAAGTCTTCTTGGAAGACGTTTCACTTCTCATTCCAGAAGCTTCTTCAGCTCTGATTGGAATCCTTCCTTTCCACACCATTCAGTCAGAGCTGAAGAAGCTCCTGGGATGAGAAGCGAAACGTCTTCCAAGAAAAATCAGAAAGTCCAGTTGCCTCTTGGGGGGAAAAAAAAGCACCTGTGGGTTTTTACTTTTCTTCAGGCTGATCCTATTCATCCATCCATTCCTCTGCTTTATTTGTATAAATCAGGGGTCCCAACCTGTGGGCTGCGGATCACCACTGGGCCACAGCCTATTGGCCATCGGGCTGCGGGAGAAACTCCACTCGTGACAGCGTCACCGCAAGCAAGCATCACAGGCACTCACGGCCCCTCTCATTCTTCAGCTCTTCAACCGTTCTTCATATAAAGAATGGTTTGCTGGAATTGGGTATGTCTAGTTTAATGAAAAGAAGGACTAGGGGTGACATGATAGCAGTCTTCCAATATCTCAGGGGTTGCCACAAAGAAGAGGGGTCAATTTATTTTCCAAAGCACTTAAAGGCAGGACAAGGAGCAATGGATGGAAACTAATCAAGGACAGAAGCAACTTAGAACTGAGGAGAAATTTCCTGACAATTAGAACAATTAATCAGTGGAACAACTTGCCTCCAGAAATTGTGAATGCCCCAACACTGGGTGTTTTTAAGAAGAGATCGGACAACCATTTGTCTGAAATGATATAGGGCACTGATGGCTAACCTTTTTGCCATTGTGTGCCAAAGATGCAGGGGGGGGGGGTTGCGGGGGGGAGGTTGAGCCCTCGTGTGCCTACACCCATAATTCAATGCCTCCCCCAGTGCATGCATACGTGCCGCCCCCCCGCATGTGCAGGCAACCCCACTGCGCTTTTGGCACGTGATGGCAAAAGGGTTACTGGTGGACCCGTTTTTCGCCCTCCTCAAGCTCCAGAGGCTTTCTTGGAGTCTGGGGAGGGTGAAAACGGCCTTCCCTACCCCCCCCCCAGAGGCTGGAAACAGCCCGTTTCCTGACTTCCGGTGGGCCCGGAAGGCCCGAAAATCAGCTGGCCGGCACACACATGTGCGTTGGAGCTGAGCTAGGGCAATGCTCAAGTGCCCACAGATATGGCTCTGCATGCCACTGCGGCACGCATGCCATAGGTTCACCAACGCGGATATAGGTTTTCCTGCCGGGACACAAGGTTAGACTAGAACAGGGGTGTCAAACTCAAGGTCTGCAGGCCTGTTCCAGCTCTCGAAGTGGTTAGATCTGGCCTGTGGAGCTGCCATGGAAACAGCAAAGGATCGGCCCCTGGCCCCAGCCCAGGCCAGCTGAGTGCTGATCTACAACTTGGTGGCGGCCATCCAGGCTGGAATGTAGTCAGATCTGCGGGGCCACCAAGGGGCTGCCCCCACTTCGCCCCCTGGGTGTGTTCTGGAGACAATGGATCTCCCAGGCCCGCTTGGACCACCACAGGCACCCCGCCCCGATATGAGTGACATCGAGCTGGCCACACCCACGTCCAAGGTCCCTTCCCACTCTATTATTCTATTCTGTATTAATGTCACGGGAGAATTGCGTGCTAAGAATAGCAGTTCCCCCGGTTTCAAATTATTTCTCTTGCACAGTATTTCTCTTGCAAGGGACAACAACCCTTGCACCACAGTTATTTAAGGATAAGTGTGGATGTCAAGAGGAAGTCTAACCTAAAGCAGCAGAAGAATTAATGGAAGAGGGACGAAGGCAGCCGAGATTCATCAATTCAGAAGGCAGCCTCGATGCCACACCGACTGCCAAAGGCAACCAAACCAGCCCTCTTTCTGTTATCTCTGCCCGTTGACAGGAGGACATTTTTATTCAATTTTCAAAAGCCCATCTAAGCCTGATGAGTTCTATCAATCGGGGCAAGTCCCGCTGTTTAATTTTACTGCTAGGCCTTTTATTCCCAGGATTCCATCTCTTGCATTTTCCAGGTTTTGTTTATCCTATTGCCTCTTTTATTAAAGACCCTGAGCACTGCATTTAGCCCTCGGTCTTTTCGCTGGTGAGATCTCATGGCGGCCAACACTACAGGAAGGAAGGAAGGAAGGAAGGAAGGAAGGAAGGAAGGAAGGAAGGAAGGAAGGAAGGAGAAAAGAAAAAATAAAGAAAGAAAGGAAAGAAAGAAAAAGGAAGGAAGGAAAGAAAGAAGAAGGAAGGAAGGAAGGAAGGAAGGAAGGAAGGAAAGAAAGACAGGAAGGCAGACAGACAGAATGAATGAATGAATGAAAGACAGAAAGACAGAAAAAGAAAGAAACAAAGAAAAAAGGAAGGAAAGAAGGAAAAAAGAAAAAAGAAAGAAAAGAAGGAAAGAAAGAAAAAGGAAGGAAGGAAAGAAAGAAAGAAAGGAAAGAAAGAAAGAAAGAAAAAGGAAGGAAGGAAGGAAAGAAAAAGACAGGAAGACAGACAGACAGAATGAATGAATAAATGAAAGAAAGACAGAAAAAGAAAGAAAGAAAGAAAGAAAGAAAGAAGGAAAGGAGAAAAGAAAGAGAAAGAAAAGAAAGAAAGAAAGAAAGAAAGAAAGAAAGAAAGAAAGAAAGAAAGAAAGAAAGAAAGAAAGAAAGAAAAGGAAAGAAGGAAAGAGGAAGGAAGGAAAGAAAGACAGACAGAAAAAAAGAAAAAGAAAGGAAGGAAGGAAGGAAGAAAGGAAAGAGAAAAAAAGAAAGAAAAGGAAAAAAGAAAGAAAGAAAAGGAAAGAAGGAAAGAAAGAAAAAGGAAGGAAGGAAAGAAAGAAAGACAGGGAGACAGGCAGAATGAATGAATGAATGAATGAATGAAAGAATGAAAGACAGGCAGAAAGAAAGAAAGAAAGGAAGGAAGGAAGGAAGGAAGGAAGGAAGGAAGGAAGGAAGGAAGGAAGGAAGGAAGGAAGGAAGGAAGGAAGGAAGGAAGGAAGGAAAAGACTAAGGGGAAAAAGAAACTCAACATGAAAGGAGATACCCAGAAGCTGAGGGAAAAATAGCAGGAGAACCAACAAGACCTAATACGCCTTTGATAGGTAAAAATCAAGCTGTTGTTCTCCACTAGAACATAAAATAATAGAGTTGAAAGAGACCTTGGAGGTCTTCTAGTCCAAATCTCTGCTCGAGCAGGAGAATCTATACCATTTCAGACAAATGATTGGCCCATCGCTTTTTGAAAGCCTCCTGTGATGGGAGCACCCACAACCTCTCAAGCCACTAGCCCTTTGCAGAACTGTGCCTAACACAGTGCTAGATATGCAGGGAAAAAAGTACATCAAGGGTGTCTAACATTGGCAGCTTTAAGTCTGGTGGACTTCAACTCCCAGAATTCCCCAGCCATCCATGCATGGCTGGCTGAGGAATTCTGGGAGTTGAAGTCCACCAGTCTTAAAGTTGTCAGGATTGGATATCCCTGCTGTTATGTCAGGAATCTATACCTCAAACCCAATTCTGGGAGTTGAGGTCCACAGGTCTTAAAGATCCCCAAGGCTGGACACCCCTGAGTTAGATCAAGGTTGACAAATGCAGATTTCACCTGATAGCAACCCTTGGCTTTCACTTGCATGAAAGGAAAATTCAACAGTTCTTAAGGTGCCTTCGAAACAGGACAACCTTCAATCACAGCTGAAGTATTGGGAAAGTGGAAATTTATTGCCACTGAAGGTTCTGGAATTAGATCACAGCAAACCAAGGAGTGGAGTTTCCGCTTGACCACAAGGCTCAAAAAGCCACTTGTACCGTCCTTGCTGAGCCTTCTGAGATGGAGCAGAAGGCTTCGCATTTTTAGGGAAGGAACAATAAAAAAAAAAAAAAGAAGGGAAGTCTCGTTGTGATGACATTTCAGTGTGCACCTTACGTTTCTGGTAAAACACGGTGAAATCCAAATTTTTTTTACTATTGGTTTTGTGGGTGTGGCTTGGTGGGCATGGCAGGGGAAGAATACTGCAAAATCTCCATTCCCTCCCCAGTCTGGGGCCAGCCAGAAGGTGTTATTTGCTGATCCTCCAAACTAATCAAAATTTCCACCACTGGTTCTACGAACTTTTCAAAATTTCCACTACTGGTTCTCCAGAACCTGCTGGATTTCACACCTGAAACACAGTGATATTGTTCCTTCCTGATGGGAAACCTGGGGGGGGGGGGGGGGGGGGGGAGGAAATATTTATTTATTTATTTATTTATGTATTAAATTTATATACCGCCCTTCTCCTAGTGGACTCAGGGCGGTGTACAGCCAAGAATAAAAACCACTCCAATACAAAATTTAAAATATTAATAAAAGAATTAAATAATTTTGGCCCAATAAATGTAAAAACCCCAATAGGCAATTAAAATTTAAAACCCATAAAACTTTAAGCTTAAAAAAGAGGGGGGGGGGGAGGTTTACGCCAGCCCAGCTTGACAAAATAAAAAAGTTTTTAGGGCACGGCGGAAAGCCCGGAGATCAGGTATCGTACAGATCTAGAGGCAGTCCTTGACTTACAACAGTTCATTTATAGTGAACTATAGTTCACTATCATGTTCAAAGTTAACAACAGCACTGAAAAAAAGGGGCTTGTGTGATTTTCATACTTACGACCGTTGCAGCATCCCCCCGCGGTCACGTGATCAAACGTTGGACGCTTGCTGTTTCATATTTACGACGGTGGCAGTGTCCTAGGGTTGCTGCGAGATCCCCTTTTGCGATCTTTTGACAGGCAAAGGCAATGGGGAAGCCAGGTTCACTTCACCATCGTGTTACTAACTTAACAACTGTGGCAAAAAAAAGGATGTAACGTGGCAAAATTCACTTAATGACTGTCTCACTTAGCAACATATATTTTGGGCTCCATTCTGGTCGTAATTCGAGGACTACCTGCACCTCTAAGGAGGGGCATTTCAAGGAGGGGCACTCCAGCATGGAGGGTGATGTATCTCTGAGAGGGTTTTTAATGTTTGTAAATCTCCTCCCCACACACATCCTATAAATACTAGCAGATCACTAGTAAATCGTAAGGATCAGCTATACATACTTAACTAGACTACTTGGACAGTGGAGGAAAAGTTATCTTGCTTTTAGACTAAAGTAAAGATAAAGATTCCTCTCGCATGTATGTGCTAGTCTTACCCACCTCTAGGGGGCGGTGCTCATCTCCTTTTCAAAGCCGAAGAGCCAGCGCTGTCTGAAGACGTCTCCGTGGTCATGTGGCCGGCATGATTCAACACCAAAGGCGCACGGAACGCTGTTCCCTTCCCATCAAAGGTGGTCCCTATTTTTCTACTTTTTTTACTTATGTGCTTTCGTAACTGCTAGGTTGGCAGAAGCTGGGACGAGTCATGGGAGCTCACCCTGTTAGGCGGCACTCGGGATTCGAACCGCTGAACTGCTGGCCTTTCGATCGACAAGCTCACTTGTCTTAGCCACTGAGCCACCGTGTGACTTTTAGACTACGATTGAGGAAATATCACAAACGTGGATAAAGGTCCGTTCAGTTCTCCCTTTTGGAACAAGTTACCGAGGCCCAAAACACCTGCCCTTCCTTGCTAACTGATTTGAACATTCAGGAGAAAAACAGGGAGCACAAGTAGTCCTCGACTTATGACCACAGTGGAGCCCCAGATTTCTCTGGCTAACTGAGACATTTGTTAGGTGAATTTTAAACACCCCGCCCCCCCACCCCCAATTTTTACGACCTTTCTTGCCACAGCGGATAAGCGAATCACTGCGGTTGTTAAGTTAGTAACACGGTTGTTAAGTGAATCTGGCTTCCCCGTTGACTTTTGATTATCAGAAGAGGGCAAAAGGGGATCGCGTGATCCCCTGGGACACTGCAACCAAGGTTGACTCAGCCTTCCATCCTTTCGAGGTAGGTAAAATGAGGACCCGGATTGTGGGGGCAATAAGCTGACTTTGTATAAAAAAGAACACCGCTTAGGAGGGCCCCGAAAGCCGTACTACTAAGCAGGTATATACAAAAAGTATGAAGACTATTGCTTAACGCATTGTAAGCCGCCCTGAGTCTCCGGAGAAGGGCGGCATATAAATTGAACCAATAAATAAATAAATAAATAAATTGTCATAAATACGAGTCAGTTGCCAAGCGTCTAGATTTTGATCACGCGACTGCTGCAACGGTTCTGTGTGCGGAAAAAAACGGTCGCTTTTTTCAGTGCCGCTGTTAACTTCGGTCACTAAATGAACTGTTGTAAAGCGAGGACCACCTGCATCCTTTCAAAGGGAGCCTTCTCCTTCACCAACTGCTCCAGAACCAAGTTAAAACATAGGTCAAACACAATGCCCGATACGTTGGCCCAAGAACAATACTCCTCATTCAAACCCCAAGCCAGCCCCCTCCCCACCTTACCCGCCTCTCTCTCTCTCTCTCTCCCCCCCCCCAGTCATCCCTGACAATTAATCCCCCAAGAAACACGTTTGATTAAATCTTTTCAAGCAAATCCTTTGGTTTGCTTTTGTTAGTTCACTTCTTGTCAACATCTATTAAAATATGCCTTTAATTCTCCCACAATCTTAAAAAACACTGATTCCACTGTCTTCAACTTTAATCAACTGTATGGCCGGCATTTTTCATTTCATAATAATGCGCTGCTTGGAATTCAAGAGGCGAGCTCCACATCAATCATTCCGCGAGAATTTTTCCACTGCAATAAATATGCAAATGAGCAAAAGCCAGTCAGTCGTATTTCAGGCCCGACTTGCTAGTGTTTTAAAAAAAAAAAAAAGACACAAATTTATTAATTGCCGTTGGCCAGCGGAATCCTATTACTTTGGGCATTGATTACAAAGCTGTGTGAGTGATTATCGTGCAACTCACGGACCATCCAGGCATGAGGAAAAATTATTAAAGCAAAGGAGAGATTATCAACTCGGAATAACAATAAGCTGTAACATTTTAAGGCCCCTAACTTCGGCGACTGAGAAAATTATGCCACTGCTTTAAAACATCGCCATTCCCAGAGATTTTTGCACCTTGTTCCTTTCCCGTGGCCCATCATCTTTCGGCTTTATGTCAAAACAGGAAAAACTCCTCAGTGGTTTCCTCTACCCTTTGTATTGGCCACCAGAAAGGAACTAGAATGAAAAGAAAATTATTGCGTTTTCTTAAAGTTCTTTGATGAACTCCAGGGAGAAGAAGAAGGAAAAGGCCACTGATGTTCAAGAGATGTGTATTTCTGCTTCTAAATGCAGGTTGTCCTCGACTTACGACCCTAATTTTGCTGTTAAGTGAGATATTTGTTAAGGGAGTTTTGCCCAGCAATGAAATCCGGCCGGATCCGGTTCATGTGAGCCGGTAGGGCCGGAGGCGAGAGGCTCCGCCCACCAACTGGGATGTCATTATGTCCCGTTTTTGACCCTCTACGCATGCACAGAAGATGCGTACGTATTCACATTTCCAATCCGGTAGCAAAGGTAAGTGCATTTTACCTCTGGTTTTGCCACATTTTACATTTGATCACGTGACCACGTGTGTGTGTGTGTGTGCCGCAAAGTCGTAACTGTGGAAAAACGGTCCTATGTCACATTTTTCAATGCTGTTGTAAATTTGAACGGTCACTAAATGAACTGTTGTAAGTCAAGGACTACCTGTAAAGGTTTCCATGACAGTAACAAGCATTTTTTGAAAGCTCCTTTTCCCCCCCCCCTTCCAAAAACTGTTTCGAATTTCTAGGCACCAATGTAAAATAAAAAGATCCAGACATGCTCAACAATAGCAAAAGATCAGAATTTTCTCTTTTTAGATGGATGCTTTATGTGGTTTGAAGTTTCTCTCTTCAACAATATCGTCCTTTTTTGGCAGTATGTGATCTTAGGCCAAATTCTCCTTGCTCAGGGGGTTTTCTTCCCATCTACCACATTTGTTAAACAAAAATGAAGTATATAATTACAACAGATTGCCTGGATTAATCATAAAAAATCCAGATTAAGGAAATAGGTAATCTTTAAAAAAATCTATGTTATATTATGATGACCCTGTCTTGCTGGTAGGATAAAATGTGTAGACCCAGTGAAATTTGAAACAAAACCATGCATTAAATAAAACCTCGACACCGTAACTACTAGGTATTGTCACAGAGTGAGAATACGCTACAAACAAACCCCATTTCCCCATTTCCTCAGTAATCAATATATCCCTAGGAATTTCTCTACCTTGGTGACCATGTCCTGATTCTTTATGTTGTGTAGGAATGTTTTATCACCAGTTTTATAATGAGACCACATGTGCCCATATTAATACATCAATAACCTTTCCTCCATTTCATGGTAGAGTAGAGTAGAGTAGAGTAGAGTAGAGTAGAGTAGAGTAGAGTAGAGTACAGTAGAGTAGAATGGGTAGGGTAGGGTAGGGTAGGGTAGGGTAGGGTAGGGTAGGGTAGGATAGGATAGGATAGGATAGGATAGGATAGGATAGGATAGGATAGGATAGGATAGGATAGAATAGAATAGAATAGAATAGAATAGAATAGAATAGAATAGAATAGAATAGAATAGAATTCTTTATTGGCCAAGTGTGATTGGACACACAAGGAATTTTGTCTTTGGTGCATATGCTCTCAGTGTACATAAGGAGAACAAAATACATTCATCAAGAATAAAAAGATACAACACTTAGTGATAGTCAAGGTTACTAATAAGCTATCAAATCGTACTAGCAAACAAGTAAAAACAATATAAATTGAAAGGTACAAGCACATGGTTATAGTAATAAGTGGGAAGAGATAGATACTAGTAAGGAAGAGAAGAAGAATAGTAATACAGTAAATTATTTGACAGTGTTGTGGAAATTAGTTGTTAAGCAGAGTGATGACATGGGGAAAAAACTGTTCTTGTGTCTAGTTGTTCTGGTGTACAGAACAACTAGTGCTCTATAGCGTCGTTTTGAGGATGGAAGTTGAAGGAATTTATGTCTAGGATGCGAGGGGTCTGTAGATATTTTCACAGCCCTCTTTTTGACTCGTGCAGTATACAGGTCCTCAATGGAAGGCAGGTTGGTAGCCATGTTTTTTTCTGCAGTTCTAATTATCCTCTGAAGTCTGTGTTTGTCTTGTTTTGATGCAGAGCCAAACCAGACAGTTATGGAGATGCAGATGACAGACTTAATGTTAACATTGAGATCCACAATGTTAATCAAGGTGGAGAAGAGTAGGGTAAGACTCAAAATACAATACAAATTTCAAAGTAATGAAACCAGTTTGATCTAGTGGTGAAAGTACCAGGTTAGAATCCAGAGGACCATGAGTTCTAGTCCCGCCTTAGGAATGAAAGCTGGCTGGATGACTTTGGGCCAATCACCAGGAGACTGTGAGTTCTAGTCCCGCCTTAGGAATGAAAGCTGGCTGGATGACTTTGGGCCAATCACCAGGAGACTGTGAGTTCTAGTCCCGCCTTAGGAATGAAAGCTGGCTGGATGACTTTGGGCCAATCGCCAGGAGACTGTGAGTTCTAGTCCCGCCTTAGGAATGAAAGCTGGCTGGATGACTTTGGGCCAATCACCAGGAGACTGTGAGTTCTAGTCCCGCCATAGGCATAAAAGCAGGCTTGGGTGACTTAGGCCAGTCACTCTTTCTCAGCCCAACCCACCACACAGAGTTATTGTTACGGGGAAAATAGGAAAAGGAAGGAATATTAAGTACTGTCACCACTCTGAGTTATTTATAAAAATAACAAAGGCAGGCTCAAAATAAATATTTAAAATCATAGATGTCTACGGAGATTCTCAGTCATCCCGGTCAAAGGGGCTTTTCTCAACTGGACTTTTTGGTTTTTCTTTGAAGATGTTTCGCTTCTCATCCAAGAAGCTTCTTCAGCTCTGACTGGATGGTGGGGAATCGGAGGATTTATATGCCTTGCAGACAGGAATATAATATTGGTTCAACTGCTGCCAGCGACAAGTTTCCGTTACTAAGCAAGGCAGTTGTTAAGTGAGTCAAGATTTAATGACCTTTTCTTGCCCTGCTTGTTAAGGTGAGTTGCCAAGCACCCAAATTTTGATCACACAATTGTGGGGATGCTGCAACGGTTATACAGGTGAGGACTGGTTATAAGTCACGTTTTTCAGTGCCGTTTCCTAAATATGAACCAGTTGTCAAGCATCTGAATGTTGATCACATGATCACGGGGGGGATGCTGCAAAGGTCGTAACTGTGAAAAATGCTCGTAAGTCACTTTTTTCAGTGCCATTGTAACTTTGAACGGTCACGAAATGAATGGTTGTAAGTAGGGGGTGGGTTCGAAAATTGCTTACAATTGTTCTGTGGGCGTGGCTTATTTTGTGGGTGTGGTTTGATGGTCATGTGACAATTCTTTAGGATTTAGCAGAGGTACTGGTCTACCAGGCTTTTAACTGCTTGCAGAGCCATACTGGTCTACTCATTTGTTTTTGGAGCGTTCCAGTCTACCACCACACTGCCTTTTACTGCTAATCAGCTGTAGGGCGGCTCTTTGAAGCACCCTGGCAAGACTTTAAAGAGTTTTTAGCCGCTCTGCCACCACTGAGAGCATCGGAAACCGCTTTCAGGCAGCTTGGCCTCAATTGCCAATCTACCACTACCGAGCGGTTTACAAGGAGCGGATCGGTTCTAGCCGATCAGTTGAGAGGCTTCTTGGCTTCTCAATTTAAAGCTACGGTGTCTTGTTTTTTTTCCCCCTCTTCTTTGTCAACTGAGCCCTGATTTTTTCCTTCTAGCCGATCAGCTGGGACTCAGGAGGCAGTGAATAGATTGGGGGCAGGGCCAGGCAGAGGTGGTATTTACCGGTTCTCCGAACTACTCAAAAATTTCCACTACCAGTTCGCAAGAACCGGGGAGAACCGGTAGCAACCCACCACTGTTGTAAGTCGAGGCCTACCTATAAGGCAGGGGTGTCAAACACAATTTCATTGAGGGCCGTATCAGGGTTGTGTTTGACCTCAGAGGGCTGGGGGTCGTGATGGGGTGTTTGACACAGGCTCAAGATGCATTTTTTCCCTTTTTTTATTCAAGTCAGTTACTGTGTTTCCCCAAAAATAAGACCCTGTCTTATATTTTTTTGAATCCCAATATAAGAGCTTGGCCTTATTTTCGAGGAGGTCTTATTATTTTGGGACGCATGGAGCAAGACGGGGCTCCTCTTGCCATCTTACCTGATTTCCATCTCTATCTCCCTAACCCTAACCAGAGGAAATGGTGTGGACCGGCTGTGCTTGCGGTTAAATATTTTGGGGGAGGGCTTATTTTCGGGGGGGAGCTTATTTTAGCACATGCGCTCAAAAGCCCAATTGGGTTTGTTATCCGGGGAGGTCTTATTTTCGGGGAAACAGGCACAGAGAGTCTCAATTCCATAATGTAGAGATTAAGGACATATAGAGTCTCCAGCCGTTTTTGGCTGGCAGAGGCACTGTGGGCCAATCATTTGATATTTCCAGGCTTCTCCCATGGGCCAGATCTAAGCAGCCTGTGGGCCAAATCTGGCCTACGGGCCTTGAGTTTGACACTCCTGCTATAAGGGGAAGAAACAGAACCACTGATTTTGAGCCTCACATCGTTCTAAAAAAAAGAAAGCAGCAGCAGCTTGAGAATTTGCAGGACAGTTGGAGAAAGCAGCAGATGACAGACGATGAGACAAAAGGAGACGGATGCTAGAAACACTGATGCACTGATGATGTTACCTAATCGGGTAATGAAACGTCGGCAAGAAAAATCACCAACCTCGGAGAGCACCGAGGACCCTTCATCTCCACCCTGAGCTAGCTACAAATAATTCTCTTCTATCGGTTCGCTTAGAAAAAGATGCTTTTGCATTTTAGGGCAGTACAAAAACTGCCGGTTCCCATTTGCATCAAGTACAAAAAAAAAGAGAGAAGCAAATATATGCAAATAGGCCCAAATAAGACAGGATGCTAATCTCCCATTTCCTTTAATGCAAGTTTTTAATTCCTCCAGCCTTCGGAATTCACAAAGCTGTGATCGGGGAGGGTGTGTTTCAAACAGACCCAGCTACACTTCCGATAGTGAAGGCATGAACTTTTGCACTGCTTTTTTCTTTAAAATAAAAAATAAAAAAATAAGGTCCTATTGAGAAATCTGACTGCCGCCTCCCCAAATTAAAAGACAAAAATCCCTCAGCTGCCCTGCTGTTTCAATTCCCAGCGGGCGTCCGGCTATGGCCTGCATTGATACTGTCATTTCAAAACTCCAAGAGCAATCTCCTCCCTCATCCTCTGCTCCCTCTGTACAAGATTAAATGATTTATATATTGTTTAAATAGCAAGGATTCCCAGCTGTTTTACCCAGCAGCATGACGTATGGGGCTTCCAGTCTGAGCACGGATTGAAACCTTACCCCTCCGAAGATTAGCTATAAATAAAAATAAAAAGATTGGAACTGTAAATGGAGGAGGGGAGGGAGGAAGGAGAGTTGGTAATTAAGCACTGTCAGGTCTTGCAAATTGACAGGGTTATAATCAGGGGTAGGCTGCTGGGGGTTCGCACGGGTTCCGGAGAACCTCTAGCTAAGATTCTGTGCAGTTCGGAGAACCTCCAAATCCCACTCCTGGCTGGTAGTCCTCGATTTACAACAGGTAGTCCTTGTCTTACAACAGTTCGTTTAGTGACCATTCAAAATTGCAACGGCACTGAAAAAAAGTGAATTATTACAACCTTTGCAGCATCCCTATGATCATGTGATCAAAAGTCAGATGCTTGGCAACTGGGTTCATATGTATGACCATTGCTGTGTCCCAAGGTCATGTCCTAAAGATGGGAAAACCTGGGGGAAAAAATCCAGAAAAATTGGAGGAAAACCAGTGTTGTTCCCCCCCCCCCCCAAATTTTTCCAGGCCTTCCCATATGAACCGCTTTTATAACCTTTTGACAAGCACAGTAAATGGGGAAAGCAGATTCACTTAACAACAACGACTTACTAATTTATCAATTGCAGTGATTCACTTAACAAGGAAGGCCAGAAAGGTCGTAAAAGGGGACACAACTCGTGAGATTCAAGGTGCTGGTTATCACCTATAAAGCCCTACATGGGCTTAGGCCTGGGGTACCTGACCGACCATCTGCAGCCAGTGACAGCTCCCCATCGCCCGGTGCGTTCCCACAGGGAGGGCCTTCTTGGAGTGCCGTCGGCCAGGCAGTGTCGACTGGCGACTCCTAGAGAACGGGCTTTCTCTGTGGGCGCACCTACTTTATGGAATCAACTCCCCCTGGAGCTCCGGGTGGCCCCTGACCTGCGCTCCTTCCGCCGTGACCTTAAGACATGGTTATTTCACCAGGCCGGATGGGGCTGAAGGAGTTTTTTAAGGTGAATTTTAATAGCTTTTAACACTTAAATATTGATTTATTGCATGTTTTATTCCTGTGAGCCGCCTTGAGTCCTTGTCGGAGAGAGGGCAGCATACAAGCTTAATAAATAAAGGAGCCTGAGTAGCGTAGGGGAGTAATGCCTCCTACAAAGGCAGCATTTAAGATCCAGCTGCCTGCAATTACTTGTGAGTTCAATCCCAGGCAGGCTCAAGGTCGACTCAGCCTTCCATCCTTTATAAGGTGGGTAAATTGAGGACCCAGTTTGATGGGGGCAATAAGCTGACTTTGTATAAATATAAATATACAAAAGTATGAAGGCTGTTGCTTAATGCATTGTAAGCCGCCCTGAGTCTCTGGAGAAGGGTGGCACATAAATCAAATCAAATAAATAAATAAATAAAACTCACAAAAAATGTGTCACTTAACAACAGAAATTGTGGGCTCAATTGTGGTTGTAAGTTGAGGACGACCTGAATAAGGGACACCATGCATCCAGAAATGATTACCTTGATTAGGTAACTGTGTTCCAGGACTTTGGGTAGCCACCGAGATTTTCTGATCATCTCAATTGTTTTCAATCAACTTTGGGACCTTCTCTTTAGCTTCTCTCCATGTACAGTTTGCTGATCCTTCCAGTTAGTTGGTGTTTGCTGTGAATGGACAGAGTTTTGCCCAAATCTCTGGCAATTTTTCCACTTGGTTGCTATCTAGCTCTTGAATAGGATATGCCAGAGTTGAATGTGGAAAGGGGTGCAAAGAAAGGACGTTCTGTGGGGGGTCCTTGGTGCTCTCTGAGCGTGGTGGTTTTTCTTGTAGACCTTTCATTACCAAACTAGGCTACATCATCAGTGCTAGGAATGAAAATGTCTGCCAGAAAACTACCAAGCTCAGAGAGCACCAAGAACCCCCATCGTTCAACCCTGAGCAACAAAATATGCTTTTCTATCGGCAAGAAAAGTGGTCTACCGTCTACCGTGATCTCTCTTCTCAAGGCCCCCAATCTCCGTTCGCCCTTCTTTCTCCAACTGAGGGGTGGTCCATCTACCCTTTCACTCAACTCATACAGAGCAGCAGTGCACGACTGACACAAGCCAACGAAGAATGCAGCTCTCTCCAAAGCGAAGGGACAAACTCAGCTCTAAGGAAGCGGTGGTGCAGAAGGAAAGAGAGAGAGAGAGCTAGGACTACAATGCAAGGTTGCTACGATTTCTAAAACTCTTTCAAAATTTCAATAACCTTCAAAAGACCTGCCCCAGTCAGGTGCGCTTGCACCATAGAATTTAGATTTTACTGTTTATATTTTAACAACGTATAACCCACTTGATTGTGTTAATGTATTGTTAATCGTCTGTACTGTCTTTCTATACCTATACTGTTTTTAGGAAGAGATTTAACAGATTAACAGAGTTGGAAGGGATCTTATAGGTCCGTGATGGCAAACCTGTGGCACGCAGAGCCATATCTGTGGGCACATGAGTGTTGCCCTAACTCAGCTCCAGCACACAAGCGTGTGCCAGCCAGCTGGTTTTCGGGCCTTCCGGGCCCACTGGAAGTCAGGAAATGGGCTCTGGAGCCCAAGAAAGCCTCTGGAGCCTGGGGAGGGTGAAAAATAGGCCTACCAGGCCCACTGGTAAACCTTTTTGCTGTCGTGTGCCAAAAGCGGGGGGAGTGGGTCACGCACGCATGCGTAGGGGGGGCAGGGCACGGGGAGGAATTGAATTATGGGTATGGGCATGTAAGTGCGTGACCCCCTCCCACACACACTCGCACTGCTTTTGGCACGCGACGGCAAAAAAGTTACCCATCACTGTTATAGGTCATCTAGCCCAACCCCCCCCAAGCAGGAGACCCTACACCATTTCTGACAGATGGCAGCCCAATCTTTTCTTGAAAATCTCAAGTGATGAAGCTCCCACAACTTCTGAAGGCAGCTTCTGTTCCATTAGTTGATTGTTCTCACTGTCAGAAAATTTCTCCTTATTTCCAGGTTGAATCTCTCCTTGATCCATTTCCATCCATTATTCCTTGTCTGGCCTCCAGGTGCTTTGGAAAATAGTTTGATGCCCCTCCTCTCCGTGGCAGCCCCTCAGATATTGGAAGATTGTTATCCTGTCTCCCCTGGTCCTCCTCTTCACTAGACTAGCCAGGCCCAGTTCCTGCAACCGTTCATCGTATGTTTTAGTCCCCAGTCCCCTATTCATCCTGGTTCCTCCTCATTTCTAGGTTGAATTTCTAGGTTGAGATTGGACAACCACTTGTCTGAAATAGTACAGGGTTTCCTGCTTGAGGGGAGGGGGTTGAACTAGAAGACCTCCAAGGTTCCTTCCAACTTTGTAATTCTGTTATTCCCCCCCCCTCCCCTTCTTTTTTTCCTAATGATCTGAACTGTGCTAATCAACTAGGCTTTAATTTAAAACTCAACAGGGACATGTTTTGATTTGAAAATGGACATTATTATATTACTTAAATTTATTACAACCGCTTCTTTTCCAAAACACTGTGGGCAGTTTGTGGTATCCAAATACATAATTTAAAAAAAACAACAAAAGTTTTATAGACATAAAATAAGACAAGGCGGACCAAACTAAAAACAACCACATCAATACAAACACAATAAATATAATAAGGGCTCCACAAGCATGCTAACCCCCAGGCCTGGCAGTAGGAGTAGGCCCTAAGAGCCCTCCAGAAACACAGGAAAGTGGGTGCCCTATGTATTTCTGGAGGATGTTGTCCCAGAGGGCAACAAGAAGAGAAGGGACATTTCTTTGATCCCACAAAATGACGGTGTTTCAAGTGAGGGAATCTGGAGCAATACCCATTGTGCCTGAATGTAATAGGCAAGCGGAAAATTAGAGACAATCCCTAAAACAACTAGGGCCATAAAGGTCCATCAAGCAACACTTTGAATTGTGCCTGAAAACTGACTGGCAACTATGAAATATTTCTGTTAGCAGAAACTTATAGTAAAGAAAATGTGTATCTTATTATTCATGTAATAACCGCAGCTAGAATTGTATTTGCACAAAACTGGAAAGGGGAAGAGACTCCTACAGAGGAGAATATGATAAGGAAAACATTAGAATGTGCAGAAATGAACAGATTAACACTGGCAATTAAAGAGAAAGCACGAACTGGTTATTATGCGATATGGGAAACATTTTATTGATGGTTAGAGGACAAATATAAAAATTAGAAATAAAAGTAGATGAGTAAAATATAGAAAATAGTTAATAGAGTTAAGCAAATTAAGAAGAGGATGTAAAGTATTAGATATTTAATGTACTGGTATTAAGCTAAGAATAGATTAAATAATGAGTAGGATTGTAAATTTTAACCGTTATTGCGCAAACCTTTGTACCCAGATGACACACTGTTTAATGGAAGATGGATTATTTGTACTAAAATAAAAAATCTATATTAAAAAAAACCCTAATACAGCAAGAGTAAAAGTCACAAATGGACATAAAAAGAGAGGCGCCGCTTACTGCTTGCGCTGCTGCGTACTGTAACTTCTGGATGATCCTCAAGGTGGCCTCAAGTTCATATAACATGCAAGGTAAAATGTTGGGTTAGTTCCTGGCTGGATGGCTCCTTGTATACGACATTCAACCAGACAATGCAACTACAGGTAATCCTCGAGTGTCCGAAGACCTGAACAGTCCTTGGCTGTTCACGTTTATGGCAGACCCCCAAAACAACAGAGTAACACAGTTGGAAGGGACAGATTAACAGAAGGGACCTTATAGGTCAGGGATGGCTAACCTTTTTGCCATTGTGTGCCAAAAATGGGGGGACCACAGGGGGTCGTGTATGCACATGCCCACACCCGTAATTCAATGCCCCCATATCCTGCACCCCCATGCATGCACAGGCGATACCCCCCCCCCCGTACTCCCCGTGCTTTTGGCACACAATGGCAAAAGGGTTACCGGTGGGCCTGGTAGGCCTGTTTTTCGCCCTCCCCAGGCTCCAGAGGCTTTCTTGGAACCTAGGGACAGTGAAAACAGCCTCCCCCCACGCAGAGGCTAACTTCCAGTGGGCCCGGAAGGCCTGAAAATCAGCTGGCCGACACGTGCATGCGCACTGGGGCTGAGCTAGGGCAAAGCTTGCGTGCCCACAGATATGGCTCCTGTGGCACAGGTGGCAGGCGTGCCATAGGTTCGTCACCACTGTTATAGGTCATCTAGTCCAAACACGCACACGCACACGCACACACACACACACACACACCCGCTCAAGCAGGAGACCCTACACCATTTCTGACAAATGGCAGTCCAATCTTTTCTTGAAAGCCTCAAGTGATGAAGCTCCCACGACTTCCAATGGCAACTTCTGTTCCATGGTTTGATGGTTCTCCCTGTCAGACAGTTCCTCCTCATTTCTAGGTTGAATCTCTCCTTGGTCAGTGTCCATCCATTGTTCCTTGTCTGGCCTTCAGGTGCTTTGGAGAATAGCTTGACCCCCTTCCTCCTCTCTGGGGCAGCCCCTCAAATATTGGAAGACTGCTATCCTGTCTCCCCTGGTCCTTCTCTTCACTAGACTAGCCATGCCCAGTTCCTGCAACCGTTCTTCATGTTTTAGCCTCCAGTCCCCTCATCATCGTGGTTGCTCTCCTCTGCACTTTTTCTAGAATCTCAACGTCTTTTTTATAGTGCGGTGACCAAAACTGAGACCTTGGAGATCTTCTACAATAGGCCAACCCTCAAACAGAAAGCCCTTACGAACGTTCTAATTTTATGTTCTGCTTTCTATTAGCAATTCCTTTCTCTCTCTCTCTCTCTCTCTCTCTCTCTCTCTCTCTCTGCATACTTGGAAATCAAAGTTGAACTTGATTAATCATCAGGGCTGCTGCATTTTATACTTAATTATTTTGTGGATTTTTTTATTGTTTTAATGTCTTTTAAATCGTGTTAATTGTTTTACAATTTTGGAATTGTAAGCTTCTCACTTGCTTAAGTTGGGCGGCTGCAGAAATGATTGATTGACTGACTGGTTGATTGATTGATTAAATGTTATATGGCCAATCTTACATCTGATTGGTCTCTCTCTCTCTCTCTCTCTCCTCCAGCCCCATTATCAGCTTACGTGGAATTCCTAGTCTTTTTTGGTCACCTGGGCCTGCTCCATCCCTGCTCCACCAAGCTGTCAAATCAAAGGAACTACAGGGAGTCTTTGACTTATAACCACAATTGAGACCAAAATTCCAGTTGCTAGACAAGCTCGTTGTTAACTGAGCCGCACCCGATTTAAAGGTTGACTCAGCCTTCCATCCTTTCTAAGGTAGGTAAATTGAGGACCCAGTTTGTGGGGGCAATAAGCTGATTTTGTATAGATTTACAAAAGTATGAAGGCTATTGCTTAACGCTACCGGTTCTCCAGAACCTGTCAGAACCTGCTGGATTTCACTCCTGCTACTACCTGGTTGCTCTCTTGCACTTGTTGCATTACCCAAACTAGCAACAGCAGCAGCAGATTTATATACCGCTTTATGGTGCTTTACGGATCTCTCTAAGCAGTTTACAGAGTCAGCATTTTGCCCCCAACCATCTGGGTCCTCATTTTGCCGACCTCGGAAAGATGGAAAGCTGAGTCAACCTTGAGCTGATCAGGATCGAACTGCTGGCAGTCGGCAGAATTAGCCAGCAATCCTGCATTCTAACCACTGCGCCACCAGGGCTCCTCTAGTCCCTGATGATATTACCTAGTTTGATAATGAAACGTCTGCAAGAAAGCCACCAAGTTCAGAGAACACCAAGGATCCAATATTCTATGTTAAGGATATTGTTGTTGTGTAACAACTAGCAGAGTAAAGTGCACAAAGAAACATTGCTGAGAGCAATGAGATAAAGATACGTGCAAACTGGTGTTATCAAAAGTTTTCTTTATAGTGGAAAATAAACAATCTCGTAGTCTTCTAAACAGTCCAAGTCTTTACCGGTTAAATCCAAAAAGCTTCTTACCAAACAAACAGTAGTTGGTTCACTCTGGTACACAAACCCCGGATGGTAGCAGATCCACCCACACATGCACGCAATGATAGCACAATGGCAGCCTATCATCAACTGAATACATTACAGTACCTTTCTTAAATACGTTGCTAAATTACACCTAATTATAGCATGACTCAGCATTACAGCATGATGCAGCATTAAAACTTAAAGTCACAGAACACATATATTGCCTGGACAACTGTTAGGCTCAGATCATATCCTAACATTCTTCCTCCACCACCACTGCAAACACTTCACTCTCTTCTCACACTGACGTTGTTACTTAGTTGGGTCATGAGATGTCTGCAAGAAAACCACCAAGTTCAGAGAGCACCAAGGAACCCCCCCCCCCAATTTCTAACTGAGATACAAATATTTTCCTGCTGTTGGTTGCCAAACACTTGAATTTTGACCATGGGGAGGCTGCGATGGTTGTAAGTGCAAGGAATGGTTCTAAGTTACTTTTTTGAATGCCATTGTGACTTCGAATGGTCACTAAACGAGTGGTTGCAAGCAAGGATGGGATTCAAAAATGTTAACAAGGGGTTCTTTGCCTGGTTGCTGGGTGGGCATGGCCTACTCGGCCTCCTGCACCATGGCGGAGGGCGGGGGGTGTTTTCGCACTCCCCAGCCTTCAGAGGTTTTTCTCAAGCCTCTGGGAGGGTGAAAACTCTCCCAGAGCCTCCGTGTGGGTCTTGCACTTACCTGGCATCCAAAACGGGTCACATGGAGACTCCAGGGAGGGGCAAGGGGGGGGGGCAGCTGAAATAAAAAACCCATATTTATAATACAGGTAGCATTTGATTCACTAAGTGATGGAGTTGTTATTTGAGTTGCACCTGTTGTACGACCTTTTTTGACCTTTTTTAAAAAAAAATTAATTATTTTTAAAATTAGATTTTTATGCCGCCCTTCTCTGGAGACTCAGGACGGCTTACAATGCGTTAAGCAATAGCCTTCATACTTTTGTATATTTATACAAAGTCAGCTTATTGCCCCCACAAACTGGGTCCTCATTTTACCTACCTTAGAAAGGATGGAAGGCCGAGTCAACCTTGAGCCTGATGAGATTCGAACTTACAGTAATTGCAGACATCTGGTGTTAATCACAATGCTTTAGTCTGCTGAGCCACCAGGCCCGTTTAAAGACTAGACATGGTCTTTAAACGAATCATCATAGTTATTAAGTGAATCTAGC
The DNA here is from genome assembly GCA_038048745.1 of Coluber constrictor foxii. Classification (NCBI taxonomy): domain Eukaryota; kingdom Metazoa; phylum Chordata; class Lepidosauria; order Squamata; family Colubridae; genus Coluber; species Coluber constrictor. The sequence goes on from CM075958.1 coordinate 340,443,375, forward strand.
TTCCCCAATGACTCTGCTTGTTGGAAGCCCCCTAAGACAGGTTGCAAATTGTAAATACGTGTGGTTGCCAAGCATCCAAAATTCGATAATGGGATTGTATGGATGCTGTAACGTTTGTAAGTGTGAGGACTGGTTGTTAAGTCACTTTTTTCAGTGCCATCCTAACTTCCAACGGTTGTGAAATGAAAGAATAGAATGGAACATAGAACATAGAACATATAATATAGAATATAGAGAATGGAATGGAATGGAATAGAGAATAGAGAATAGAGAATAGAGAATAGAGAATAGAGTAGAGTAGAGTAGAGTAGAGTAGAGTAGAGTAGAACAGAACAGAACAGAACAGAACAGAACAGAACAGAACAGAACAGAACAGAACAGAACAGAACAGAACAGAACAGAATGTACTGGAAGGGACCTTGGAGATCTTCTAATCCAGCTCCCTACTCAAGCAGGAGAACCTATATCGTTTCAGATAAGTGACTGTCTAAACCAGGGGAGTCTAACTCAAGGACCACGGACCAGATCTGGCCTGTGGGGTGCTTAGATCTGGCCCTGGGAACAGCAAAGGACTGGCTCGTAGTGTCTCTGCCAGCAAAACGCGGCCCTCCCGTGCTCCGTTTTCGCTGGCAGAGGGTTGCAGGAGGCTGTGGCAGCTGGAAACGGAGCTCGGGAGCCCATTTTTACCGGCAGAGCGCTCAGGCCACCCACAGTCGCTCCCGACACGACCGATGTCGAGCTGCCCATGCCTCCCCTAGCCCCCCCCCGCAAGGTCAAACACAACTCTGATGCGGCCCTCCATGAAATCGAGTTTGACAGCCCTGAAAAACATCCGGTGATGGTTATAAACTGAGGCCTTTCCTCCACAAGAGCCGAGCCTTCCTCTTAGCATAAAACCCGTTGCAACTTTATAGATAGGATTCCTATACTCTGCCACGCTATGGTTTTGTTTTAACCGTGGCTGTTGGAATAAACCAGGTACCCACGATTATAACGACCGGCCCACGTACACAGGCCACCTCCAAGGTAAGCAAAACGCAATATGGCTTAGCGCAGTGTGTAAATCCAATGATTAGCTTCCAATTGACCCACCACGGCCTGTTCTTATGAAACCACACAGCTTTGCCTCCTTCAGAGCAGCCGGCTGAATTTGTATTTAAGAGGGGCGTGTGCGTGTGCGTGTATGTATGCGCGCGCCGCGCACAGTACGATATGGACAGCCCCTCTGCTCTCAAGGGTTTAAAGCCTAAACAAAGCGACACTGCCTCTTTAAAAAAAACAAAAAACAAAAAGCTATCCTATATAAATTATAGCCATAAAGTTTTTTTTCCCCCTCCTCTTCACCCCGCAGTGCAGCCTAATTAATTCCTGTTCCATACACAAAGGGAAATGCTGGGTGACAAATGGGTGCGAAGCTTGAAAGCTGCCACGTCGGCAAAACACTTTCTACTTCAATTTATAAGCCATTTTGCAGTAAATCATCCGCCAGAATTCGGAGATCCGCAGGCCGGTGACAGCCAGGCCGTGCTGTGGTACGTAAAGCAAGGCGGAAAAAAAGGGGCTGCTAGGAGAGGAGAGGAGAGGAGAGGAAGAGTCCCCACACACACATCCCCACCTCCCCAGTTTAAAATTATGTGCAGCCCAGACCCCCTTGTTCAACCAATCTCTCTCCCATGCTTGCAGTTCTGCACACAATAGTCTCACAACCACAATTGAGCCCAAACTTTTTGTGGCTAAAGCAAGACAGTGGTTAATTAAAATTTGTCCCATTTGAGGATCTTTCTTGCCATAGTTGAGAAGTGGACATTGCAACTGTTATGTTAGTGTTGCAACTGTATGTTGTTAAGTGTCTAAAGTGGACTTTGCTTGTCGGAAGATCTTGCTTAGCAATGGAAATGTTGAGCTCATTGGTGGTCATACGTTGAGGACTACTAGCCCTTGAGTTAAGACCACAATTGAGCCCAAGCTTTATGTTGCTCAGTGAAACATTTCTTAAAGGAGGTTTGCCCCATTTTACAACGTTCCTTGTCACAACTTGTTAAGCTGAATCATTGCATTTGTTCAATTAGTAACCTGGTTTAGGAAGTGAATCTGGCTTCCCTATTGACTTTGTTGGTCAGAAGATCACAAAAGGGGAATCACATGATCCCGGTCATAAATATGAACCACTTGCCGAACGACCTGAATTTTGATCACGTGACCATGGGGATGCTGCAACAGCCGTAAGTGTGACAAACGATCAGAACCCACTTTTTCCCCCAGTGCTGTTGTAACTATGATCTTTCACTAAATGAACTGTTGTAAGTCGAGGACTACCTGTAATATACAGCAGTTTTTCTCAACCTTGGCAACTTTAAGACGCATGGACTTCAACTCCCAGAATTCCTCAGCCATTCTGGGAGTTGAAGTACACGCGTCTTATAGTTCTGAAGGCTGAGAAACTTTGATATACATTATGCAATCATATACAACGTAATATATATATAATACATAATAATATACAATATTCAATAAACTCTCCTTTAAACATTTCTTAATATGTTTAGGTTTCTTTGATTTATATACCGCCCTACTCCCGAAGGACTCAGGGCAGTGAATAGCCAAACAATAAAAATACGCAATACAAAATTTAAAAATAGGATAAAAGCGAATTAAATAATTTGGCCCATTGAAACCACTGAAGAGCAAAAGTTGGTTTCTCAACCGCCTGCCTGCCATAAATCCTGGCCTTTTGCACTTCCACATTTTTATACACTGTCCCCTCTAGTGCCCTTTCCACCTAAATCATGGGACTCTTTAAGAGTTGTGGACTTCAACTCCCAGAATTCCTCAGCCCGCTTTTGCAGCTTTAAGGTTGACTGGCTGAGGAATTCTGGGAATTGAAGTCCACAACTCTTAAATTGCCAAAGTTGGAGACCCCTGACCTAAATGATGCTAAAAGTCTCCCAGACACCCTGAAATGAACAACCAAACACACAACCTACTGACCACACTGGCCCACAAGACATTTATAAGCTAAAGGGGAATTGGACAAGAAAACACTATTGATGATGTTACCTAGTTTGGTAATGAAACGTTCAGAAACTAAATTGAAACGAGCTTGGAGAGCAAAACAACTGCCAAGATCTAAAACCTAAGCTACAAGTATTTTCTATTACTTCACACCTAAACTAATCCCTGTGCGTTCACTTTTGCTTTGGATGGGGAAACAATAACGCTAATTAAACAAGTTGAATGGCTACAAGCAGATTGCATCCATGTTTTAATATTTCTTCCATTATGTCATCTACACCCAGTCTCACCATTTTTCAACATTGGCACAGCATTTATGCCATCCTCGCCCCGATTTTTAAGACAACACTTACAACATTTGTTTCAATTCCTCTATTCAACATGTCACTATCATTCCATTTTATATGGCTTAATAAAATACCCCAGCGTTAAAGATCAAGATTTTATAAGAGTTGGAAGCGGCATCGAATTTTAAATTGTTCCGCCAAGCTAGTTACTGAACTTTGAGAAGAGATAGGATTATGATATTTTTATGGCTGAACTGCTTCTATGGAAGGAACAGGACTTCTGGGTGATTTTCACAAAAGTCTGTGAGGCAATTCAATTTTTAAATTTTTTTTTTTATAAATTTAAAAATCCATTCTTTAAGGAATTACTTAACACTTCCTTAAAGTGTTTTGAAAACAACAAACAGAAAAAAAGTTCCATATTTATCATCTTTTATCACGATATCGTTTATTTGCATGAAGAAGAATGTATTAAAAACTGACACCTGAAGAGGCAATAATTCATGTAGGTTACAAGAAAATTATTAATCACAAAAAGATGAAATCCTTCAAGAGTCTCTCTTCAAAATAGCGAGAACTAAAAACATTTCAGTATCTACAACAGTTGCAGTCCAAAATTAATTATGAAAACAAAGTGGCATTCTAAGAGATCTGATTAAGTTTGAAACATTTATCACGGAAAAATGCAGATCATTTATATGCTGCGATTAAAGTCTGGTTCAAAAAGTAAAGAAGTAAAATACTATATGATTAAATAAATAGAGGCAGAATTTAAACAGAACAACTGAAAGTCAACAATGGACTATCAATGACGAAATGGCAAACTCACAATAAATATCACCCTTAGAGAAATCTAGTAAGAGAATTCGCACTGTTGGTGTAAACCAATATTGATTGTGAAAAGAGACAATTCCTTTTCTAAAAATGTTGGAAATTAAGAAGCATTTTTTATTTTTTTTAAAAAAATTCTGATGGCAGTCTTGCAAAGTTCAACAATTTTAGAAAATGATTTAAAAGATAAAACAAACTAAAAAGTAGATTTCTCTTTTCAGTTCACTATTTTCTTATTAAATACCAGTATTTCTAAACCTCCTGTTCCTTCAAACTACATAGAACTGGTTTTGTACATAGAAAGAGTGGCTGTGATTCTTTATGCCAGCATCCCCCAATCTTTTGGGTACCTATCCGGTCACGTGACCTTTCGGGTGGTTGGCAATTGGCTTGGATTTATGGTCATGTGACTGCGGTTTAAGTTTTTTGCCAAAAACCAGCACTTCCTTCTGGTTTCAACGTCCATAGCAAACAATGTGTGGGCTTAACGACCGCAATACTCACTTAGCAACCGCCGCAAAAAAGGTTGCAAAATCAAGTTGATCACATGATGACCTGCCTTATGACCGTTACAACTTTATGATTGTAATTGTCAGGCTCTATTACAGTCCTAAATCAAGGACTACCCATAGGTAGATTTTATATCGCTGTTATTTTGATATTTTATAGCGCATTTTACTATGCCTTTTATTTTCTTTTTTCATTTTTCTTATCTCTTCCCTATTTCTTCTCTGGTTGCATCTGTGAAATTTATCACACATAAATTATGTTTTACTTTTTATTTTTCTCGGGCCTTTTAGCCTCTTGTATTTCTATAACTGTGACCTGTTTTAAATGTAGTTTTATTTTTATAATAGTTTATAATACTTTCTATAATAGTGTTTTAGCCACTGCTGTTTAACTGACTACTTTATTATGCTCCTTTTGCTTTGGTTTCTACAGATTTGTGTTTTATTTGTGTTTTTATCATGCATTGTTCTGAGCGCTATTAACTAGAGAACAAATAATGTCTTGAAAAGGTTTTGTGAGATCTATGTTTGCAAGGCAGAATTTTCTCAGGTAGCAATAGCTGGTTAAGCCAATCAGGATTTTATTTCTAAATCCTTTACAATATTTAGCACTTACTAGCTGAAGATACCATCAGCGGAAGCCATGCTAAAGTACAGAATCTTCTTTTATCACCCTGGCAAAGCTTTAAAAAAAAAAAAAAAGTCCTATATATGAATTTCTAGCTCTTTACGGGATTTATGTATTAAACTCCATGTTCATAACTGAGTTTTGCTTATGGGAAATATCAAAATGTCAACCATTGTTTCTGTTAAAGGTCTTAACGATATCACCGTTTTTGGACCAGTAATGAAACACATCGTTTGCTGTCGTTTGTAACGCATCTCATTAAATACGTTAATAGCATACGTTTTACTAAAAGGTCAGGCTTCCTGTTGCTGGGACTTTGCCTTTTAAACCAAAAAGGGAGTGGGGGGGAGCCTTGGTTTAAAGAAGCAGCAAGCTGTGTGTGCGTGCGTGTCTTCAAACACCAAGGAGCCGTTGCAGGTATGGGACAGTCCTTGACATACAACCGTTCGTTTAGTCACTTTTGAAGTTACAGTGACACTAAAAAAAGTGACTTATGTTTCTCCCACTCACAACCACTGCCGCATCCCTGTGGTTATGTGATAAAAATTTGGATGCTTGGCAACTGGCATGTATTTATGATGGTTGCAGTGTCCTGGAACTGGTAAATCATGTGATTTACCTCTCGCGACCTTCTGACATAATGCTAAGCCAAAAAGTAACAACCTTCACAAGATACAGTGAAGGTGTACAGTGGCCAAAATTGTGGAAACCTTTTGGGAAAAGTGTATTTTTGAGGTTTGATAGCTAATAACACCATTTTTTGGGGGGGAGTTTCTAGACAATCCTATTCCACTGCTGGGATGGCCTGGGAATAACCCAGACCTTCACCCAATTGAAAATCTATGGAGCCGACTAAAGAAACTTGTTAGTCAGAAGCGACCCAGCAATAAAACCCAGTTCATAGAAGCCATTGTTCAATCTTGGTTTCACATGATAAGAATTGCAGAACTAAAAGACTTGGTTCATTCTATGGAAAGACGTTGTCAGGCTGAATTCATGCTAAAGGTTACCCAACTATTAACTGACATGGTGATAATTTTTGTATAACTCATTTTTTTCTATATCATTTGTATATATTTGTATATATCATTTTTTTTCCTACGTTTCACTTTTCTTCTTTCTACTGTAACTGCTATTCTAACAGCAAATCCTCCATAAAAGTGACCGCGTTACATTCTTGATTAAATTCTCTTTCCAGTGATATATAATTTTATGGTACTGCTCCACTCAAAAACTGCTGTTATTAGCTAGTTTTAGAAAATACACTTTTCCCAAAAGGTTTCCACAATTTTGGCCACTACTGTAACATTGCAGAAGGAGACCAAGGCAAACTACTTCCATGTTCTTGCCAAAATAACTCTATGATTGCATCTATGCGATTCATCTCAACATGAGGGATCTTTTTCTCCTCCTCCTCCTCCTCCTTAACATATTCCCGCAGATACAGGGTCCGCTTTTTGGATCATTGAACGCCACACGGTCAACTGTGTCTCCAGGGAAAAGTATATTTTTGAGGTTTGATAGCTAATAACACCATTTTTTTTTGGGAGTTTCAAGATAATCATATTCCACTGCTGGAATGCCCTGGGAATAACCCAGACCTTAACCCAATTGAAAATCTACGGAGCCGACTAAAGAAACTTGTTAGTCAGAAGTGACTCAACAATAAAACCCAATTAATAGAAATGTATTTTCTAAAACTAGCTAATAACACCATTTTTTTTGAGAGTAGTACCATAAAATTATATATCAATGGGAAGATAATTTAATCAAGAATGTAGTGCAATAACTTTTATGAAGGACTTGCTATTAGAAGAGCAGTTCCAGTATAAAGAAGAAAAGTGAAACATGTAGAAAAAATGAGATATACAAAAATGATCACCATAGAAAAAACGAGATACACAAAAATGATCCCAAAGTCACTTAATCCTTAGTTGGGTAACCTTTAGCATGAATTACAGCCTTACAACGTCTTCCCATGGAGTGAACCAAGTCTTTGAGTTCTGCAGCAGTTATAGTGCGAAACCAAGATTGAATGATTGCTTTTCCCAAAAGGTTTCCACAATTTTGCCCACTACTGCATATCTCTCTAGTTTAGTTCTTTCTTGCCTGTCTTTTATGGTTTTATTGCTTATTAACCCCCGGCTGCTTAAATTACAAAAGCAATGGACAGCTTGTTTCCTTAATCCCCAGTTGGGCCATGATTTAAATGCTCTTCGCATCTGAATGTTTTGACATATAATGAACATTTCAAGAAGGTGACTCCAATTGCTAAATAGCAAAGTCAACGGGGAAGCCAGATTCACTTAACAACCGTGCTACTAACTTAACTGCAGTGATTCACTTAACAACGATGGCAGGAAAGGTCGTAAAGTGGGGCAAACTCACTTAACAACTGTCTCGCTTAGCAATGGGAATTTTGGGCTCAATAGTGGTTGTAAGTTGAGAACTACCATATTTTTCAGAGTATAAGACGCACCTTCCCCCCCAAAACAGGGTGGAAATCTGGGTGCGTCTTATACTCCGAATGTAGCCCCACCCAGCTTCTCAAACGGAATTTTCAGAGGCTGAAAAAAGCATCAGAAACGAAGCTTCAGAAAAGAAGCCCCCAAAAAGAGCTTCAGAGGCTTTTTTTTCTGAAGCTGTGTTTTTGGAGGCTTTCAGAGGCAGGAAAAAAAAAGCAAAAAAATAAGCAAGGCACAGAACTCACAACCAAGGAACCTGTTGCTAAAATTCACCTCTGGGAACAGCAGATTGGGGGTATTCCGGAAGGCTGATCCACCTGCCAACCAGCTTTTTTCTTATTTTCCTCCCCAAAATCTAAGTCTAAGTGCTATTAATTCACAGTTGTGTAAATAAAAGAGGTTTTGCCGGGATCAATTCCTGCCTCCTTCTTGTTAAGGGAGCCTAGGTCAGAGCACTCTCTTAAGTATGCAAAATGTCCACGTGTCTATATGGAAGCTCATAATGCATTATCAATACTGTCAATAATTATTATTGCTATGAATGATATAAAAATATGTAATCGCAGACAGATTCTTACTGTTCTTGAGCACGTTAGAATATTCCTGCCCTCCTTTCTTCTTGAATTCAGAGAAGGTATCCGGCTGGGGAAGTTGGTTGGCGATTAAGAGGGCCTTCTGCAACTTGATTCGGCTTTCCAGGAGCTGATCCCACAGGGCTTTTTGGGAGAAACAAAGAAAGGGTGAGTGGGGGGTGGGAAATGAGGGGAGGGAGAGAAACACAAAACATTCACTGTCATTCATTTGCCGTAGCCGTAATTTTAAATAGAGCGGATGCCTCACGGAGAGGGGTTTCACAATTCCAATTTTTTTCCCCCCTTGTCTTATCTAAATTCCTCGGAGGGAAAGCAGAAACTGCCTTCCCGAGCACGGTAGTCCATTTTATTCAATCCAAGCAAAAAATACAAACAGCTTAGCTTTCTTCCCTTTCTCTCCCACCCCGTCCCCATGTATTTTAAATGATGATAGGTGAATTTCCCTCTTGAGGCAGTTAAAACAACAAAGCCGTATCAGGACAAGGAAAGTAAAATAAAATAATTTTTTATAAAAAAGACGGGGAAAGAAAAAGCAGCTGCAAAATCTTCTACAGAAATCTCAGCAATTTTAACAAAATACGGTATTCATTCTATCCTAGCGTTGCAGGTTGTCCTCAACTTAGCAATAGCCAATAGCGCTTAGACTTATATACCGCTTCACAGTGCTTTACAGCCCTCTCTAAGCAGTTTACAGAGTCAGTATCTTGCCCCCAACAATCTGGCTAAAGACTAAACTTCGGGTCCTGGTGACCAAATCTGATTGGACTAAATCAGGGGTGTCAAACTGGATTTCATTGAGGGCCGCATCAGGGTTGTGTTTGATCTAGAAGGGAGCTCGGGGGGAGCTCAACATCACTGGTGTCAGGGGCGCCTGTGGCAGCCCGAGAGCTCTGCCAGTGAAAACGGTCTCCTGAGCTCCATTTTCCCGCCGCGACAGCCTCCTGCAACCCTCTGCCACCGAAAATGTAGCTCAGGAAGGCCTCTGTTTTCACTGGCAGAGGCACCGCAGGCCAGTCCTTCACTGTTTCCAGGGTAGCCCCATGGGCCAGATGTAAGCACCCAGGGGCCGGATCCAGCCTACGGGCCTTGAATTTAACACCCCTGGATTAAATGAACTTTCTTAATTAAATTTATATGCCGCCCTATTCCCAGACGGGACTCAGGGCGGTGAACAGCCAGAATAAGATACAATAAATACAAAAGTTAAAAATCATTTAAAAATAAATTAAATAATTTGGCTCAACAGTTTAAAAATCCAATTGTAAAAAAATGTAAAACCCAATATAAAAGGAGGTTAAGCCAGACCAGCTTGTTCAAATAAAAATGTTTTTAAGGCACGACGAAAAGTACACAGGTCCTGTAACCTCCTTATTTTAGGGGGGAGCTGGTTCCAGATGAACTGTTGTAAATTGAGGACTTCCTGTATAGGATCCAGGGTGGGCTTCAAAAATTTTAGCAAGGGGTTCTCTGTCCAGTTGTTGGGTGGGCATGGCTATGGTAGGCATGTCCTAGTTGGCCTCCTGCAGCACGGCGGAGGCTCTGGAGGCTTTTCTCAAGTCTCCGGGAGGGCAAAAATCGCCTCCCCAGGCTCCAGAGGCCCTCTGGAAGCTGGAAAGAGGCCTGTTTCTGGCCTTCTCAAACTTCCAGAAGGCCATTTTTTCGCCCTCCCCAATCCTCCGTGCATGCCATACACTTACCTGCATCTAAAATGAGCCGTATGGAGACTTCTGGGAGGGGAGGGGTGGGCGAGACAGCCAGGAATGGGATTTGAGGCTTTTCCGAACTGCACAGAATCTTAGCTAGAGGTTCTCTTGAATCCCTGTGAACCCCAAGCAGCCCACCCCTGATCTACACACAAAGTACATGTCCCATCACTGAAAAAAGGTCCCTGCTACCTTTCCAAGGGGTCTCTATTGATTCTCAGCCCAGGAAGCCACAAAGACTTCACCCAGAAACAAAAGAGAATCTCCTACTCACCGATTTGATTTTTCACCGCTTTTCCCTTTGCCACTTCTTCCGCTGCTTGGCCTTGAGAGTGAGTCAAGAGGATGCCACTTTCTGGGTCTCTATTAACATCTGCCGTTTCCTCCTCCTCCTCGCTCCCCTTCACCCTTTCCTGTGAGTCACTTTCCCCTTCGTAGTCTTCTCCAGAGCTGGCTTCCTCTTCTTCTTCTTCTTCCTCGCTCCCAAGCTCATCCATCCCTTCGGCAAATTTCTCAAAATCGTCAATGGCCTGGAAACTGAAGGCTGTTTTTTTCAGCTTGTGGGACAGCTTTTTGTCTTCTTCAGCATCACTGGCCGCCTCTTCCTCCTCTTCCTCCTCCTCTTTCTCCTCTGTTTCTGGACTCTCGTCTTCAGCCAGAGATTCACTGTCAAGATCACCTTCATCTGCCTCCTCACTTGATGTTTCTTCATCTATCAATAAGAAAACACAATGGTTAGGATTGGTGAAAGACGGACTTACACCTGCAGCTACTCGTAACCTACAAGGTAAATCTTGACCGAGAGTATGATTTTTAAGAAGCCGGAAAGTAACAAGTGAGAATATTTATTTTCTTGTTTATTTCAGGAGCAATAACCTACACGTGAGATGCAGGATGAACCAGCTCCCCAATTATTAGAGACTAGACTTTATAAAGATTCTAGTGACACCAACAGGTTCTCCCCCACCCCCGATTGTAACATTTAATGTGTTAAGTAAATAAATGAACTACACTTGCACAGGTAGTCCTCGACCTACGACCACAACTGAGCCCAAATTTTATATGGCTACATGAGACATTTGTTCAGTAAATTTCGGCCCGTTTTACAACATTTCTTGCCATAGCTGTTAAGTGAATCATTGCAGTTGTTCGGTTAGTAGCACGGTTGTTAAATGAATCTGGCTTCCCCATTGACTTGGCTCGCCAGAAGTTTTCAAAAGGGGATCACATGACCCCGGGACATGGCAACTGTCATAAATATGAACCAGTTGCCAAGCATCCAAATTTTGATCACAATGACCACGAGGATGCTGCAACGCTCATAAGTGTGAAAAACGGTCATAAGTCACTTTTTTCAGTGCTGTTGTAACTTCGAATGGTCACTAAATGAACTGTTGTAAGTCAAGGACCACCTGTATATTCAAACACAAAACAGGGACTGGTTTCTGAATCCAGGAAGGTTACTGTAAGGAAATATGCTTTTGGTGGAAAATATGCTTTTCAGAAGGTTGTAAGTCAAGGACTGTACACAGTACACACCAGTATTTTTACACCACAACTCCAGGATCACATGCAACTAGAGATACCAACAGCCAGTGCTCCCCAGATGAAATCTACCACAGATTCTTATCTGCATATCTCACTCTCTTTTTAAATTACCCTAACTCCTACCTCAAAAACTATAGATGTTTCTTCCCTTACAACAGGGGTGTCAAACTCAGGGCCTGCGGGCCGAATCCAGGCCCACAAGGTGTTTAAATCTGGCCCGTGGGGCTGGCCTGGAAATAACAAAGGATCGGCCCGCAGTGCCTCTGGCAGCCAAAATGGGGCACGAGAGGGCTGTGTGAGGCCCCCTGCCGCCCGTTTTCAGTCTGGACGGCCTCCTGCACCATTCTGCTGACCAAAACGGGGCACAGGAGGGCTGTGTGAGGGCCCCCCCATGCCCCATTTTGTCTGGCGGGGTGCTGCAGGAGGCTGTCCAGGCTGAAAATGGGGGGCGGAGGAGCTATGAGGTTCTCCCGCCCATGTCCCATTTTGGCCAGCAGGGTGCTGGAGGCTTTCCAGGCCAAAAATGAGGTACGGGGGGCTACACAAGGCTCCCCATGCCGTTTTGGCCAGCAGGGTACTGCAGCAGACGTCCGCCCCTTCTCCCACCCCCTCGGCCGACGGAGAACTACAATGCTGATCTGACCCTCGAAGAAATCCAGTTTGACACCCCTGCCTTACAACGTCAACAAGCATGGAAATTTCAAGAAACCTCATTCATCATACAATACCATCTGGAAATTTGGGGCTATTGAAGTTAAAAGAAATGATACAGACATTCCACGCAACTCTTCCCAAAAGCATCATTTCTCACGTTTTTTACCTTACGAGTCATGTAGAATACCAACCTCGGGGTTTTTGGCCCGAAGGGACCACTGGGAAAGTCTCCAGCAGATTAAAATCTCCAACTCACGCTTATCCACAGCAGGAGCTGGACTGATTATCAGACCCATTGATTAGCTGACAGCCTTTCCCATTAAATAATGAGATAATGGGTGAGCATTACAAAGTGATCGCCTTCCCTTACCCACATCTTCATAAAGGGAGTAGGAGAAGGTGTTGTACATGGGAAAGATACAGTTCCTGCAAGATCCATCAGTATTTTTAAAAAGGGGGGGCTGCCAATTTCTTTCCCACCAATCTGAGATGTTTCTTCTGACAAGAGGGTTCCCCACTGATAAAAGCTAGGTTTTCCCCTGTGAAATCATGTACGACTGTCGGGGGCAGTGCTCATACCCTTTTCTTAGTCAAAGGAGCCAGCATTGTCCAAAGACAATGGTCATGTGACCAGCATGGCTATACGCCAAAGGCGCACAGAACGCTGTAACTTTCCCACTGAAATGGTACCTATTTATCTACTTTCATGCTTTCAAACTGCTGTTCTGACTTAGGTTTCCCAAGAGCATGAAGCAGACTCCTTGTCCTGACAAAAACCCCTTTTTATTAAGTTACTGTGAATTCCTTTCATTCATATCCCGCAAAGTCTTTCAAGGGAGAATTTACAGGCAAAGACCTTATCTGGCTTGGAGAGCTGCCATGCTGATATCTTCAAAACTTGGCAAAGAGTCTCTGAGAGTCACGAACTAATTAAGCAAACTAATTGTCTCCTGCAAACTCCACTCCCCTTTCGCTCCTCTTTTATTCCCTATGGGACGGACCAGTCACGGTCCACCTGTGGCTTTACTCCTGAGTCGACCCTTCTTCCTTAGCTGTTCCCTTCTCCTAGAAGCTCTGCACGTGTGCACATTGGAAACAGACTCCAGCTGTTCTTCTGCCTCACTGATGTCCGGCTCCGAAGGCAGCTGACAATTGTCAGACAGCCCTGACCCCATCTCTGCCTCCAACACGGAGTCCTCATCAGAGACTTCTCCAGACTCCAGGACTGGCCCATGTTCCTCCCCAATCTCCTCACTGTCTTGAGTTTGTCACCAGCTCCATTGGCCGCTGGCGGGCCACAACAACTGCTAGGTTGGCAGGAGCTGAGGCGAGGACAGGAGCTCATGCCATCGTGTGGCATTCGGGTCTCGAACTCAGGCTGTCAGCTTTCCAGGTGAAAAGCTCAGCGTCTTTACCAACTGAACCATCGCACCAAGAATGTACTGATCTTCGGTTAATAGCTACGCTCTTCTGCTAGAACTTGTGAACTACCTCAAGATGCCCACAGATATTGCCATGTGGCAATTAAAATACCCAAGGACCGGGCTGAAAAGAAGGACCAGCTCACAAAGTCCTTGATTTATGGCTGGTCACTTAGCAGTCACTTCAAATTACAGTGGACCTCCCTGGGAGTACTTACGATCCAGTTTCGAGCTTCCAACAGCCACTACTCCCTGGTCATGTGACCAATCTTTAAGTACTCGTCAACCAGCCCACTTTATGCCAGTTTGTGTAACGCCCCACAGTCATGTGATGGCATTTTACAAAGGATTTGCCAAAAACTGGCATTTATTTCTGATATTTAGCAAAATCACCCATAGCCAACCATTGGTTCACTTAATAACTGCCATGTTCCCTTAACGACTGCCACAAAAAGAAAAAAGTATATAAAATCAGATTGGTCACATGGGTGATCCACTTTACGACTGTCATAACTGAAGACCATAAAGGGCAGGCTCCACTACAGTTGTAACTTGAGGACTACTTGTAATTTCTAAGAAATATCTATCCAGGTAGTCCTTGACTTATGACAATTGAGCCCAAAATTTATGCTAAGTGACAAATTTGTTAAGTGAGTTTTGTCCCAGTTTACTTAACATTCGTTAGTTGAATCACTAACAGTTGTTAAGTGAGTAACACGTTGTTAAGTGAATCTTGGTTCCCCGTTGACTTCGCTTATCAGAAAGCTAGAAAAGATGACCCCGTAACCCTGGGACACTGCAACCGTCATAAATATGAAGCAGTTGTCAAACATCTGAATGTAAATCACGTGGCCATGGGGATGCTGCAACGGTCGTAAGTGTGAAAAATGGCCATGTGTCTTTTTTTTTTCAGTGCAGTTGTAACTTTGAATAGTCATTAAATGAACTGTTCTTACGTCGAGGACTACCTGTATAGACTCTACAGATTTACTAGTAAATTTTTATTTTTAATGTGTAAACGTCTGACAAGGCACCGATCACAATAAAATCTACACCCTTGAAAAGAATAGGGAACTTACGTAATTTGTATTCAAAGACTGCCGGCGCGGTGTGACTGATCAAAGAACCGGGCATGGGAGAGAATGTTCTCTGCTAGTGCTTCACATCATAACATGGTCAATTTATGTCAATAAGAAAACAGGCCTCTGTTATCCTTTTATTATTTAAAGTGTTTGCATACCATCCGTTATGCAACAGATATTACGACACCGGAGGAATAACTCAAATATATCATAAAAGTCATGCCATTAATAAAACGAGGCAGCAACGAAAGGCGTGTGTGGCAAGAGAAGACATTTTTCAAATTAAAGAGCCTGGAAAGATAAACACTGTTTTAAACCTGAGTATTTAAAGAGAAAATTGTAATGAAGGACCCCTGAGACCCTTCCCTGCCTCACTTTAAACCAGGGGTCTCAAACCTGATTTCATTGAGGGCTGCTTCAGGGTTGTGTTTGGCCTCAAGGGGCCAGGGTGGGTATGTCCGGGTTGGGCGTGGCCAGCTCGATGTCACTTTTGTTGGGGGCACCTGTGGTGGCCCGAGCACTCTGCCAGCGTTAATGGGTTCCTGAGCTCCGCGGCCCTCCCGAGCTCCGTTTCCTGCGGCCCTCCCGAGCTCCGTTTTCGCTGGCAGAGGCACCGCAGGCCAGCCCTTCGCTGTTCCCAGAGCAGCCCTGCGGGACAGATTTAAGCAACCCCATGGGCCAGATCCGGCCCCCGGCCCTTGAGTTTGACAGCCCTGCTTTAAACACATGGAGCAGTCTGACTGGATAGAACGAGCTATCATTTCACGCTCCCAACTGTTCCTAACAATCCTGAACAAACTTCAGCTAAAAAAACTATTGCTACCAACCTGCCTTCCATTGAGGACCTGTATACTGCACGAGTCAGAAAGCGGGCTGTGAAAACATCCTGGACATAAACTGTTTCAACTCCTACCCTCAAAACGAGGCTATAGAGCACTGCACACCAGAACAACTAGACACAAGGACAGTTTTTTTCTCGAATGCCATCACTCTGCTAAACAAATAATTCCCTCAACACTGTCAAACTATTCACTGTCTGCATTACTATTATTCTTCTCATCATTCCCACCACTCATCTTCTCCCACTTACAACTGAATGACTGTAATTTTGTTGCTTGTATCCATATGATTTATATTGATATTTTTTCCTGATTGCTTATGTGTACCCTATGACAATCATTAAGTGTTGTACCTTATGATTCTTGATGAACGTATCTTTTCTTTTTATGTACACTGAGAGCATATGCACCAAGACAAATTCCTTGTGTGTCCAATCATACTTGGCCAATAAAGAATTCAATTCTTTATTGAATTCTTATATTCTATTGTATTCTATTCTGAAAGAATTGATGCCAGATGCCAGCTACTGGACATAAATGGGGTACACATCCTGCTCCCTATTTGACCCCCCCCCCCAAATATTTAGCAAGTGCTAAATGTTAGAGGTCAAGTGCTGCCAAACGTGAATTTTCTCTGGCCGATCTTACTGGCAGATCTCCAAAAGCTGAGAGGAGTGGCGAGAATAAATTTAACCCCAGCAGATGCCAGCCAACAATGCCACTGATCATTCGCTCCACATTGGCATTAATCTCTCTAGATCTTGAGAGAGAAAAAAATCCCAGTCTGATCATCCAAACTCCTCTTAATAGGAGTTGCTGGCAGGTGTACCCAGGCCATTTATGTATTAGTAGCTTGTTACAGGTAGTCCTCGACTTACAAGTTTTGTTTAGTGACCATTCGAAGTTCCAACGGCCCTGGAAAAAAAGTGACTTATGACTGTTTTTCACACTTACAGCCATTGCAGCATCCCCATGGTCATGTGATCAAAATGCAGATGATTGGCAACCAGTTCATATTTATGACGGTTGCACTGTCCCAAGGTCATGTGCTCAATTTTTCGCCAGTTCGAGTCTCACTGGCTCAAGGTTGACTCGGCCTTCCGAGGTCGGTAAAGTGAAGACCCAGATCGTTGGGGGTTCAGAGGGCTGTGAAGTACTGTTAAACAGTGTATAAGGCGAAATGCTGTTGCTAAGCTCAATGGGGAAGCCAGATTCACGTAACAACCATGTTCCTAATTTAACAACTGCAGGGACTCACTTAACAAATGGGGCAAAAAAAGGCCACAAAATAGGGCAAAATTCACTGAATGAATCTTTAGCTTTAGCAACCTTGGGATCAGGGGTGGATTCCTCCCGGTTCGGCCGAGCCGGTAGCGGTGACAATATGATGTCACCGAACCAGTTCTCTTTGTTCGGGACCTGGGTCCTTCCGCCCCGGCCCCGTTATTCTTACCTTTTATTTGGTCCCGCCCCCAATCTATTTGCTGCCTCCCGAGTCCCAGCTGATCGGCCAGAAGGAAAAAAAACTGTTTAAACTCTTGCCGCGGGGCTTCAAAGGGCCGCCCTACAGCTGATCAGTGTTAAAAAGCAGTGTGACCGTAGACCAGTGCGCTCAGAAAACAAATAGGTAGACCGGTGCCTCCAAAAACAAATGAGTAGACCAGTTCCTCCAAGAACAAATGGGTAGACTGGTACAGCTCTGCAAGCAGTTAAAAGTCTGGTAGATCAGTACCTCTGCTAAATCCTAAAGAATTGTCACATGACCATCAAACCACACCCACAAAATAAGCCACGCCCATAGAACCGGTAGTAAAAAAATTTAGAACCCACCCCTGCTTGGGATCCACTGGGTCATGAGTCGAGGATTACCTATACGTCATTCTTCCTGGCAAAGAAATTTGAAACATGAGCTGAGCCATTGTGTCAAATCTCTTTCATCCCTGGATTGAGACCCCCTCTTTCCTTACGATGCAACAGCTCCTGGGTGCGGAATATAGCATTTGTAGAGAGTAGGAAAGCTGACTCTGACAGAGATACTCAAGATCTGTTGCCTAGGCAAAAAGGGGCTGGATCATTTTTTACATTCAGAACATCAGATAAAAATTCAGAATTGGCGTACGAAATTAGCAATACCACCAGCAATAGCACTTACAGTTATATACTGTTTCACAGTGCTTTTACAGCCCTCTCTAAGCAGTTTACAGAGTCAGCCTCTTGCCCCCAACAACTGGGTCCTCATTTTACCCATCTCGGAAGGATGAAAGGCTAAGTCAACCTTGAGCCTGGTGAGATTCGATCTGCCAAGCTGCTGGCAGCCGGTTATCAGCAGAAATAGCCTCCAGTACTGCACTCTAACCACTGCGCCACCGCAGTGATAGTCCTTGAGTTACAATCATTTGTTTAGTGACCGTTCAAAGTTACAACAGCACTGAAAAAAGTGACTTACTACCGTTTTTCATACTCACGACTGCTGCAGCATCCTCATGGTCATATAATCAAAATTCGGGCCCTTGGCAACTGGCACGTACGTACGATTTGCAGATCCGAAATCTTGTGAGTATCCTGTGTAGGGGATTCTGCATACGAATGGGGTCATGGTGATCACATGACCCCTGCATAGCCCATTTTGAATAAGAATGTCCTACGCAGGGGTCATGCAATCACCATTTGTAACCTTCCCAGACAACGTCCCACAAGCAAAGTCAATGGGGGAAAGCCAGATTTGCTTAACAATTGCATGGTTCACTTCATAACTGTGGCAAAAGTCACTTAACAACTGCCTTGCTTAATAACAGAACTTTGAGCTCAAATATGGCTGTAAATTGGGGATTACCAACCTGTACAGCAATTTCCAACTAAAACCATTCTGTCAGAGTGCCTCTCCCTCACCAGAAAGGATGTAAAAGCACACCTAAGAAAACTTTTTAACTAACTCTCTGAAAGCCAAAAGTCAGGGACGCGGTGGCTCAGTGGCTAAGATGCTGAGCTTGTCGATCGAAAGATCGGCAGTTGAGCGGTTCAAATCCCTAGTGCCGTGTAACAGGGTGAGCTCCCTACTGCCAACCTAGCAGTTTGAAAGCACGTAAAAAATGCAAGTAGAAAAATAGAGACCACCTTTGGTGGGAAGGTAACAGTGTTCTGTGCCTCTTGGGCGTTTAGTCATGCCGGCCACATGAGCTGAAGCTGGCTCTTCAGCTTGGAAACGAAAATGAGCACCGTCCCTAGAGTTGGGAACGATTCGCACATATGTGCAAGGGGAACGTTTACCTTTACCTAAAAGCAATAAGCTTTTGCTATGGCTACCTTGATTTTTCATAATAATAATAATCATCATCATCATCATCATCATCTTGGATCATTTTCTTAAAGACTTACATGCTACTTTATGCAACACAAATTCCTGAAATTGTTTGAGCCAGGACAGTTTGAACACAGCAGTACCTTTGTGCTCAAGTACTTTGAAATTAATTTCATTTGGTACTCAATGCTTTTTAATGCAATTTTTTTTTTTGTCCTGGTACACATCGTCATCATTTGTTTGGTACTCAAAGCACAAGCTAGAACTTGTCAGTGTTGGCTGCCTTGTGACTCACTACATTATTCCTTATGGCAGGGGTCGGCAACCTTAAACCCTCAAAGAGCCACAAAGGTCTAACCGGGAGCCCCCCATTCAATTCTGGACCCGACCGAAAGTCCGGTTCCCTCACCTGTCCTAACCAAAAGCCCTATCAATTGTGGAGCCAACCGGAAAACCCGTTCCTTGCCATAGAATCACCTCCTGGCATGCCATGTTTTCCCCTCCCGAACCAGAACCTCCTCTCAAAACTATGGCGCCGACCAGCGACAGGGAGCTCCAGCAGAGGGATAAAAGAGCCACATGTGGTTCCAGAGCCGCAGGTTGCTGACCCCTGCCTTATGTGAAAAATTTATTTGGTACTCATAGTTTTTGGTACTCATCACACCTCCTGGAACCAATTAACGCTGAGTACCGAAGTACCACAATTTTGCAAAATAGATGCAACCTGTTCGTGGGCTGTCAAAACCACAGCAGTTTGGCTAGAAAATAAAGAACAGGTAACAACTCACCTGGCAGCTCAGCTGCGCCCCACAACTCTTCTTCTAAGGCTTTGCGGGTTGTGGCTTTTCCCTGGTATCGCTTATCAGCCTCCAAAAGCCGAGAGCCAATTCCTTTCCGTATTTGACCAACAGAAAGGACATCTTCATCAAGATTTCCTTCGTCAAATTTGTCAATAACTTTGGCTGCCGTAGCTGTACAGAAGAAAAACCAAGAGGGGGTTTAGTTCGGGTCCCGGGCCATCCAATCTCCTCCTTTCTCATCAGACCACTATAGCAGGGTACCATGGGTCTATCAATTCAGCTGAGCTTCACGAGCTTTCTTGGTTATTTTATGATCCAATATTATTTTACAACTCCAGAAACAGGTTAATTCAGTTATCAAGCTGAGTGTGGTATTACAAAGGTAACGATCAAATCTCAAACTAATCCAAGGGTCTTCAAACTTGACAAGTTGAAGACTTGTGAACTTAGAATTCCCTAGAATTCTAGAATTCTTAGAACTCCCTAGAATTCCCCAGCCATCATATTTCTCCCTTCCAAGATTTGTTTAATATAATTCCATCAATATTCAGCACTCAAGTTCCCAATCAAAGAAGCATGGAAATATTATACCAGGAAAAGACAACCTGGCACCCCTGGATATGTTACCTGCTAACTCTACTGGACTCCCAAAAAAGATATGTAGAGTAGAGTAGGAGTAGGAATAGGAGTAGGAGTAGGAGTAGAGTAGAAGGATGGGATGGGATGGGATGGGGTGGGGTGGGGTGGGGTAGGGTAGGGTAGGGTAGGGTAGGGTAGGGTAGGGTAGGGTAGGGTAGAGTAGAGTAGAGTAGAGTAGAGTAGAGTAGAGTAGAGTAGAGTAGAGTAGAGTAGAAGGATGGGATGGGATGGGATGGGATGGGGTGGGGTGGGGTGGGGTGGGGTGGGGTGGGGTGGGGTAGGGTAGGGTAGGGTAGGGTAGGGTAGAGTAGAGTAGAGTAGAGTAGAATAGAAGGATGGGATGGGATGGGATGGGATGAGATGGGATGGGATGGGATGGGGTAGGATAGGGTAGGGTAGGGTAGGGTAAGGTAGACTAGACTAGACTAGACTAGACTAGACTAGACTAGACTAGACTAGACTAGACTAGACTAGACTAGACTAGACTAGACTAGACTAGACTAGACTAGAATTCTTTATTGGCCAAGTGTGATTGGACACACAAGGAATTTGTCTTTGGTGCATATGCTCTCAGTGTACATAAAAAGATAAGATACATTCATCAAGAATTATAAGGTACAGCACTTAATGACACCTTAAAGGTAGTCCTCGACTTACAACAGTTCATTTAGTGACTGTTCAAAGTTACAACAGCATTGAAAAAGTGACCTATGACCATTTTTCATACTTACAACCGCTGCTAGCATCCACACAATCACATGAACAAAACCCAGATGCTTGGCAACTGGTTCATATTTATGACGGTTGCCATGCCCTGCGGTCAAGTCATCAACTTTTACGACCTTCTGACAAGCAGAGTCAACGGGGGAAGCCAGATTCACTTAACAACCATGTTGCTAACTTAACAAATGGAACGATTCCCTTAACAGCCATGGCAAGAAAAATTGTAAAACGGGGGCAAAATCACATATTAAGTGAGTTTTGCCCCATTTTGCGACCTTTCTTGTCCCAGTTGTTAAGTGAATCATTGCAGCTGATCAGCTAGTTACCTGGTTGTTAATTAAATCTGGCTTTCCCCCACTGACTTTGCTTGTCAGAAGGTCGCAAAAAGGGATCACGTGACCTATCTTGGGACACAGCAACGGTCAAAAGTATGAACCAGTGGCCAAGCATCTGAATTTTGATCACATGACCCTGAGGATGCTACAAAGGTGGTAACTGTGAAAAATAGTCCTCTGTCATTTTTTTCAGTGTCATTGTAAATTTGAACGGTCATTAAATGAACTTGTTGTTAAATCGAGGACTACTTGTATTAAATTATTAGATTTGTTTGCCACCATCTTCACTGCAATAAAGCTTTCCTTTACCAAAACTTCGTAAAATTGCTCTCAGGGTTAAAAGCTTGACCTGGATTGCTGGACCTGATGTAAGATTATTATTTCCCCCCCCCCTCATTTCCCAGGAAGTCATAACCAACTTTTCCAATCTAACATTATAGCGTTGAACCACTGGAGAAAGAATCTGCTTCGGAGAGGCAGTGCTGCGGACTCTTAACTGGTTCAGACACAGAGGATGTAAAGCATGAATATCACTCAAACAGGGGAGCCTCGGCTGATTAATTTCAATCATGCCCGATGAGTTGTCATAAAACAGCCTCTGATTAAAATGCTATTTTAAAAAAGGACAATACGTACATTTGTCCCACCCAGCGTGATTTGAGAAGAGTCATTCTTCTTCATGAGGACAGAGAGAAGAGGCCTCTTCTAATAAAAGGCCTGACCCAGCCATTTTTCATATTATCTTTGTAATATCTAGCTATCTTTGATAACCAGCTACCCCATTTGCTAATTAAAAATAATGAACCTTTTAATCTAATCAGCCGTCAATTAAACACTGCTGATCTATCCAAAGACCAGCGTTTCACGCCAGGTGGCAGCAGCCAATCAAGCTTGCTGATCATGAAAAAAAGCTAAGAGTTGAAGATGGTTAATATTTATTTGGATATTAGGTCATCAGAAGACCTCTAGGCCTTCTGAAAACTGGAGTAGAAGGTTGAAAAATAAAGCTTCATGCAATAAAGAATATTTATAGCTCTGGGTTGAAATGAGGGGTCCTTGGTGCTCACTGAGCATGATTGTTTTCTTAGACATTTCATTACCCAACTAGGTAACATCATCAGTGCTAGAAGGGCATGGGTTTTGCAAACTGATGTTATCTAGTATGGTGATAAGATGTCTGCAAGAAAACAAGCAATGTTAGAGAACACCAAGGACCTTCTCACAATACAAAGCCAACTCCATGGTATTACTCCAACAAAACCTACATAGCCAGCCTCATGAAGTCGAGCTTGATATAAAATA
This sequence comes from Coluber constrictor foxii, assembly GCA_038048745.1. Taxonomy (NCBI): domain Eukaryota; kingdom Metazoa; phylum Chordata; class Lepidosauria; order Squamata; family Colubridae; genus Coluber; species Coluber constrictor. The sequence continues at coordinate 340,466,044 of CM075958.1, forward strand.
AAAGTAACTAATATGCCTGGAACTCGTATTTTTAGAACAGTTTGTAATAAAATAAAGTTTATATTTCTTTCTACTTGTGGGTTGCCATGTTTGGTTGATGCATTATTAGTAAGAGGTTTGGATAGCAGTGGTACAGTACATTAAATAAATTACAAGCAGTCCTCACTCAACAACCATTCATTCAGCGACTGTTCAAAGTTATGATAAATAAATAAAGTTTATTTATTAAATTTGTTTGCTGCTCATCTCACATGGAAATTGTGATTGTGCTGCTTAACAAAGGTAGTACTGGTAGTCCTCAACTTATGACCACAATGGAGCCCCAAGTTTCTGCTGCTAAGCAAGACAGTTGCTAAGTGAGTTGTGATCCATTTTATGATTCTTTTTATCACAGCTGTTAAGTGAATCACAACAGTTGTTAAGTGAATCACACTGTCGTAAAGCGAATCAAGTTCCCCCATTGACTCTGCTTGTTGGAAGCTGACTGGGAAGTTACAAATAGCAACAGCACTTAGACATATACACCACTTCACCGTGCTTTATAGGCCTCTCTCAGTGGTTTTACAGAGTCAGTATATTGCCGCCAACAATTTGGGTCCTCATTTTACCCACCTCTGAAAGATAGAAGGCTGAGTCAACTTTGAGCCTGGTGAGATTCGAACTGCCAAATTGCAGGCAGCCAGAAGTCAGCAGAAGTAGCCTGCAGTACTGCATTCTAACCACTGCGCCATCACAGATCTTAAGTGCTCTTAATAGCACTTAAGACTTATATACCACTTTGTAATGCTTTACATATGACACGTGGATGATCATCATTTGTAATATATGGTCTTGGGACAGAGCGAGTGTCATTAATACATGTCAGCTGTCAAGCACCTGAATTTTGATCGTGTAACCTTGGGGATGCCACAACGGCCATGTGAAAACTGGCCATGAGTCACTTTTTTTCAGTGCCATTCACTTAATAGATGGTTTTAAGTCAAGGACTACCTGTAATTAAAATCATTTATTTATTTATTTATTATATTTCTATACCGCCTTTCTCCCACAGGACTCAAGGCGGTGTACAGTCAAGAAAAAATAAAAGATACATAAACATCATAAAATTGATAATTAAAATTATAGCAAAGTTTAACCCAAATTAAATAAAACCCAGAATTATATAATATTTTAATCATTCCCAGTTAACATGCTTAGCCCCGCCTGATTGAACATCAGGGTCTTGAGGGCAGAGCGGAAAGCACGGAGATTAGGGATGTTTCGTATATCAGGGGGCAGTTCATTCCAAAGGGTTGGAGCCCTTACAGAGAAGGCACTCGCCCTGGGAGTCGCCAGTTGGCATAATTTGACTGACGGTACCCTGAGTAGTCCCTCCCTGTGAGAAGGAACTGTCATGGCTGTTGCAGAGCATTGCTAAAAATTTATGGAGATTCTCAGTCATCCAGGTCGTTTGTCCCAAAGGTACTTTTTCAGGAGACAACTGGACTTTCTGTTTTTTCCTTGAAGACGTTTTGCTTCTCATCCAAGAAGCTTCTTCAGCTCTGGCTGGATGGCGGGGAATGGAACAAGCTATGCACTTTGAGAAAAACACCCTTTGAATGGTGTGGGAGTATGAACGGATTTCCTGAAAAATTGCAGAGTGCAGGAACCATTTGCACTACTCAGGTGACCCTGAGGACACAGATAAACCTCCAAGTGGCCTCAAGGACTCTCTAAAAAGATGCAAATGACCAACTGTCTGCAGGGAATATAAATCCTTCCATTCCTCACCATCCAGTCAGAGCTGAAGAAGATTCTTGGATGAGAAGTGAAATGTCTTCAAAGAAAAAACAAGGAAGTCCAGCTGCCTCCTGAAAAAGCACCTTTCGGACAACCTGGATGACTGAGAATCTCCATAGAGTCTTACTACTCTCATACTAATGGATATCCCCAGGGAATTTCCCAGGAATGGCTATTTTAATTCTGTTGGTGTGCTGTGACGCTTTCTCTCATAGCAGAACACCATAACTCCAAAACCCATCACCGCCCTTTCAACTGCCCCGTCCCTATAGCTCCTTGGGGGTAATGTAGTTCCAGCCACAGTCCCCAATGCTTTCCCTTTCATACCCAAAGGTGTTCATTTTCAAGAGGCAACTGGATTTTGTTTTTTTCTTTTGAAGACATTTCACTTCTCATCCAAGAAGCTTCTTCACCTCTGACTGGATGGCAGGGAATGGAAGGGTTTATATTCCTTGCGGACAAATTTGCAAATTTCCAGCCGTCTGCAAGGAATGCCACTATCCAGTCAAGAGCTGAAGAAGCTTCTTGGGATGAGAAGCGAAGGAAGTCTAGTTGCCTTTTGAAAAAAAGCACTTTTGGGACAACCAGGACCTGGATGACTGAGAATTTCTACAGACTTTTAGCTGTACAATTTGAGATAAACACCCTTTGAATGGCGTGGGAGTAGGAATGGATTTCCAGAGGAAAAATTGCAGGCTACAGGAACCATTTGCACTACTCAGGTGACCCTCAGGACACAGGTAAACCTCCAAGTGGCCTCAAGGACTGTCTAAAAGGATGCAGATGACCAGCTGTCTTGCAAGGAGTATAAATCCTTTCATTCCCCACCATCCAGCCAGAACTGAAGAAGCTTCACGGAGGAGAAGCAAAACGTCTTCAGAGAAATGTCTATGGAGATGCTCAGTCATCTAAGTCATGGTTGTCTCACAGGTGCATTTTTTTCAAGAGGCAACTGGACTTCCTTCTTTTTCTTTGAAGACATTTCGCTTCTCTTCCAAGAAGCTTCTTCAGCTCTGACTTGGATGGCGGGGAACAGAAGGATTTATATTCCTTGCAGACAAATTTGCAAATTTCCAACTGCCTGCAAGGAATGCCACTATCCAGTCAGAGCTGAAGAAGCTTCTTGGGATGAGAAGTGAAACGTCTTCAGAGAAAAACCAAGAAAGTCCAGTTGCCTCTGGGGAGGGGGGGGGTGGGGAGAAACACCTTTGGGACAACCCTGACCTGGATGATTGAGAATCTTCATAGACATTTCCTTTCCACACGTACCCATCGCCTCTCCGACTCTCACGACTTTATCCACCCTTTGCTCAAGTGCACCAGCATGCCTACCATCCCTGTCCCAATGTTCCTTTTTACTTGTATTCTTTTCAGGTATTCAAATTATGTTTATACTTTTATCTGTTATCTTATATGTGCTAGATAAAATAAAATAAATAAATAAAATTTATTTATGAGCCTGAGTAGCTTAGGGGAGTAATGCCTCCTACAAAGGCAGCATTTAAGATCCAGCTGCTGCAATTACTTGTGAGTTCAATCCCAGGCAGGCTCAAGGTCGACTCAGCCTTCCATCCTTTATAAGGTGGGTAAATTGAGGACACAGTTTGTTGGGGGCAATAAGCTGACTTTGTATAAATATAAATATACAAAAGTATGAAGGCTATTGCTTAGCGCACTGTAAGCCGCCCTGAGTCTCCGGAGAAGGGTGGCATATAAATCAAATTAAAATAATAATAATAATAATAAAATAAAATAATAAAATAAAATAAAATAATAAATAAAATAAATAACATAATAAATAAAATAAATAAAATAAATAAATTAAATAAAGTGGGAAGGCACCGACCTCTCCTAGAGTCAAGATACGGGTTTTCAGCCCATAGAGTGGGGGCAGAGTTCGAAACAGGCGCCCCCCCCCCCCTCCGTCCCAGCTCTCTCACACAGGACACGTGTACAGAGGCAACGTCGGAAAGCCACGTGGAAACACAACACCCCCCCCCTCCAAATTCTCAACCCAACCCCTTTAAGAGTCTTAGAAGCCAAACCCAGCTCGGGGGCTTCCGCACCGGCCCCGTAGGCGAGCCCTCACCCTCCTCGGGGTCGTCCTCCGGATCAGGCTGGGCGCGGGGCAGCGGGTTGAGGAGACGCTCCAACTCCGCCGCTAAGGGCGCCGCCATCTTGTCCCGTCAGGAGGAGGAGGAGGAGGCGGTGATTGGGGCAGCGCGAAGGGCGGTGCCTCTCTCCACGGAAACGGTGGTGGGCGGAGCCTCGAGGCCCCGCCTTGCCCGGGGTCTGGCGCGCGCGCCTGTACTATACGGACGCTGCAGCCTTTTATTTATTAGTTTGATTTAAACTTTTGAATAAAACGGGTCGCCTCTTAATATGTTTTTTACGGCAGTTTTTTATGGAATGCATTTTCCGGGTCTTCGCTGGTAAGAGGATTAAAGCGAACAACAGTGGAACAACTTGCCTGCAGAAGCTGTGAATGCTCCAATACTGGAAGTTTTTAAGATGATGTTGGATAAGGGGCGTGCATAAGTGCACCAGTGTGCCTACCGTCCCTGTCCTAATATATATATATTTTTTAATTAGATTTATATGCCGCCCTTCTCCGGAGACTCAGGGCGGCTTACAATGCGCTAAGCAACAGCCTTCATACTTTTGTATATTTTTTTATACAAAGTCAACTTACTACCCACACAAACTGGGTCCTCAATTTACCTACCTTAGAAAGGATGGAAGGCTGAGTCAACCTTGAGCCTCGAACTTGCAATAATTGCAGACAGCTGAATGTTAATAACAGGCTACTTAAGCCTGCTGAGCTATCTGAGGCTCTTTTTACTAAAGATTTATAAAATATTCCTTTCTACTTACTCTTTTCGTGTATGTATGTACTTTTTTCATGTATTAAAATTATGTACTTTTATTAGTCCTTTGGGAGTAGGGTGGTATATAAATGTGAATAATAAATAAATAAATAATATATTAAATTATATACTTTTACCTCTTATCTCATATATCTTTGACAGATAAACTTTTGATTATGATTATGATAACCATTTGTCTTAAGTGGTGGAGAGTTTCCTGCCTAAGCAGGGGGTTGGACTAGAAGACCTCCAAGGTCCCTTCCAACTCTGTTATTCTAAAGCCATCTTTGGCGGAGGCCTTCAATTACAGAGTGTTCTGGAGTACTGGGATTTGTAAAGCATGGGGTAGATTGCTGGAGGCAAAAAGGCACAATGGTGGAGAAGCAGCAACTCCAGGAATGGGGTGTAAAGAACGGAAAGGAAAACACTCATGTCAAGGCTGCTTTTTATACAGGTAGTCCTCAGCTTACAACAGTTCATTTAGGGACTGTTCAAAGTTTACAACAGCACTGAAAAAAGTGACTTAGGACTGTTTTTCACACTTAACGACCATCGCAGCATCCTGGTGTGGTCATGTGATCAACATTCTGAGGCTTGGCTAACTGATTCATATTTACGACAGTTGCAGTGTCCCCGGGGTCATGTGATTGCCTTTTGCGACCTTCTGACAAGCAAAGTCAACGGGAGAAGCCAAAGTCACTTAACAATGGGGTTACTGTTTTAACAACTGTAGGGATTCACTTAACAACTGTGGCAAGGAAGGTTGTAAAATGGGGCAAAGCTCACTTCAGAAATATCTCGCTTAGCAACCTAAATGTTGGGCTCAATTGTGGTCGTAGGTCGAGATACATTTCTGAATGGGCATGTCATTGCTACTTCCTTCTGCAGCCTTGTTCCTATGTCTGTTTGGGTTGCATATATGTTGGATAAGTTGGCTGCCTTATTTCTAAAAAATAATAAGGGCAGAAAATAAATAGTTTCCATTGGGTGATCTTGCATACATTTGAATCCTGGATTGCTGGCTTAACGGTTCTGTTTTAATCTTACACTGATTACCCAGTTTTATTTATTTATTTAGAAAACTTACATGGCCTCTCAATTCACTCTGTGAAGTGACCCGGAACAGTTTATAAAGATAAAAGCCGAATACAAAGTCCAGTAAACACCACTCCCAATCCCTTGGCGACAAAACCCTGATAAATCATTTGATGGGTTCCATATCTACTCATTGGCAGAACTGTGTCTTCAGGCCTTGGGAAAGAGAGGCAAGAGTGGGAGCTTAATCTTATCTCCACAGCAGGGGTGAAATCCAATTTTTTTTTACTACCGATTCTGTGGGTGTTGCTTGGTGGGCATGGTATGGCTTGGTGGGCGTGGCAGGGGAAGGATACTGCAAAATCTCCATTCCCACTCTACTCTGGGGCCAGCCAGAGGTGGTATTTGCTGGTTCTCTGAACTAATCAAAATTTCCACTACCAGTTCTCCAGAACCTGCTGGATTTCACCCCTGTTCCACAGGGATGATGTTTCACAGGGAGGGAGTAGTCATGGAGAAGACCCTTGTTCTTGGACCCTCAAAATGGATCTCTTTAAGAGTGGAGACCCGTAGCATTCCCTGCCTCCCTGTTCTGATGGGTCCAGTAGACTGGGAAATATAGTCCGAATAGCCGTTGTCTGAGTTGAAAGGTCATCAAGGATTTTTAAAAATAAATAACCAAAAGTTTCTTACTGGCCCAGAATCATTCAACATATGTGTACCTTGCTCAATAGTAGTAACTGTGAGAGAGATCTTGGAGTCCTAGTGGACAACCACTTAAATATGAGCCAGCCGTGTGCAGCAGCTGCCAAAAAAGCCAACACAGTTCTAGGCTGCATAAACAGAGGGATAGAATCAAGATCACGTGAAGTGTTAATACCACTTTATAAGGCCTTGGTAAGGCCACACTTGAAGACTGCATTCAGTTTTGGTCGCCACGATGTAAAAAAGATGTTGAGACTCTGGAAAGAGTGCAAAGAAGAGCAACAAGGATGATGAGGGGACTGGAGGCTAAAACATGAACAGTTGCAGGAACTGAGTATGTCTTGTTTAATGAAAAGAAGGACTAGGGGAGACATGATAGCAGTCTTCCAATATCTCAGGGGCTGCCACAAAGAAGAGGGAGTCAATCTATTCTCCAAAGCACCTGAGGGCAGGACAAGACGCAAAGGGTGGAAACTAATCAAAGAGAGAAGCAACTTAGAACTAAGGAGAAATTTCCTGACAGTGAGAACAATTAATCAGTGGAACAACTTGCCTCCAGAAGTTGTGAATGCTCCAACACTGGAAGTTTTTAAGAAGATGTTGGACAACCCTTTGTCTGAAGTGGTGTAGGATTTCCTGCCTAAGCAGGGGGTTGGACTAGAAGACCTCCAAGGTCCCTTCCAGTTCTGTTACTGCTGTTCTGTTCCGTTCCATTCTATTCTTGATAAACATCTCTACAAATCTGAGACATGTGGACAAACCTGAAATAAATTAGCAAGGCCATTCCAAATGGTACAGGGTCTCCTGCTTGTGCAGGGGTTGTATTAGAAGAGATCCCTTCCATTTATTACAATTATTATTCTTGTAATTCTGTATGGAAAGGAAGGGGTTTGAAGGGCAGATTTGGGACTGATAGATCAGAGACTAAACCAACATGATGGATTGGGGGATCAAAAGCTTATAGGACCCTGAGACTGTCTCCATTAGTCTTTAGGATTCATCTTTATCCCTCCCATCAAAAACAGAATGGCTGCTGTCCCACAACAGTCTCAGCTCTATTGACTATGTCTTCTCCCAATTGTGAGTCAAATGTAGTCAAAGCACCTCCATCCATTCCATACTCAACTGGGAGATTCTTGAATTCAGAACTACAAACTGTGCAGAAGTTGAAACAATCTTAAAGAGCCGGAATGCTGGGGAACATCTTATCTCTTGAAAAGCAAGACAGTTTAGAGAGGTGAGCGTGTACAGTACATGTAGTCCTCGATCTGAATCCACCATTGGGGCTGGAATGGATCTTATTGGAAAACAAGGTCAATATATTGACCGACATAAAATTTGCATTTCTACATGCCCCTCAAGAGTACTGCTTTTCTTTTTTCTGATCTAGAAAAGCAGTAAATATTATGGCAAGGCATGTTGGATGGGAATCACTCTCCAATTCAATTTAAATTTTTTGCCAAATGTGGGAGAGATTTATTCAGAAATAAGCTCCTTGCTATGCCAAGGGGACCAACCCCTTTCCTCATTTATTTAACCATTTAAACCGCCAGATTCCCAATGACTCTGGGCAACTGATTGTCTAAAAAGTTTTTTTTTTAATTACAGAGATCACAAAACTAAAATCATAACTGCCCCAAAAGTATATAGAGCAAGGGTGCCCAACCATGGCAACTTTAAGTCCTGTGGACTTCAACTCCCAGAATTCCTCAGCCATCCCTGCCCATGAGAAATTGACATCCTGTTGTTATTTGTGATAGATCATAGCCTCCTTTGCTGCAGTTAGGAGAGTCCAAGAGTAACCATGATTGCTGGATTGATACACAAACAGCCACAGACACCGTAATCCTAAGGCAGTGTTGATCAGAGAAGCAATGACAGAGAGGCATCAGTAGAGGAGGTTGATATAAACATAATAGCATCACTACATGTAATCCAAGCTCCACCCCTTTTAATGAGCATGCAAAGCTCCTCCCCTTTTAAAATCCAGATGCATAAAAGGGGCAGGGCTTTGTTGATTTGTCTATCTTGGCCGATTGGACCACCCTCATGGGCACACCTGGAATGAAGTATATGCATTGATTCCAGGGGCAGATTCCAAACCCTGTTGTTACCGGTTTGCTCGTGCGTGTGGCACTTCTGCACATGCGCAGAACTTTGCGCATGCACAGAAGCGACCAGGTGGGCAGAGTCTCCTGCCGCCGCTACGGGTTTGCCCAATCTGCGTGAACTGGTAGCAACCCATCTGATCTGTCCCCCCCCTTCAGAGACCCACAAAAACACAGCCAGCCGAGGGTTAATAATCACTTGGCACACTCCGCAGTTCTTATCTCAACCTTGGCAGCGATATGCACACCGTCTGCCAAGGACTTTATTGGTTTACACAAACAAGAAAATCTCCTACGTAGCTTTGCCGTTCATCTAGCTTCCAAGACTACGAGGTTGTTCCGTTTGTTTAGCTTTGTTCGTCACGAACTTCGTGACCCACCGTACTGTCTTATATACATATGCTTCTGGGTGTGGTCCAGTGAGTCATTGATCCTGTGACTCCAATCCAATGACTCAGGATTTTCTCATACGCCTCAGCTGCAGTACCCTTTTCTCTCGCCTTCTTTGGCGTGCGTCCAGGAATGACGTCTCTCCCTCACTCTCATCTGAGACACCTGTTTCCCCACTACTTGGCTCTCTTTCAGCTGGCACCTGAGCCGGTGCCAGAGGGGGAGGGCTGGGAGATCTGGCTGGCTCCTCTTCCTCCTGCTCAGAGCTGCCTTCCTCCAAAGGGATAGGCTCAGAGGACGGGGCCACAACACCATCACTGACTGACTCCCATATGCACATAGAGATCTGTGCATGCACATGTTGATTGTACACTTGCAGTTCTTTGCTGAGGAATTTGGGAAGATGCTGTGGGATGTCCCATAAAATGGCTTCCAAAAAGGAGGGGGTGATTATGATTTCTTCACAAAATGGCTGCCATGCTAAGCACCAAAAGGCATGCTGGCTTTTTCCAGCAGGCCCAGCAATCATCTTTACCACATCCAATTATTTTTGCCTTCCCCATTTCCAGGCAAGGGACAAAGTTGCGCACACACTACTGGGAAAGGAACCAGGAACCGGTTATTATTTTCTAAGAAAGCCTGTATGGGGCCTGTATGGAGTTGAGCAGAGTTGATACAGATTATTGTAAATCGCGCTTCTCTTTTTCAGACCTATGGTTTCTAGGCTGCAAAAATGTGGATCACCACTAGGGAGTGGCAAAGTCATGTTTTAGGGCAGGGGTGGGGCACAATGGCCATTTTATCACTTGTGGACTTCAACTCCCAGAATTCCTGAGCCAGCCATGCTGGCTCAAGTATTCTGGGAGTTGAAGTCCACAAGGGGCCACAGTTTGGTTTTAGAGGTTTGGATTTTTTGCAGTCATGATCTGGCCAGTCCAGTTGCATGGCACATGGTACCATCTTTGAAAACCTTAACAACTGTGGCAAACAAGATCGTAAAATGGGGCAAAGCTCACTTAGCAAATGTCTCATTTAGCAACAGAAATTTGGGGCTCAATTGTGGTCGTATGTTGAGGACTATCTGTATTTATTCAAGCTTTCCCTCACCACAACCTCACCCACTGAGTTTCCATGGATGGGGCTCAGTTTTGTTTTAGGCATTAGAGGTCCAACCTTGCCTTTGAAGGTGTACCCAGAACCAATCAAATCCAATATTGGCCATAGAAATCCATTTATACCAGATCTTACCGCAGGGATGGCTCACTTGTTAGAAATCTGGAACATATTTAATTTCATGTCTTTAACACCTTCAGAAGGTGGAAACTGCTGATTTTTTAAATCAATATTTGCAGTTGTAAATACTAAGAGAAGACTTTTTTTAGGTTTCCCTTCAAAATTTCACAAAGTTGTCCATCGTCACATTCCAGCTGAGTGTGATGGAAAATGATCAAAAAAATCAAACTCAGCTTTGGATTGTCTTGAAAGCTGCTTTTAGATTCTTACCGAAATTTGAAGGAGAACCAATGATGTAAAACAGTGTTTTTCAAACTTAGTACCTTTAAAAAAGTGTGGAATTTATTTATCAGCTGACTGGGGAATTCTGGGAGTTGAAGTCCACACATCATAAAGCACGTTGGTTGAGGAATTCTGGGAGTAGAATTCCACCCTAAACAGAGGAACTCTGAGAACTGAAGTCCATACATCAGAGTTGCAAAGCTTGAGAAACAACTCTGTAGCAAATTCCCTAAAATAATTCCACATTTTTTTTAAACCTATTTGTTTTGGATAGTCTCACCGTAACCTTGTTGAAAGCACTGAATGAAACACGGCTTATCTAAATATCAGATTTTCTAGTTTTATTAAAAATTCACAAATTCTTTTAATCCAACTTTCCCCCCCTTTCATACAGTGAATGGTCTAATATGCACTGGAGGTCACACGAGCTTAGTTTTATTTGAACAATAAAAGACCTATGAGAAATTTAATATATAAAGAAAAAAAAAGTAGCAGCTGTTGACTGCATATTTGATCATAAAATTTAAATATTTTGGACTTTCTTTTAAAGACACAAAAATAAAACCTGTGGGGTCTATATAAGTCATATTAACAATTCCATTAATGTTCAACAGGACTAAACATTAGCAAAGATGTTAATTCCCCCCCAATTAAGCTTGTAACACTTGGTTTAAAAGATTTTCCTGGCCTGTTGGGTAGCTACACCCAAGTATTTTGTGCTATAGAATTGTTTATTTGGCAACCATCTGTTTTTTTTTTAAAGGTATGTCTTCTTTTGTCTTGTGTAAACACCATTTCAACAAACTAGCAGAGTGAATCATAAGCCCTGTAATGTCCTATTACATCTACAGGGTGGGTGGGGAGAAATCAAAGGAAAAATAAATCAAAGATGAAACGATTTTGGTTGATTGCTCAAAATACTTTGCTTTTGAACAAGAGGTTCTAAAACAGGATTATTATTATTTTTTGTAAAACATTGAGCTCCTGAATTTTAACATTCGACGTAAACAGTTGACTGTTTTTTTTTTCCTAGTTCCATAGAGTCTTTATTTGTTATTTGTTTAGCTTTTATTTTATTTTTTTTGTGAAGGTAGAACACTTTATTCATTTTTTTCAAGTCATTCTTTTTAAACATAAAAGCCAAAGAGGACTTCTGTCTTTTGAGGATTATTGGTGTCTGTTGCTCGGAGAAGGTAGAAAGTTGATACTGAGGGCTAACATTTAAATATTTGTTACTCTGGTCACCCCGCCCGCCCCCCAAAAACCAAAAATCCCTTCCCAAAATAACAATAAAATAAACTACATTTTGTCTGCCTGAGAAGCATTTCAGAGGCTTGAAAAGTCTTGTCACGGTGAACTGCGTTAAACTTTCAGAGGCAAAATTAACAAGCAATAAAACCATAAATTTTAAAATTGCTAGAATTCTTTTAAGCTGTTTGTTTTTCCCTTTTTCTTCTTCTTCTTCTTCTTCTTCTGGACCTTGGCTTGCTTTTGTTTTTTCAGTACTAGTTTCTTTTTTTCCTGATGGAAGATTATTCCTCTCCATTCCTAGAAGGATCCTACGTGCCGTGAGCATCCAAGGACATGCCATCCCATAATATATATTGCAGTATCGAAACACTTCACGAGTGTCTTTTTCACTCCGTATAAAAGGGGAAAAAAAGAGCAGTCTTCCTTCGTTCTGTTGTGTTAAGATTGTCCCCCAGTTTATAGCAAAATTTCCCTGGGCTCTGAATAATTCAATTAATTCCCAAGAATTAAGCCAAATGAGGAAGAAAAAAAGAGAGTGAAAATAAATGCAGGGCAGAATGGGGGTGGGGTGGGGGAAATGTCTATTTCTTGGAACTCATTTCTATACATCTCGGTATATGCAGGATGAAAATTGCCTGACCCATGCCTTCCAAACAAAGTTCCAGGTATTTTAAAGCTACCATACAACAGCCTCATTCATTTCCGGTGGATGCGACAAGTGGTTACCGTAGTTACCACCTCCGTTGACCGATATGGATGAAAATGGAGGGCTTGGTCCAAAGACTTCTGCTGACATGGAGTGCAAGGAGCCAGGTAAATTGGGTTCTGGACTAGGTGAGTCTCCGGGAGGGTGAGACATGATGTCTGTGAAACGCTGAGCTTCGCTGGAAGGGTGATGTCCAGGTAAAGGATGGTCCATCCCCCCAAGTGGGGTCCCTGATGGTCCTGAGGAAGGTACGAAGGGGAGATCCACTGGGGTTTGCGCTTGGGAAGATGGAGGTCCTTGTGGGAAAAAATCATAATTGCTTCCGGGTCCATAATATTCACTCTGATAATCTAGTGAATGGAGAAAAGAAGGGAAAGGAAGAGATTAAGTTATTAAATTTATACAGTCGCCCAACTCATGGTGACTCTGGGTGGCATACAGAAATAAAACCCTAATACAAACCCCAATACAGGGAGTCCTCAACTTATGACCATAATTGAGCCCCAAATTTCTATTGCTAAGCACGTTAAGTGAATTTTAACCCATTTTATGACCTTTCTTGCCACAGTTGTTAAGTGAATCGCTGCAGTTATTCAGTTAGAAGCACGGTTGTTAAGTGAATCTGGCTTCCCCATTAACTTTGCTCGGCAGAACTTCGCAAAATGGTGGTCACGTGACCCCGTGGGACCCTGCAAACGTCATAACTATGAGCCAGTCGCCAAGCATTACAATTTTGATCATGTGACCATTGGGATGCTGCAACGGTCATAAGTGTGAAAAATAGCAATAATATTTAGACTTATATACTGCTTCACAATGCTTTACAACCTTCTCTAAGCAGTTTACAGAGTCTTCCTATTGCCCCCAGCAATCTGGGTCCTCATTTGACCGACCTGAAGTCAACCTTGAGCCTGGTGAGATTCGAAGTGCCGAACTGCAGACAGCCGGCAGTCAGTAGAAGTAGCCTGCAGTACTGCATTCTAACCACGGCGCCACCGCGGCTCATAAGTTATGAAAAATGATCATAATTTAACTTTTTTTCAGGGCCGTTGTCACTTTGAACGGTCATTAAATGAACTGTTGTAAATTGAGGATAATCTGGACAGCCTCACCCTGGTACCTAAAAGCTGCTATCCATCCATTTTTGTTTCCATTGTTCCCTGCTCTTCCCAGTGCAAATTGGGGGAGGGGGGGAATCGCAACAAAAGGGAAGAGAGCCGAAGGTCAGAACTGTGAAATCCAATCTCTTGGCTGCCATCCAGGGGTGAAATGCTCCCGGTTCGGACCTGATCACCTGATCCGGTAGCGATGGCAGAGGATGGTTCGGAGAACCAGTAGCAAAAATCCCTGCACACCCCCCATGCCGAAAAAATGCTTTTCAAAGTTAAAAAAAAAAGCCTCTAATGATTGCGTGGCTCAGCTGAGATCGTCAGAGGCTTTTAAAGGCATTTTTCCCTCTACCGAAAAGGGTGTAGAAAAGAAATGCCTTTCAAAGCCTCTGACGATCCCAGCTGAGTTGCCTGATCGTCAGAGGCTTTTAAAAGCATTTTTTTCTGCAACCTCTTAAGGTTGTAGAAAAAATACTTTTAAAAGTAAAAAAAAAGAAGTTGGCCACGCCCATCCAGTCACATTACCCCCCCCACCAAGCTACGCCCACAGAACTGTTAGTAACAAATTTTACATTTCACCACTGCTTCCATCCCGTCTTGATGTCTCATCCATTCCTAGTGAACCAATCCTGCACGCTTTACTCACCTCCATAGAAAGAAAATGGCCCGTTGGGAATGAGTTCGCCTGGCTCCAAACGGTCCACCAGAGGTCTCATGCGGCGGGGGCTGCGGAAAAACGCGTGCCTGCGGGCACCGAGTGCGCTCAGCTGTTTCATGCGCCTTTCCTTAGAACGCCGGTTCTGAAACCAAACCTGCCATGAAAGAAGGAGAAAAGAAAACTGTCAGTCTGAGAAAAAGTCAGTCCCGTTTTTTTTCCCCCTGGCAATTGGAAAACAACCAGAGATCATAAAATGCGCCATGATCAATACGAATTGCAGATAGAAACCAAGGCGCAGGTACATCATTGCAAGAATGAGAGGTTCGAAATTGCTATTTCTTGTTTCAAGCAGGACTGCAGCTGCTAGGATTCTTGGCTTTTAAACTTTTCTTCGGTAAAGACGGATCAAAAGTTCTTGGATTCTTGGAAAGTAAAATTGTACGAAGAAAAGCAAGGAGACTAGGATCCTCAAATAATGTTGTTCTTTCATTTTCTCCCAAACTAGCATTAATGCATTCCTTATGTAATGTCTTTCAAAATATCCATGTATTGTCGTGACCGAGGCCCACGTAAGTTATTACCAAACACAATTCAGTCCTGAACAAACTTATTTTATTAAAAGAGCTGAGAATTAATTCATTCTCAGCCTAGTCCAAAACAAAATTCTTCATAACCAATCCGTCGGCCTTATCGCCAACCTCTGATGTCTTTGGCAACCTGCCAAAGGCTTTTCTTGGCAAAACCCCCACAAAGTTCAAGAGACGCTGACAAGAAGCACTAGAATCAATGTTGCTTTTCTACAAAAAACCCAACCGCTCATTGCTGCTCTTTTAAGCCTTATGGGAGGGGCCAATCATCTCCTGGCCTTACTCCCAAGTCGTCCTTTTTGCTTCAGCTGCTCTTGCCTTTTGGCAGCTCTTCACATGCGTGCACTAGGGACAAGCTCCTCCTGTTCCTCTGCCTCTTTGCTGTCTGCCTCTGGAGGCTCCGGAGTCCACGCATCTCTCCCGGATGGCCCTGGCCCCATCTCTGCCTCAGATGCAGAGCCCTTGTCCGAGCCTTCCCCAGACTCTAGGACTGGCCCATTGTCCTCCCCAGTCTCCTCACTGTCTGACTCCACTGCCAGGTCCGCAGGCTGCTGGCGGACCACAACATGTATCTTATTTTTCCCATACCACAAGAAAGCACGCCATACCAACCTAACCGAGTATCCAAACCGGAACGTGTGCGCGCACCAGAGCCCCAGAAACCTGAGGATCAGCTGGCCAGCACGCGCATGTTAACAGGCTAGCTGGTCGTCAGGTTTCCGGGGTTCCAGCATACGCAAAGATCAGCTGGCCAGCATGAAAGCGCATACCAGAAACCAGAATAGCAGCTGGCGATGGCGCACTTGCCCACAGAGAGGCCTCTGTGTGCCACTTCTGGAACGTTTGCCATAGGTTTGCCATCATGGCAATAAACAATACCGCAATCGAGGAACCACTAAGAACACTCCCGCCAATTCTGACAGGGCAACCCACTTGTATGCGTAGTCCTCGACCTACGACCACAATTGAGCCAAAAAATTTTTGTTGGTGAGTGAGGTGTTTGTTACGTCAGTTTTTCCTCATTTTACAATCTTTCTTGCCATGGTTGTTAAGTGAATCACTGCAGTTGCTAGCAACACGGTTGTTAAGTGAATCTGGCTTCCCCCTTGAATTTGTTTGCCAGTGTCAGAAAAGGTGATCACATGACCCCGAGAACACTGCAACTGTCATAAATACATGTCGGTTGTCAATCATCTGAATTTTGATGATGTGACCATGGGGATGCTGCAACGGCCATAAGTATGAAAACAATCATTAGTCACTTTTTTCAGTGCTGTTGTAGCTTTGATTGGTCGCTAAATAAATAAATAAATAAATAAATAAATAAATAAATAAATAAAGGGCCTGGTGGCTCAGCAGACTAAAAGCATTGTGATTAATACCAGCTGTCTGCAACTACTGTAAGTTCGAATCTCACCAGGCTCTAGGTTGACTCAGCCTTCCATCTTTTCTAAGGTAGGTAAATTGAGGACCCAGTCTGTGGGGGCAATAAGCTGACTTTGCATAAAAATATACAAAAGTATGAAGGTTATTGCTTAACACATTGTAAGATGCCCTGAGTTTCCGGAGAAGGGCAGCATATAAATCAAATTAAAAAAAAAATCACAGCACTATTGAGAGTGTCCTGACATACGGCATTCTCGCATGGTATGGGAGCAGTTCTGTAGCGGACAGAAAAGTTATACAGGGAATTATTAAAACTGCCCGGAATATCATCGGACTCCAGCTACCAGCCCTGGACAACTTCTTTGAATCTCGCTGTTTGAGGAAGTTTTTTATTTTTTATTTTTTAATTTGTTTTATATGCCGCCCTTCTCCGAAGACTCAGGGCGGCTTACAATGTGTTAAGCAATAGCCTTTATACTTTTGTATATTTATACAAAGTCAGCTTATTTCCCCCACAAAGTGGGTCCTCAATTTACCTACCTTAGAAAGGATGGAAGGCTGAGTCAACCTTGAGCCTGGTAAGATTCGAACTGGTGTAATTGCAGACAGCTGGATGTTAATTACGGTGCTTAGTCTGCAGAGCTATCCAGGCTCTGCATAACGTTCTCAGAGACTCTTCCCATCCCGCTTACCATCTTTTTGGACTGTTGCCTTCTGGTAGAAGATACAGAACAATTAAAACTCAGACCACACATTTTCTGAATAGTTTTTATCCCAGAGCTATAATTGCACTCAACCGTGAACTAAAGGGCCACCATCAGTGAGCTGTTGGACAGCATTACTTGGTCTGTTGTGTGGATGTTTGGGTGGTTTGGGGTGGGGAATTTGTGATGGGTGGGAGTGTGTCTGGGGATTGTTATGTGTGTTGGACCTGGTCTTTGGGTGTTAAGTGAATTTCGTTGTATGGGTATACTGTGTATACACGTACAATGACAATAAAGTTATCATTATTATTCAATGAATTGTTGTAAGTGGGAAACTACCTGTATATAAACAGAGTGCAAACCTCATTCCTTTCTAGCACTGATGATGTTACCTAGTTGGGTGATGAATCGTCTGCAAGAAAACAACCAACTCAGACAGCACTATGGACACACCCACACCCAGTTCAACCCTGAGCTACACATATTCTCTTCTGTTGGTCTTTAAAAGCGTTTAAAACATTAACAACCCATATTAAAGAAATATTCACTTTGGAGATATATTGGTTTTGGAAGTGAAATAGTTCACCTGCTGGAATTCTTAGACCTCAAAAAATTAGGATGATTTTCTAAAACATTAGGACGATTTTTGTTCTAATAGACTGTCTGGTAAATCTCTAAGGATGGGAGAGTTTCAGTTGATTTTTTTATTTGAACGACTCCTGAATCTGTTATCAGTCTGGGAAGCGATACACATGGTTTCCTTGATTAAGCCAAATTTTCTGGGTTGCGCAAGATAAACTTGTGTAACAAGAAGATAAACCATACACAAGCCTTTCAGATTGTCTAAGGTGCAAAACTAACTAGCTTTGTAGGGGTTGCTGCAGAGATTTCACTCCGACCCAGTTTATGTACATAGCTTGCCCTCCTTCCTGCAAAGAGCCCGCAGAATGCTTCTACGTTTCCAGACATTTTCTCATGTGGCACTCCAGGGAATCTATCAGGGAAAGTAAAGAACTTAAGAACCTAAAGCAGCAACTTTTCTTGCGTGCGGGACTGATTTTCCCGGGAGAATGCAGAATTCAGACCAGAGGTTTGCACGGTTTCTTGCTAATTAAAAAAATGGGGATAAAACGAAACTCCCATTCGTTGGCACTCAATTGCCTCCAAAACAGGCTTCTGTTTTTCTATGAAGAGCGGTTGCAGGAATTGGGTATGTCTAGTTTAATGAAAAGAAGGACTAGAGGTGACATGATAACAGTCTTCCAATATCTGAGGGGCTGCCACAAAGATACTAAAATACTAAAAAGCAGAGACATCACCCTGGCAACAAAATTGCGTATAGTCAAGGCGATGGTTTTCCCAGTTGCAATGGATGGCTGTGAAAGTTGGACCATAAGAAAGGCTGAGCGCCAAAGAATTGAGGCCTTTTGAACTCTGGTGCTGGAGAAGACTCCTGCGAGTCCCTTGGACTGCAAAGCGATCCAACCGGTCAGTCCTAGAGAAGATCAATCCTGACTGCTCTTTAGAAGGCCAGATCCTGAAGATGAAACTCAAATACTTTCGCCACCGAATGTAAAGGAAGGACTCACTGGAGAAGAGCCTAATGCTGGGAACGATTGAGGGCAAAAGAAGAAGATGACAGAGAAGGAGGTGGCTGGATGGAGTCACCGAAGCAGTAGGCATGAGCTTAAATGGACTCCAGAGGATGGTAGAGGACAGGAAGGCCTGGAGGAAAGTTGTCCATGGGGTCACAATGGGTCAGACATGACTTCACAACTAACGACAACCACCACAAAGAAGAGGGAGTCAAGCTATTCTCCAAAGCACCAGGACAAGAAACCATGGATGGAAACTAATCAAAGAGAGAAGCAACCTAAAAGTAAGGAGAAATTTCCTGGCAGTTAGAACAATTAATCAATGGAACAACTTGCCTCCAGAAGTTGTGAATACTCCAACACCGGACGTTTTTAAGAAGAGATCGGATAACCATTTGTCTGAAATGATATAGGATCTCCTGCTTGAGCGGGGGGTAAGACTAGACGACCTCAAAGGTCCCTTCCAGCTCTGTTATTCTGTATTTTCATTCTAAATTATAATGCAGTTGATCACGTTATAGTTACATGCGCTGCAGATTTATAAGTACAGAAAGAGAGAGAGAGAGAAAGAAAGAAAGAAAGAAAGAAAGAAAGAAAGAAAGAAAGAAAGAAAGAAAGAAAGAAAGAAAGAAAGAAAGAAAGAAAGAAGACACCATGATTATAAAGAAAGGACTTGAGTATAATCTATCTATATTAGTCCTGCACACTTCACCGTGTTTGCAATTCCACATCCCACAGCATCATAAATTTGTCGCTTTGTAGAATGAGATGGGTGGCATATAAATGAAATCAGTCAATCAATCAATAAAATTAAAATAAATCTGCCAAAATGCTAAGCAAATTGGATGCTACAGCTCCACCCCAAACCTACACAGGTTTAACCCTGATCTGCCATCTCTACATGTGTGCAAGCAAACTGTTTAATGGAGCAAAAATGTCATAAATTGTGCAATGCAAATGTTTGCCTAGTGCCCAAAATGTGGTCATGTGACCACAGGGGGCAGCAGAGCCAGGACGCAAGAACTTATGAATTTGGATTGTAAGTCATTTTTGGGGGGCCATCATAACTTCAAACAGCTGCTAAGAAGCCAATTGTAAGTCAAGGATGTCATGTAGAATCTTCTTCTTTTAATGACCCCATAATAATCCCTTGTGGGGTGGAGTCTGGGCAACCGAATGGAGCTGAGTGTTTACCGGCCGGATGCCCTTCCTGTTGCCAATGCAGTGTTATATTCAGCAGATATATGCTCAACGTGCCCAGAGAGAGAAATATTTGCCTCTACCTAGGATTGAACTCACAGCCTCCTGATTGTGAGAGCTCTACTTCTAGGCCATTGTACCACTCAAAGATGTCCTGTAGAATGTGATGAATGAATGAATGAATGAATGAATGAATGAATGAATGAATGAATGAATGAATGAATGAAATCTCCCCAACCTCTTAGCCACCATACCTGAGCTATACTGTCTGAGTTGAGGGAAGATCCAGTGAGTGGGTGATTACTGACCCAGTGGGTAGGGATCCTTTGAGCCCCATTTTGAGATCAGAGTCTCGGCTCCTGCAATTCATTTCTGGCCAAAGGCAGTTGGCTCATTAGAGATTGCTGGAACAGCCTAACCATTGCTACATTCATGCAGCAGCCATAAAGGGAGCTCTGTATCACCCCAAGGTTGGAAAATGCTATAAATCAGGAGTATGAAACTGCCTTTTGCATCTGTTTCTAAAATATTTCCCCGAGGCAGGACAAAAAGAAGGGGAAAGTTGGAACACCGAGTTCAGAGAGAAGAAGGTGGACTGCATCCATCAGGCCGAGATTAACTTCAATTTTTTAAAATACTGCTCCCCCGCTTTTCAAACAAGGTGGGGAGCCTTCTTGAAGAACCAAACCTGGATCTCTGCAGAAGGAACGGAAGAGATTGGGGGCTCCATCGCTGGAGGTTTTCAAAAAATAAACTGAACAAACTTTTGACCAGGATGGTATAAGGGTCTCCTGTCTAGAGCAGGGGATTGGACTAGAACAGGGGTCAGCAACCTGCAGCTCTGGAGCCGCATGTGGCTCTTTCACCCCTTTGCTGCAGCTCCCTGTCATTCAAAATATGTGTCACAACTGCCAATGTGCGACACCCAGCGGCACACGATTTATTGAGCTTTTCAACCTCCGGTAGGCCAACCATGGATAAATCCAAGAAAAGAAAAGTTTCAGAAGAAAACAGAATGTTTAATTCAACTACATATGCTAGTTTTGTGACTCAAAAAATAGTCAGGTATGGGAAGGGTTTTGTGGCTCCTGGTGTTTTCTTTTCTGTGGGAAACGGGTCGAAATGGCTCTTTCAGTATTGAAGGTTGCAGACCCCTGGACTAGAAGACCTCTGAGGTCCCTCTATGTTGTTGTTAGTTGCGAAGTCATGTCTGATCCACTGTAACCTCATGGACAACGTTCCTCCAGGCCTTCCTGTCCTCTACCATCCTCTGGAGTCCATTTAAGCTCACGCCGAGTGCTTCGGTGACTCCATCCAGCCACCTCATTCTCTGTCGTCCCTTTCTACTTTTGCCCTCAATCTTTCCCAGCTTTAGGCTCTTCTCCAGGGAGTCCTTCCTTCTCATTTAGTGGGCAAAGTATTTGAGTTCCATCTTCAGGACCTGGCCTTCTAAAGAGCAGTCAGGGTTGATCTTCTCTAGGACTGACCGGTTTGATCGCCTTGCAGTCCAAGGGACTTGCAGGAGTCTTCTCCA
Source organism: Coluber constrictor foxii (assembly GCA_038048745.1). NCBI lineage: Eukaryota > Metazoa > Chordata > Lepidosauria > Squamata > Colubridae > Coluber > Coluber constrictor. Next base: position 340,487,173 of record CM075958.1, read on the forward strand.
GCACCAGAGCTCAAAGGCCTCAATTCTTTGGCGCTCAGCCTTCCTTATGGTCCAACATTCACAGCCATCCATTGTAACTGGGACATTGAGACATTGCAGCTAGCTCTATGAGTCTATGTTAAAAGACATTATAATGTTTCACCTTTAATCTCCTTTGGCCTAAATCCCCACAGCAACAAATAGTTCAGTCTGCAAATTTCAAGCAGTTAGAGAGACTTTCACATCAACTCTTAACTGTTAAACTGTTTGCCAAACAAGCTTATCTGAGACGGTTAGACACCTTCCTTCCTGAATATACATTCATGCAACTTGAGAGGCTTGCTGGTTGTGTGTGCATTTGCGTACGCATAACCTTTCCTGCAAACTAAAGTGACTCTTGTTAGCTTATAGTTAAATACGTTGGACGTATCCAGAAAATGGGTTAACTCCATCATCACATCAAAAGGCTTCTGTGGACAGAGGAATTGGGTTAGCTTTTGATTGCGTTTAGAAGGTGAGAAAATTTCAGTTTTGTACCTTCCATGCATTCTCCCCCCCTTTCCTTTGCACAAAAGGGTCTTTGTATCACTAGATAATCCTAACATGGTGTGTGTGGGGGGGATTCTTTCAATCAGACCTTGGCTACTTGAAAGTACAAATTTTTTTTTTAAAAAAATTGATTTATATGCCGCCCTTCTCTGGAGACTCAGGGCGGCTTACAATGCGTTAAGCAATAGCCTTCATACTTTTGTATATTTATACAAAGTCAGCTTATTGCCCCCACAAACTGGGTCCTCAATTTACCTACCTTAGAAAGGATGGAAGGCTGAGTCAACCTTGAGCCTTCTGCTTCGTTTGGTTTAAGATTTGAATATTTCGCCCAAATTTTCAGAATCAAAGAATCAAGGAATTTTAGAATTTTAGAGATTCTAAAGCAGAGGTCTTCAAACTTTGCAGCTTTAAGACTTGTGGACTTCAACACCCAGGATTCTGGGAGTTGAAGTCCACAAATCTTAAAGTTGCCAAGTTTGGCAACCCCTGTTCTAAAGGGTCTACCATAGATAGAAAGTCCATCAACCATCCTCAGGAGATGACTGTCCAGCCTTAAAAAAAACAAAAACCACCAACTTCCAGAGAGGGAGAGTTGCAATCTCCATTTAGAACCATAGGCCTGGAAGAAACTTTGGAGGTATATCAAATGAAATTAGCGGAACTATTATCAGATGCCTAAAACCTACCCAGCATACTAAAAAGCAGAGACATCACTCTGCCAACAAAAGGGCGTATAGTCAAGGCTATGGCTTTCCCAGTTGCAATGTATGGCTGTGAAAGTTGGACCATAAGGAAGGCTAAGTGCCAAAGAATTGAGGCCTTTGAACTCTGGTGCTGGAGAAGACTCCTGCGAGTCCCTTGGACTGCAAGGCAATCCAACCGGTCAGTCCTAGAGGAGATCAACCCTGACTGCTCTTTAGAAGGCCAGATCCTGAAGAGGAAACTCAAAAACTTTGGCCACCGAATGAGAAGGAAGGACTCACTGGAGAAGAGCCTAATGCTGGGAAAGATTGAGGGCAAAAGAAGAAGGGGATGACAGAGAATGAGGTGGCTGGATAGAGTCACCAAAGCAGTAGGCGTGAGCTTAAATGGACTCCAGAGGATGGTAGAGGACAGGAAGGCCTGGAGGAATGTTGTCCATGGGGTTGCGATGGGTCGGACACGACTTTGCAACTAACAACAAAAAAAATTATATTGTATGTCAGATAGTATGCCTTATTTTAATTGGGATGCTTCCAACACATATAAACAAACAAAACTCCTGCCCAAGGAAGGATTCCTTATACCTTCCTGGACACATGTTGTTGTCCAATCTTTTCTTGCAAGCCTCCAGTGATGGAGCACCCATAACTCTTGAGAGGCAAGCTATTCCACTGATTAATCATTGTTGGGAAATTCCTCCTTATTTCCAGGTCGAATCTCCTTCTGATGAATTTCCACCCATGCTTTTTTCCTGCTTTGGAGAATAAATCTATTTCCACTTCCTCTGTGGCATTCCTTCAAGTATTGGGAGATGCCATCAGGTCTGCCCCTTTGTAAGGCTAAATCTACCTAGTTCTCTTAGCCAGTCATCCTACAATTTAGCCTCCAGCCCCTTTCCAGGTAGTCCTCGACTTACGACCACAATGGAGCCCAAAATTTATGCTGCTGAGAAATTTGTTAAGTGAGTTTTGCCCCATTGTACGGCTTTTCTTGCCACATCTGTTCAGTCAATCACTGCAGTTCTCAAGTTAGTAACTGTTGTGACCGAGGCCCAAGTAATGATTACCAAACACAATTCAGTCCTGAACAAACTTATTAAAACAGCTGAAAATTAATTCATTCTCAACTTAGTCCAAAACAAAATTCTTCATAACCAGTCCTACGGCCTCATCACCAACCTCTGATGTCTTTAGCAACCTGCCAAAGGCTTTTCTTGGCAAAAACACCCACGGGAATGAATGTTGCTTTTCTACAAAGAACCCAATGGTTCATTGCTGCTCTTTTAAGCCTACTGGGAGGGGCCAATCATCTCCTGGCCTTACTGCTGAGTCGTCCTTTTTGCTTCAGCTGCTCTTGCCTTCTGGCAGCTCTTCACATGCGTGCACTAGGAACACGCTCCTCTGTTCCTCTGCTGGCCGCCTCTGGAGGCTCTGGAGTCCGCGCATCGTTCCCAGATGGCCCTGGCCCCATCTCTGCCTCTGACGCAGAGCCCTCGTCCGAGCCTTCCCCTGACTCCAGGACTGGCCCATGTTCCTCCCCAGCCTCCTCACTGTCCAACTCCGCTGCCAGGCTGCTGGCGGACCACAACAGTAACCTGGTTGTTAAGTGAATCTGGCTTCCCCATTGACTTTGTTTATCAGAAGGTGATCACGTGACCCTGGGATACGGCAACCGCCATAAATGTGTCAGTTGTCAAGCATCTGAATGTAAATCACGTGAGGATGCTGCAAAGGTCATAACTGTGAAAAATTGTCATAAATCATTTTTTTCAGTGCCGTTGATACTTTGAATGGTCACTAAGTAAACTGTTGTAAAATGAGGACTACCTATATTTGTTTGGATTCAGCCACTTGTGTTTGATTAAATAAACCTTGACGAACAGGCCATTGCTTAGCATAATCCATGTATCCATTCAACTGCATTTGTGCATTCACTACATCATCTTTTATGGAATCAACCACATTTTCTGCATTCGTAGGGCACACTGAGACGTAATCGGGGTTTCAACCAAAATAAATTAATCCACAGAACTGTTCTGCCCCAGCTATGGACCCCAAAGAATGCAGCACACACAAAGTCTGTACAAACCTTAGCTTACTAAATTAAATCAGTTTTTTTTTCAAACAAAGGCTGTTAATTAACTTCCTTAACAGCCTACAAGAATCCAAGGAATAAATAATCGTAATCTTACTATAGTTGGCAGAAAGACCAGAAGCAATTTGCAGAGAACTAAGATCAAGACGCGAAGGAGAGTGAACGAAGTTGTTCCCTGCAAATTGCTTCAGTCGGCATTCCTCCTTAAATAGACTAAGGGACTGGCCAATTAGCCCCAAGCCTTACTCTCGAGGAGACCTCCTCCTGAGAAGCCACTCCTGCCTTTTGGCAGCTCTGCGTGCCCGTGCATCAAAAAGAGGCTCCTCCTCTTCTTCCTCTTCACTTAAGGAAGCTTCTGGAGGTTCTGAAGGCCCTGGCTGAATCCCCACCTCTGGCACCACATCTTCTCCAGCCTCCTCATTGTCTGACTCGAGTGTCAGATGCACAGGCTGCTGGCGCAGCACCACACCAGCCTCCTCACTGTCCAAATCAGCCACCAGCTGCACAGGCCACGTATGGGCCACAACAAGAACACACTAAGCTAAACTTCAACAAATTCCATTAACTGTATACTGAGACAAAGTGTGAAGATACAACTAGAACAAAATTGCAATGTACTCAGGATGAAAGTCAGATGATATCTGAAGTAAGAAAAATTAACAGACTGTCCTTGGGGTATTTTACATCCAGACAAACATGCACAATATGAGTTGAGCATCTCCCTATATACAAGTCGTCCTCGACTTACAACCACAATGGAGCCCCACCTTTCTGTTGTTAATTGAGACACTTGTTAAATGAGTTTTGCCCACTTTTACAACTTTCCTTGCCACAGTTGTTAAGCGAATCACTGCCGTTGATAAATTAGTAACCCGGTTCTTAAGTGAATCGGGTTTCTCCATTGACTTTGCTTGTCAGAAGGTCGCAAAAGGGGATCAAGTGACCCCGGGACGTAGGAATGGTCATAAGTATGAACCAGTTGCCAAGCGTCCGAATTTTGATCACATGACCATGGGGATGCTTTCATAACTCTAAAAACGGTCATGAGTCACTTTTTTTCAGGGCCGCTATAACTTTGAATAGTCATTTAACGAACTATTGTAAGTCAAGGACTGCCTGTGTGTGTGTGTGTATGTGTGTGTGTGTGTTTCCAGGCATAAGAGAGGCCCGTAAAAGTAATACGCAGCATCACGGAAGGCGAATGATCCTTAAAGCGTCCTTGAAGGTGATCATAACAAAGAGATTGCAGCTCTGACGTGTGTGGGGGGCAGGGTGTGTGTTTGTGCGTGTGATTTTTGTATGGACACATACCCTACCTCTCCTCCCTCACAAATATCTCCTCCAGTTCTCGGCTAGAAAACCGCTGTTCCTGCAAATTCAAACTCATTAAAAGGTCTTCTTCAAAGGACAGAAAAAGGAGCTCTGTTTTTGGCTCTTGCAATCCCAAACAGTGCCTAACTGAAAGCAGTAGCTAAGCTTTTAGAGCAGGGGTGTCAAACTCAAGGCCCAGGGGCCGGATTCGGCCCTAGGGGTCCTTAGATCTGGCCCGCAAGGCTGCCCTGGGAACAGTGAAGGACTGGCCCATGGTATCTCTGCCAGTAAAAATGGAGTGCGGCCCTCCCGAGCTCCATTTTTGCTGGTAGAGAGTTGCAGGAAGCCATCACAGCCGAAAACGGAGCGGGGAGCCCGTTTTCACTGGCAGAGTGCTTGGGCTTCCACAGGCGCCCCCAACACAAGTGACGTCGAGGTCTTCGTGCTAAGACACCAGCCTGAAGATGACGAATGAGACTTTGTCGAAACATCGCCAAGATACTCTCAATCTTACACAGAAAAAGACCCGAATATGCCAAGACTTGCATACACACACACACACACATTCCTCGACTTACAACAGTGCATTTAATGACTGTTTGAAGTTACAATGGCACTGAAACAAGTGATTTATATGCATACTGTGCGTGTATGTGTGTCAGGGGTGGGTTCTATTTTTTTCTACTACCGGTTCTGTGGGCGTGGCTTATTTTGTGGGCATGGCTTGATGAGGGTAATGTGACTGGGTGGGCGTGGCCAACTTTCCCCCCCCTTTTAAAAGCATTTTTTCAGCCAAAGAGGTTGTAGAAAAAATGCTTTTAAAAATAAAATTTTAAAAAACGCCTCTGATGAGGTGGGCGGGGTAAGTGAGCGGCGACCCGGCCAGGGACCTGTTTGGAGGCGTGGCCAGCCAATGTTATTACTGGTTCTCCGAACTACTACAAATTTTTACTATCGGTTCTTGCGAACCAGTGCAAACCGGAAGCAACCCACCACTGATGTGTGTTTGTGTATGCATGTGTGTGTATGTATATGTATATATATACACACACACACACACATACACACACAAACATATATGTATGTATGCATGGGTGTGTATATGTGTGTGTATGTGTGTGTGTATATATACACATATGTATGTATGTATGTATGTATGTATTTTTCTTCAGCCGGGTATTTTCCTATGTAAACTAAGTTTTTCAAATTGCAGCCATAGCTCAGTGAAATCACATCCACTATCCTAGGCTTCTTCCAACAGCAAGCCAGCATTTTGCTGCCTATTGGGGGACTAATATGGATCTATTTCGGACTGATTGGTACTATACTATATATATATATATATATAGTATAGTGTATATATACAGTGTATGTATATATATATATATATATATGTATGTATGTATATGTGTGTGTGTGTATGTATGTATGTATGTATGTGTATATATATATATATATATATATATATGTATGTATGTATGTATGTATGTATGTATGTATGTATGTACAGGTAATATCTCGGGTTTCTTCCAGGAAGCACGAAGCCGAGAACACCAGTCTGAAGATGACGAATGAGACTTCGTCGAAACGTCGCCAAGACACTTCCAATTTTACGTGGGAGAAGACCTGAATAACCAAAGACCTACATACAGACACCCGTGAAAACCTCAGAAAACATATATATACATGTGCATATACGTGTGTGTGTATATAAGAGAGAAAGAGAGAGAAATAGGATAAAATATAATCATTATAATAAAAATAATGATAATAGCTTCAAAGCACTGCAAACCATTTCCAGCCTGCAAGGCCTCCTAGGCAATAATAATAATAATAATAATAATAATAATAATAATAACAACAACAACAACAACAACAACAATAATAATAATCAGCTTACATCTTTCAACAATACTAACAACGTTAGTATCAAGAAAAAACAACATCTGCCTATCGCAGGTTTTATCCCGGCTGGATAAAAATGCCAAGTCCAGTCTAAACATCTGGCCGACCAAAGCAGAATATGAAGGCCTGCAAATAGAATGACTGTGACGGAAAAAGAAGCAAAGACAATACCAACAGCGGTAGGCACCTTGGGCACCATCCCAAAACATCTGGAGCACCCCGAGCACCACCGGCATTGACAAACCACCATCAGTCAATTGCAAATGGCAGCTTTACTCAGAACAGCTTACATCCCGCAGCGATACTGTTAACACCATGACATTTCAACATCTGCCTACCCCAGGGCCTTGGGAAGGACTCGCTAGGTAGATAAAAATGCCAAATACAATCTGAACATCTGGCTGACTGTGTCACCAAGCCATCATAATAATATTTATTGATGTGGATAATTGACTAACTGGTTGGAGATTTGATTGATTACGTGCCATCAAGTCATTTTTGATTTGTTGCACGTTACTTTTTAAAAATTGTTACACTGATTTTTCTGCATTTCTCTTTTAAACATTGCAAGAACATTTTTTGGTTTTTCCAAAAAAACCTATGTGTCCGTAGGAACAACAGAAAGGGCTCCTTGTTTTAGACGCAAAGGTCTTGCCGCATTCCCTTGGGTTTTCTCTGTAGCCAAGGGAGGAATTGGAGTTGATGTAGCTCCTTAACACAGCCAAATTGGATTAACAGACCAATCAGATTGGATTAACAGGCCCGAGTCCCTGAGGGGCTTCTAATATTCCCCTCGGTCAGTAAATACCCCTCCTTCAGCTGGCAGCCCAATTCTTCCTTCTCCTCTACTCAACAAATAAAAGCCAGTTCTGAATAATCACATTTGTCCGTCAATTTTTTAGTTTTTGCCTTGATTCCAAATAAAATTTCTTTCTCCCATATGGGAAGCTTGCAATTCACCTATGCCAGTGATGGCTAATCTTTTTCTTGTCATGTGCCGAAAGCACGTGACCCCCCCCCAGTGCTCCCCTGCCCCCCTCCCCGTGCATGCATGCATGACCCCTGCCTCGTGTTTTGGGCCTAGCAGGCCTCCCTGCAGCCTCCTGGGCCCAAAAACGGGCTGTGGTGGGGGGGCATGCCACATCCCCCCCCGTGCCCCCCCGCGCATCCTAAAAATCAGCTGGCCAGTTGGAGGTGCACATGTGCGGTAGAGCTGAGCTGGGTGGCGGCTTGTGTGCCCACAGAGCCCTCTCTGTGGTGCCAGCTGTGGCACACGTGCCGTAGGTTCACCATTATGGACCAAAGCCAGCTTTATTTTAATGGGAAAACCAAATTTTATTTATTTATTTATTCGTTCGATTTATATGCCGCCCTTGTCCGGAGACTCAGGGCGGCTTACAATGCGTTAAGCAATAGCCTTCATACTTTTGTATATACCTGCTTAGTAGGGCTTTTGCGCCCCCCCCCCCAAGCGGTGTTCTTTTTTATACAAAGTCAGCTTATTGCCCCCACAATCCGGGTCCTCATTTTATCTACCTCGGAAGGATGGAAGGCTGAGTCAACCTTGAGCCTGGTGAGATTCGAACTCGCAGTAATTGCAGGCAACTGGCAGCTAAGTGCTACTTAACAGCACTTTAGTCCGCTGCACCCCCAAGGCCCCTATTTGTTATCCCTAAGATAACAAAGAAGATAACAATAACAAGAGTTGGGGGTCTTCTAGTCCAGCCTCCTGATCAAGTAGGAGTGGAGGAAGGTGTGTTGGATACGTTCACCCCTTTGAGTTACAGGTAGTCCTCAATTTACAGCCATTCGTTTAGTGACCGTTCAAAATTACAAATGGATTGAAAATGTGTCTTAGGACTGTTTTTCACACTTATGACCGTTGCAGCATACTCGTGATCGTGTGATTCTCCTTTTGCGACTTTCCGACAAGCCAAGTCGGTGGGGAAGCCGGATTCAGCTTACAACCCTGTTCCCGACTTAACAACCTCGGTGATTCATTTAAGAGCTGTGGCAAGAAAGGTCGTAAAATAGGGAAAAAGCCACTTAACCACTGTCTCACTTAGCAAATATTTTGGACTCAATTGTAATCGGAAGTTGAGGATTACCTATATTTTTAAAATTAATGAAGGTGGGATACAAAGCAATCAATAAAATCCAATTTTGAAAGCTATAGAACAGGGGTGTCAAACTGGATTTCTTCAAAGGCTGGATCAGCATTGTAGTTCTTCTCCGCGGGCCGGTTCGGTGGGGGCAACGGGACAGATGTCTCCTGCAGCACCCTGCCAGCCAAAACAAGGCACAGGGGGGCACATGTGCCCCCCCCCATGCCTCTTTTTCAGCCTTGACGGCCTCCTGCAGCATCCTGCCGGCCAAAACAGTAAGCAGGGGGGCTCACATGGCTCCCCTGTGACACATTTTGGCCGGCACGGTGCTGCAGGAGGCTGTCCAGGCTGAAAACGGGGCACGGGGGGCACATGTGCCCCCCTCCCCTGCTGCCTTGTTTTGGCTGCCAGAGGCACTTTGGGCCAGTCCTTTGCTGTTTCCAGGCTGGCCCCACGGGCCAGATTTAAACACCCCATGGATTGGATTCGGCCCACGGGCCTTAAGTTTGACACCCCTGCTATAGAATCTCTGCATCAAAGTTTCTCATCTTTTCACCCCAAAATTCTCTAGTCCAGGACACTAGATAAAAGCTAAAGGTTCCCCTCACACATACGTGCTCGTCATTCCTGACTCTAGGGGGCGGTGCTCATCTCCGTTTCAAAGCCGAAGAGCCAGCGCTGCCTGAAGACGTCTCCGTGGTCATGTGGCCGGTGTGACTCAACACCAAAGGCGCATGGAACGCTGTTACCTTCCCACCAAAGGTGGTCCCTATTTTTCTACTTCCATTTTTTTATGCGCTTTCGAACTGCTAAGTTGGCAGAAGCTGGGACAAGTCACGGGAGCTCACCCCGTTACGCGGCACTAGGGATTCGAACCGCTGAACTGCCAACCTTTCGATCAAGAAATCCAGCGTCTTAGCCACTGAACCACGGTGTCTCTTACTTACTAAATAAGTACAAGTCAATTAAAAGCAAAAATAGAAAAAGACAAATACAAAAGAAGTTCATGAGTGTGACATTCACACAATAGTAGGGCCCCCAATTCCTTGATTGACAGAAGCAGCTTCTTTTAGCCTCTTCCAACTGTGGCGATGAAAACTAACCGAGGACCATATTCAAGTATATGGATTTTATTTATTTTTAGCCCAGGCAAAGCTCTAACAAATCTGTTCGGGAGAATCCAATTAAGATTGATAAGATCATCTTGCATAGGTCTCGTGTTTTCCAATGATTCTAACCAGACAATATTGTGTCACCTCCTCGTATTATTTTCCAAACAGCCCAGCTTGTCTGAAGTACAGGTAGTCCTCGACCTATGACCACAATAAAGCCCAGAATTTATGTTGCTGAGAAATTTGTTAAGTGAGTTTTGCTCTGTTTTGTGAGTTTTCTTGCCACCGTTGTTAAATGAATCATGGCAGTTCTTAAATTAGTAACACAGTTGTTAAGTGAATCGGGTTTCCCCACTGACTTTGTTTGTTAACTGCAACGGCCATAAATGTGAGTCCAAATGTAAATCCCGTGGACCATAGGGATGCTGTAACAGTCAGAAGTGTGAAAAACGATCGTAAGTCATTTTTTTTCCAATGCCATTTAACTTCGAACGGTCACTAAACAAACTGTTGTAAGTCGAGGACTACCTGTAGTTAAATTCACACAACTCACCAAACTCAGGCCAGGAAAAGAAATAGAAGTATATTACACTCTAACACACAATCTCAATATTTCTCTCTTTTTCGTGGTTCAACGTGGTGAAACAATATTGCCTTGTTTTTCTTATCATACAGTCTTCAATTTACGGCCACAATGGCTCTCAACATTTCTGTTGCTAAGAGAGACATTTGTTAAGCGAGTTTTACCCCATTTAACAACCTGGATTGTCACTTGTTTAATTGCAGTGCTGCAGTGGCCTAGAGGTGGAGCTCTCGCCTCACAATTCGGAGGCTGTGAGTTCGATCCTAAGTAGAGGCAACTATTTCTCTCTCTGGGCACACTGAGAATATATCTGCCGAAGGAAAAAAAAATAATTCATTGGCAACAGGAAGGGCATCCGGCCATTAAAACATTGTTAGCTCCATTCAGTTGCCCAGCCTCCATCCTGCAAGGGAAAGAGCCTTGGTGGCGCAGCACCTTAAAGTGGTGTTAAAGTGACACCAGCTGCCTGCAATTACCGCAAGTTCGAATCTCACCAGGCTCAAGGTTGACTCAGCCTTCCATCCTTTCAAGGTAGGTAAATTGAGGACCCAGTTTGTGGGGGCAATAAGCTGACCTTGTATAAAAAAGAACACCGCTTAGAGGGGGGCGAAAGCCCTACTAAGCAGGTATATACAAAAGTATGAAGTCTATTGCTTAACGCATTGTAAACCGCCCTGAGTCTCCGGAGAAAGGGCGGCATATAAATTAATTTTTTGTTTAAAAAATGGAGCTGTTAAATGAAGATGATGATTCTCACTGTTGTTAATTGAATCACTGCAGGAGTTAAATTAGTAACGTGGTTGTTAAGTGAATCTGACTTCCCCTATTGTCTTTGCGGGTCAGAGGGTTGGACCACTGCAACCATCTTAAATATGAGCCAGTTGCTAAGTGTTTGAATTTTGATCATGCTGCAATGGTAGCCAATATGAAAAGCAGCCATAAGTCACTTTTTTCAGTGTCGTCGTAACTTCAAACAGTCACTAAACGAATGGTTGTAAATCAAGGACTCCAATCAATAATATATTCTCTTGGCTATGCCTGCAGAGGCACAACTAATGATCAGCATTGACTTAAGGAACAGCAAGAAAACGAAGAACACAGAATTATAGGCTGGAAGAGATCTCGGAGGTCTTCTAATCCAACCCCTGCTCAAGGCAGGAGACCTTATATCAGGGGTGTCAAACTCAAGGCCCATGGGCTGAATCAGACCCATGGGGTCTAAACCCGTGGGGCCAGCCTGGAAAGCAGCAAAGGACCAGTCCTCTGCCATGCGTGGAACCCCATGCCCCGTTTTAGGCTGTGACAGCCTCCTGCAATCCCCTTCTAGTAAAAATGGAGCTTGGGGGCGTGCGTGGCTCCTCCCAGCTCCATTTTTGCTGGCAGAGGGCTGCAGGAAGCAGTCCAGGCCGAAAATGGGGCGTGGCTGCGGCGGATTTCAGGGAAGTCCTTCCTTAATGCTTGACCACCACAGGTGCCTCAACATGAGTCCCATGTCACGCCCACCAAGGCCACGCCCCCTGGCCATGCCCACCATGGCCCTCCGAGGTCAAACACAACCCTGATTCGGCCCTCAGTGAAATCGTCTCAGTCAAATGGTTGTCCAGTCTATTTTTGAAGAAAAATAGTAAATAAATAAATAAATAAAGGAGCCTGGAATAGCTCAGCAGACTAATGCACTGTAATTTAACTCCGGCTGTCTGCAATTAGTAAGTTCGAATCTCCCCAGGCTCAAGGTCGACTCAGCCTTCCATCCTTTCTAAGGTAGGTAAACTGAGGACCCAGTTTGTGGGGGCAATAAGCTGACTTTGTATAACCATACAAAAGCATGAAGGCTATTGCTTAACGCGTTGTAAGCCGCCCTGAGTCTCCGGAGAAGGGCGCCATATAAATCAAATTAAAAAATAATAATAATAAATAACAAGAAAAAGTTATTTCTTCCCATCTAAACCGGGCCTGAACTTGATAAGTCTCCGTAGTGCTGGCTATATGGAGAAAACGTGTCCGACGTGAAAGACCAAGTCCACATCTGAAGATCTAATTAAATTGATTTAGTGCTACTCATGCCTGTGCACAAGAATCTTCTCAACGAATGGTCAGAAATTGGAGCTAGATAAGGGTCAACGGAAGTCACGGGTTTGCTTGTGGCTACGTCGGAGATTTTAGGCTGATTCCTCTTTTTAACTCCACCCCCAGGTTCTGCCATTCCTTCCATAAAACACCAAGAAAAACGGCATCTTATTTGAGGGACCACATTTTGCCGATTATATCTACCTGTTCTAACAGATCCAACACGTGTTATAGATCCTGACTATTAGGGAGTGCCATCTGGTGTGGGGGGGCTGGGGGGGGAATGCAATGGCCTAGAGGTGGAGCTCTCGCCTCACAATTAGAAGGCTGTAAGTTCAATCCTAGGTAGAGGCAGATATTTCTCTCTCTGGGCACAATGAGAATATATCTGCCGAACAAAACTCTGCATTGGCGTTGGGAAGGGCATCCGGCCAGTAAAGACTCTGCTAGTTCCATTCAGTTGCCCAGACTCCACCCTGCAAGGGATTTGGGGGTCGTTAAATGAAGATGCTGGTGATCGAGTGGGGTAGGTGGGTGTAGGAGGAGTCTTTTATGTCATGACTTAGCTATGTCACCGTGCATGGTGGCCGACTCCAGGACAGAGCTCCTGAAATGGATGCTGATTTGATGCCTTTGGAGGTTTTCATCTCGGCTGCTGCTTTAAGTATTTATTACGTTCTTGTTTACGTTGGCTATGAACTGTTATAACCATTAATCAATGTTACAAATGTTATTAACCTTTTTAGCTGCCCAGAAGCCATGGTTTGGAGGCGGGCAGCTATATCAATTGAAAGTAAATAAAATAAATAGGAGCGGCCATTGAAAATCACCGCTTGTTCCTCCTATCCCTTTTTTTAAGCCTTGGGGGGAACTAGAGAGCTTCCCCAAATGTTGAGGGATAACAAAGGAAAAAGGAAGGAGGAAAAAAAAACAGCATAATGCAAGATTGGGCAGTATTTTATGTTGGATTAAAAAAACCAGTATCCTCCTTCCTTCTTTCTTCTCCTTCCCTTTCTCCTCCTTTCCTCCTCCTTTTTCTCCTCCTCCTTCCCCTCCTTCTCCTCCTCCTCCTCCTCCTTCCTCTTTTCTCCTTTCTCTTCCTCCTTCCTCTTTTCTTCTTTCTCCTTTCTCCTCCTCCTCTTCCCTTCCTCCTTCCTCTTTTCTCCTTTCTTCTCCTCCTCCCCAATTCCTCCTTCTCCCTCCTTCCTCTTTTCTCCTTCCTCCTTTCTCCTCCTCCTCCTCCTCCTCTCTTCATCCATCCTCTTTTCTCCTCTCTTCCTCCTTCCTCTTTTCTTCTTTCTCCTTTCTCCTCCTCTTCCCTTCCTCCTCCTCCTCCTTCCTCCTTCCTCCTTCCTCTTTTCTCCTTTCTCCTCCTCCTCCCCAATTCCTCCTTCTCCTTCCTCCTTCCTCTTTTCTCCTTCCTCCTTTCTCCTCCTCCTCCTCCTCTCTTCATCCATCCTCTTTTCTCCTCTCTTCTCTCCTCTCTTCCTCCTTCCTCTTTTCTTCTTTCTCCTTTCTCCTCCTCCTCCTCCCTTCCTCCTTCCTCTTTTCTCCTTTTTCCTCCTCCCTTCCTCCTTCTCTACCTCCTCCTCCCTTTCTCCTTCCTCTTTTCTCCTTTCTCCTCCTCCTCCTCCCTTCCTCCTCCTCCTCCTCCTCCTCCCTTCCTCCTTGCTTTAATGTTCTTAATGTGAACAGCAGTAAAGATTAGGAATAAAAATTCCGAATACATTGGGGGGAAACTTTCTAATACATCTTTGGATTTTTTTTAAAAAAAAATAACCCATACCTATATACCGTAAGCAATTTAGGATAATTTGGCCAGAACAAAGGCTGGGAGAGAGAATGCAAAGTGGTTTGAGTTGAACTACACACACGGTTCCTATGGACTTTGCATGCTCTTTTAGCCTAAAACAATCGTTTTGCTATTAATTTCAGTGAAATGGGAAAAATAAAAGAAATGTATGTTCATAATTGGGCTTTGGGAACATTTGCTCCCTATAATTCTCCTCTGGGTTATTGATTTGCAGTTTTAATGTAGCTTTCTCTCTCTCTCTCTCTCTCTCTCACTCTCTCTCCCTCCCACTCCCTCCCTCTCTCCCTCCCCCTCCTCTCCTCTCCTTCTCTCTCTCCCCACATCTCCATCACCTCTCCCCTCTCTCTTTTCCCCTCCCTCCCCTCCCTCCTCTCTTTCTCTCCCCTACCTCCCTCTCCTCTCTCTTTCCCTTCGTCCCTCTCCTCTCCCCTCTCTTTCTCTCTCTCTCCCCTCCCTCCCCTCTCCCCTCTTTCTTGCTCTCTTTCCCCCGCCCTCCCTCCCCTCCTCTCTCCCTCTCTTCCTCTCCCTCCTCTCCTCTCTGTCTCTCTTTCTCTTTCTCTCTTTCTCTCTCTCTTTTGTATAGTTTAAGCTGCTCTGTTTCCCCCCCATTTTTTTCCCCTGATAAAACACACCACCCACCTAACAGCACACACAGCAAGAGAGATGGCAAAAGAGAGTACGCAGAGGACTGCTTAAAATCTGAACTGCCACTGGTGTTCTGGCCGAGCGCCTGTGCCTTTAAAGATGGTGTGACACAAATCTTCTCCCCTTGTGTGGCTTGTGGTGACATTCAGTGTCTGCCTGATAAAGAGAAGGCAACCATAGAGAGGAACAAGGGTCACATTTCAAATTAAACCTAAGCCCCAGGGACTGAATTCCACACCCAGCAGCCTAACATATTCACACATAGTAATTATTGTGTTCACACAACAGCATCTTTCAGGTTGCCAGGACAGCCAATCACAATAATTTTACTTTTAACAACTGATATTGAGATGCAATTAAGCTGGCTCCCAAGCTGGGGAGATCTGCTTCCTTTCTAGACGTCAGCTGATGGAGTTTCTGTCAAATTCACAAGGGCAGAATGCAAGCTTATTACTCTGGTCACTTGACAATCTTCTACAAAATTGGAAAATCTTTTTTCCCCCATACATAACACACAGAAAGGTGGAAAGAAAGAGATGGAGAAGA
This sequence comes from Coluber constrictor foxii, assembly GCA_038048745.1. NCBI lineage: Eukaryota > Metazoa > Chordata > Lepidosauria > Squamata > Colubridae > Coluber > Coluber constrictor. The sequence goes on from CM075958.1 coordinate 340,502,587, forward strand.
GCAGCAGCAAAGCGAATGGACTCTGTTATGGTAACAATGGGGATGCCTTTGGGAGACTGAAAGAACTAGGTTAGCGTCAGATCATTGTGGGGAGGAAAAAAAAATCTATCGACAGGTAATTCTTGATTTATGACCACAATGGAGCCCGAAATTTCTGTTGCTAAGTGATTTTCAAATATCCTTCCCCCAGAAGTGGGGAGGGAATGGGGATTTTGCAGTATCCTTCCCCTGGAGTGGGGTGGGAATGAAAATTTTGCAGTATCCTTCCCCTGCCACACCCACCAAGCCACGCCCACCAAGCCACACCCATAGAACCGGTAGTAAAAAAATTTGAATTGCACCACTGGCTTCATCATAACCATCTTTAAAGAGGCGCAGTGGCTCAGTGACTTAAAAACGCTGGAGATGGTCTCAGCTCCAGGGTTCGAGTCCTAACAATGCGTGGCCGAGTGAGCTCCGATCAACTTGCCCCAGTTTTGTGCCCTCTTAGCAGTTTGAAAGCATGCTACATGCAAATAGATAAATAGGTATCACTTTGCTAGGAATATAACAGCGTTTCAATACGACCATGTAAATAATCCAGCCGCTACCAGACTTTCCCCAATGCAACACATGAGCACGAGGCGACATCGGTGGTGAGGGAAGGCCACGGGTGATGCCACAGGATGCCACTTGTCTTTTTGGTGCAGAGCTAGTTCGACCCTTGCGGTGCATCCTGAATAAACCCATGAGCACAAAGTAAATCGGCTAGCAATCTTCAACAGCCAAACAACTACAAAGGGATAAAAACAAGATTACATGAACTGTTCATGGCACTCTATGCCTTGGTAAGGCCACACTTGGAATACTGCATCCAGTTTTGGTTGCCACGATGGAAAAAGATGTTGGGACTCTAGAAAGGGTACAGAGAAGAGCAACTGAAATGATGAGGGAACATATGAAGGACGGTTGCAGGAACTGGGCATGTCTAGTTTAATGAGAAGAAGGACTAGGGGAGACATGATAGCAGTCTTCCAATATCTCAGGGGCTGCCACAAAGAAGAGGGAGTCAAGCTATTTTCCAAAGCACCTGAGGGCAGGACAAGAAGCAAAGGGTGGAAACTAATCAAGGAGAGAAGGAAACTAGAACTAAGGAGAAATTTCCTGGCAGTGAGAACAATTAATCAGTGGAACAACTTGCGTCCAGAAGTTGTGCGTGCTCCAACACTGGAAGTTTTTAAGAAAAGATTGGACAACCATTTATCTGAAATGGTAATAGGGTTTCCTCTTTAAGTAGGGGGTTGGACTAGAGGACCTCCAAGGTTCCTTCCAACCCATCATTATGTTATGACAAGACCCAGGCAACGCATTATCAATCCAGATCCTTTCGAGTTGCCACTTCTGTGCAATACGATATATACAAGAGTTTCTGGATCCAATTAAAATTGCATCATATCTGGAAAGGGATAGTGGCTGGCAAACTCGTCCCAGCAGTTTTAATAAAGGTAATAAATACCTTTAAATAAATAATAGACTGAAATAGAAAAGGCACAACAATTGTATAAAACCAAGTGTCATAAAAAAAAAATAAAAGCAAACAGCAATCAAAGCACCTCACCCCCCCCCCCAAAAAACCCCCTCTAGTGTCACAAACCACCTCCTGTGATGCTAACACCCCCATCTTCAGGCTGCAACCCCAGCTGTTGAGTCCTAGTAGACAACCACTTAAATATGAGCCAGCCGTGTGCTGCAGCTGTCAAAAAAGCCAACACAGTTCTAGGCTGCATAAACAGAGGGATAGAATCAAGATCACCTGAAGTGTTAATACCACTTTATAAGGCCTTGGTAAGGCCACACTTGGAATACTGTCATTCAGTTTTGGTTGCCATGATGTAAAAAAGATGCTGGGACTCTAGAAAGAGTGCAGAGAAGAGCAACCAAGAGGATTAGGGCTAAAATATATGAAGAGTGATTGCAGGAACTGGGTATGTCTAGTTTGATGAAAAGAAGGACTAGAGGAGACATGATAGCAGTCTTCCACTATCTCAGGGGCTGCCCCAAAGAAGAGGGAGTCAAGCTATTCTCCAAAGCACCTGAGGGCAGGACAAGAAGCAATGGATGGAAACTAATCAAGGAGAGAAGCAACTTAGAACTAAGGAGAAATTTCCTGACAGAACAATTAATCATCGGAACAACTTGCCTCCAGAAGTTGTGAATGCTCCAACACTGGAAGTTTTTAAGAAGAGATTTAGGATTTCCTACCTGAGCAGAGGATTGGACCAGAAAACTTTCAAGGTTCCTTCCCATTTTGTTTTTCAGTCCTATTATCTTAGCTCTTTATGGCATTCCAGAAGATTAAGAGGGTTAAGAGAGTGGGGTCTTCTGGTCAAGAGGCCCCCATTCTCTTAAACCCAGGAAGTGAAGATGATCCACTGGGATGTAGGAAGAAAATATTTTTCTATTTTTCATTCGTTCAAAATAAAGTGGCAAGAGTGTAAGATGCAGGCAGGAAGAGCACACACTGAACGGCACAACCAAGTACACAACCGGCATTGTGGGCAGGAAAATCTGTAGAGAATATGGACTAGATGGAGACCCTCCTAAATCTAGATGGAAGCTCTGACGAAGGTGGTGGAGAATGAGAAAGCCAAGATCCTCCGTCCCAAACGTGCTTTTTCAGGAGGCAACTGGACCTTCTTGTTTTTTCTTCGAAGACGTTTCGCTTCTCATCGAGAAGCTTCTTCAGCTCTGAGAGGATGGTGGGGAGATTTTATTATCTTCAGTTCCTTCTCTTCTTATTCCGCTGTCTCCAGCTACTACCACTATCCAGATTTTATTCTCTTTCTTATCGACAATTGTGAAGTCTGACACGTTATGTGGCAAGGGTCGGTTGGTTTGAATTCTAAAGTCCCAGAACACTTTCGCTGTTTTATTCTCTATTACTTTCTCTATTTTATGATCCCATCAGTTCTTGCTGGCAGGCAAATGGTATTCTTTGCAGACCTTCAGAGGTTCTGCCTCCTCCATCCCTGGAGGTTTTTAAGAAGAGATTGGACAATCGCTTGTCTGAAATGATAGAAAGCTCTTCTGCTTGAGCAAGGGATTGGACTAGAAGACCAAGGTCCCTCCCGACTCTGTTCTCTACGGAGATTCTCAGTCCATGATTGTCCCAAGGGTGCTTTATTTCAAGTGGCAACTGGACTTTTCTTTGAAGATGTTTCCCTTCTCATCCACGGAACTTCTTCAGCTCTGTCTGGATGGTGGGGAATGGAAGGATTTATACTCCTGGTCATTTGCATCCTTTTAGAGTGTCATTAAGGCCACCTTATCTGTGTCCTCAGGGTCACCTGAGTAGTGCAAATGGGTGTGGAGCCTTCTTGGAACTGCTGAAAGGACTGCGTTGTCGACGGGAGATTCCAACTCTGTTCTTCTTTTATTTCTATTTCTGAAGTTACTTTCCAATGTACCATTGTTGCTACTTTCTCATGCTGTTGTTTGTAGTCAGTCTGGGCGATCTTCTTGCAGCAGCTAATCAGGTTATCCCCTATTTCTTCAGCTTCTTCTAAGAGCCAAGGTGGCGCGGTGGTTAGAGTGCAGTACCAAAGGCTACTTTATTATTATTATTATTAATTAGATTTATATACCGCCCTTCTCCTGACGGACTCAGGGCAGTGAACAGCCGAATAAAAATCAGTATATAAAAGTTAAAGAATTATAAAACACATATAAATTTTGCTGAGAATTAAACAAGTAAATATTAAAATGCAACAACTCTACAAACTCAAAAAATTTTAAAAATTCAACAGGGATCAGGCTAAACCGGCAAGCTGGAAAAGATAAGTTTTTAGGGCCCGACGAAAAATCCGGAGATTGTTTTTCAGCTGACTGGTAGCTGCAGTTCAGCAGTTCAAATCCCACCAGGCTCAAGGTTGACTCAGCCTTCCATCCTTCTGAGGTGGGTAAAATGAAGAGCCAGATTGGTGGGGGCAATAGGCTGACTCCGTAAACCGCTTAGAGAGGGCTGTAAAAGCAGTATATAAATCTAAGTGCTATTACTATTGCTATTCTTTGCAGGGGTGACCCTTGCTGCCTGTTGCGGTCTTCTCAATTCTGTATGCATTTGTTCTTAAGGCTTGTGGTCTTGTGCAGCCACAGAATTAATCCTTCTGTCTCTTTAGAACTCCCGAAGATCTCAGGGTAACTACAGAGAGTCCTTGCCTTACAACCATAATTGAGACCCGCATTCCTGTCGTTAAGTAAGACCTTTCCTGCCACAATGATTAAGTGAATCGCTGCCATTGTTACGTTAGTAACGCAGTTTATGGAAATTCTCAGTCATTTTATTTTTATTTATTTATTGTCATCAAGCATGTATTAGATATCAGATATAAACATAATTATGAATACATGAAATGGATACAAATAAAAAGGGACATTAGGACAGGGATGGTAGGCACGCTGGTGCGCTTATGCACGCCCCTTACAGACCTCTTAGGAATGGGGTGAGGTCGACAGTAGACAGTCTAAGGTTAAAGTTTTGGGGGTTTGGGGAAGAAACCACAGAGTCAGGTAGTCCATTCCAGGCATTGACCACTCTGTTGCTGAAGTCATATTTCCTGTAATCGAGTTTGGCGAGGTTTACCTTAAATTTGTATCTATTGTGTGCTCATGTATTATTGTGGTTGAAGCTGAAGTAGTCATTGACAGGAAGGACGTTGTAGCAGATAATTTTATGTACTACGCTTAGGTTGGACCGAAGATGTCGAAGTTCTAAGTTGTCTAAGCCCAAAATTTGGAGTCTGGTGGCATAAGGTATTCTGTTGCGAGCAGAGGAATGGAGGACTCTTCTCATGAAATATCTTTGGACTCGTTCAATTGTATTAATGTCCGATAAGCAGTGCGGGTTCCAGACAGATGAGCTGTATTCAAGAATTGGTCTAGCAAAAGTTTTGTATGCCCTAGTTTGCAGTTCAATATTACCGGAGAAGAAGCTATGCAAGATTAGGTGAATAACTTTTAATGCCTTTTTGGCAGTGCTGTTATAGTGAGGATCTGGCACTTAGATCGTTTGAGATGAGTACTCCAAGGTCCTGGACAGAGTGAGGGTCATCTACCAGGTTATGGTTGTCCCAAAGATGCTATTTTTTTTCCCCAATAGGGAACTGGACTTTCTGGTTTTTCTTTGAAGACATTTCCCTTCTCATCCCAGAAGCTTCTTCAAGTTTGGTTAAGTGAATCTGGCTTCCCCATTGACTTTGCTTGTCGGAAAGTCGCAAAAGGATCACATGATCACCCCAATTGTTGTTAATATGAGCCAATTGCCAAGCGCCTGAATTTTGATCACGTGGCCCTGGGGATGCTGCAACAGTCATAAGTGTGAAAAACGGTCATAAGTCAGTTTTTTCAGTGCCGTTGTAACTTTGAACGGTCATTAACCAAATGGTTGTAAGTCGAGGACTACCTGTATTGGCACTACCCTCTGCCTTCTTTTGGCCAAGTCAAAATAAGGTTTTATTTGCAGGTTTTTGTGTTTTATGAACTTCAGTTCCTTCTCTTCTATTCCGCTGTCTCCAGTTATTGCCACATCCACTTACCCAGACTTTCTTACCGACAATTGTTAAGTCTGGCACGTTATGCAGGAAGTGCTGGTCTGTTTGAATTCTAAAGTCATAGGTCACTTTTTTCGGTGAGGTTGTAACTTTGAATGGTCACTAAATGAACTGTTGTAAGTCAAGGACTATCTGTACTCCTGGATCTTGGAGTCTTAGTGGACAACCAGCTAAATATGAGCCAGCAGTGTGCAGGGGCAGCCAGAAAAGCCAATGCAATCCTAAATTGCATTAACAGAGGGATACAATCAAGGTCAAGTGAGGTACTAATACCACTCTATAAAGCCTTAGTAAGAGCACACCTAGAGTACTACATCCTAGAGTACTACACCTAGATCACCACACTATAAAAAAGATGCTGAGACTCTAGAAAGAGTGCAGAGAAGAGCAACCAAGATGATTAGGGGGCTGGAGGCTAAAACATACGATGAACGGTTGCAGGAACTGGGCCTGGCTAGTCTAGTGAAGAGAAGGACCAGGGGAGACAGGATAGCAGTCTTCCAATATTTGAGGGGCTGCCACAGAGAGGAAGGGGGTCAAGCTATTTTCCAAGGCACCCAAAGGCCAGACAAGGAATAATGGATGGAAACTGATCAAGGAGAGATTCAACCTAGAAATAAGGAGAAATTTTCTGACAATTAGAACAATCAATCCATGGAACAGAAGTTCCCTTCGGAAGTTGTGGGAGTTTCATCACTGGAAGCTTTCAAGAAGAGACTGAACAGCCATCTGTCAGAAATGGTGTAAGGTCTCCGAGTGCCAAAAAGGCCACTCGGAAACGAGGTCCGTGTGCTCGTTTATTGGGGCCATGCTCCGGAAAAGCCGAACTTCCGGGTTCTAACATGCATGCGCACCTGATGCTCAGCTGATTGGCGAGCAGGCGCAGGCCAGTTTTCGGCACTGCTGCAAGCGCAAAGGGACCACGCTCCAGAAAAGCCGAACTTCCAGTTCTGGCGTGCATGCACACCCGACAATCAGCTGGCCAGCATGCATGCGCACACCGGTTTTGGCACTGCTGTGTGCGTGAACGACGGTTGATCATCGCATGTGCAGGCACGCCAGAAACCCAGAAGACAAACGGGCAAGGACGTGCGTGCCGGGGGACATGGCTTTGCGTGCCACTTCGGGCACGCGTGCCATAGGTTTGCCATCACGGATTTACAAGATCCCTTCCAACTCGTAGTTTGGGAAACAAATGGCAGGAGTGGGATTCCCCGTACACACACACACACACACACACACACACACACACACACACACACACCAAGCCAAAACCAAACAGACTGTTACGACTTAGAGCGAAAAGACAAGCCTTCCATCTGGCACCTCTTCTACAGGGAATCTGCAGGTTGCATGTCAAACAGCAGAAGTCAATTATTTCTCATCTGCAAACAAAATTGCTTCCCTTTTTTTTTTTTCTTCTTCAAGGATTGTTTGACCAGGTGGCTGCTTTCCAGGTTCAGCGAAGTTCCCATCACTTGCTACCTGATCCAAATCAGATTCCCGTATTGAGCCGAGCAGACACCTTCTGCTTCAAAGCATCTGCTCCCACTTGGAGGATCTCCAACAGATGTTTTCCACGCCGTTGTATCCCCCTAGGTTACAATCATAATTATTAAAGCCAATTTAAGGGCCGGGAAGGCACAGCTAATGCTCACCCAGAGGTGTTTGCAGCTGGAATATGGAATTTGAGATGGGGGTGGGGGCGGGGAACCAAAATGAATTTAGTTCCAGTTTTGTCCATATCTTCTCCAGCCTAATGCCCTCTGCTTGACATTTTGGACTACAGCTCCCATCATCCCAATGGGGCTGGGATTGATGGAAACTACAATCTAAATTGTCTATAAGCTTTACAGGAAGCAACATGTCTGGAAATCATAAATGCAGATTTATGCTGCCCTTGCATTTTAATTTAATTTTATTTATATTCCATCTTTGTAATTTTAACTTAAGGCAGCAAACACACCTAACATTCCTCTAAAATGGGTTGGGGGAGAGAGAGAGAGAGAGAGAGAGAGAGAGAGAGAGAGAGAGAGAGGAGAGAGAGAGACACTCTGGTCCAAAGTCACCCAGCTGGCTTTCATGGCTAAGGCGGGACTAGAACTCTCCATCTCCTAGTGATTGGCCCAAAGACATCCTGTTAGCTTTTATGGCTAAGGCAGGACTAGAACTCTCCATCTCCTAGTGATTGGCCCAAAATCATCCAATTGCCTTTTATGGCTAAGGCAGGACTAGAACTCTCCATCTCCTAGTGATTGGCCCAAAATCATCCAATTGCCTTTTATGGCTAAGGCAGGACTAGAACTCTCCATCTCCTAGTGATTGGTCCAAAGTCATCCAGTTAGCTTTTATGGCTAAGGTGGGACTAAAACTCTCCCTCTCATGGTGATTGGCCAAGTCACCCAGCATGGCCATGGCAGGATTTGAACTCGTGGTCTCCCACTTTCTAGCCCACTACCTTAAAGAGAACCTATTGACTCTCTTCATATCCATGTTTAAAGCCATTTCCTTTGAAAATTTTGAGCTCCATTGTGGTCGTAAGTCAAGAACTATCTGTACTTAATAATGTTCCTTGGGCTTATGACTGTTGCAACATTCCCATAATCCTGTGATCAAAATTTGGCAATCAGCATGTATTCCGTGCTGGTTTCCAACAAGAAAAATCAGTGGGGAAAGCCGGATAGGCTAAACAACCATGTGATTCATTTAACAACTGCAGTGATTCATTTAACAACTATGGGGGGGGGAAGGTTGTAAAATCAGGCATGACTCACTTAACAGCTGCCTTGCTTAGCAATGGAAATTCTCAGGCAGGAAACCCTACACCACTTCAGACAAATGGTTATCCAACGTTTTCTTTAAAATTTCCAGTGTTGGAGCATTCACAACTTCTGGAGGCAAGTAGTTCCACTGATTAATTGTTCTAACTGTCAGGAAATTTCTCCTTAGCTCTAGGTTGCTTCTCCCTTTGATTAGTTTCCACCCATTGCTTCTTCTCCTGCCCTCAGGTGCTTTGGAGAATAGCTTGATTCCCTCTTCTTTGGACCAACCCCTGAGATATTGGAAGACTGCTATCATGTCTCCCCTAGTCCTTCTTTTCATTAAACTTTTCATTCATATTCCCTTAGCACAGATATTTTTGTTTCCATTTTGAATATGCAAGGTCAAATTAAAACTTGCAACAATTACTGTAGGAGCATTTAAGTAAGTAAGTACGGTAAGTAAGTAAGTAGCAGCAGCTAGGCAAGCATTATTCCTCCACCCCATTGTATATTTGTTCCTTGTATATTTGCTAGCTATCTTTGTTAATTTTAATGTATTAAGTTCTTCTTTTAATGTTTTACATTGTCATTTTTATTTTATTTTAAGGCAGTTACTCAGTGGCCAAATGAGCGACGTATAAACTGAATAAATAAATAAGGCACAAAGTATTGCCTGTGTCCAACTTAATAATTCCTTTGGTTAGGAACTAACTTAAGTTGTGAGATAGTATTGGCTTGGGGTTTGCTAAGACCGATTTTAAAAGAAATCCCATTGTTTTATCAGAATGGAGAATTGAGTGAATCCCTCTCTGCCATAAATTACTTATTTGATTTTTTTTAAAATTCTAGCCTTTATTTTGGGTAAGTAAGCTCAAGGCAGTGTACATACTTGATGCTACTATTTCCCCCTACAATGACAACATTAGGATCCCTGGTAGCGCAGCAGACTAAAGCACTGTTATTAACAATTATTAACATCAGCTGCCTACAATTACTGCAAGTTCAAATCTCACCAGGCTCCAGATTGACTCAGCCTTCCATCCTTTCTAAGGTAGGTAAAATGAGGACCCAGTTTGTGGGGGCAATAAGCTGACTTTGTATAAATATACAAAAGTATGAAGGCTATTGCTTAATGCATTGTAAGCTGCCCTGAGTCTCCGGAGAAGGGCGGCATATAAATCAAATTTAAAAAAAAACAACAACATTGTGAGGTGGTTTGAGGGGAGAGAGTATAATTTACACCAAATTCACCTAGCATTAAATCAAATCAATTTGTTTTCTTAAAATGTTGGAAGGAATATTCAAATACAGAAATGACTGAAAATATATGCCCCCTTGTCCTCCTGCTGTTTGTGTTTAGAAGGTGCAATTTACCATCAAAGAAATTATATGCTAAATAAATTGGTGGTGTGAGATAAGGGAAAATAGAACAAAATTTGAATTAATGAACAAAATGACTTGGGTCTATAAATTATTATGGGATGGGGCTATAGTTTCTTAATATCTCCAGACCTTTTTGTGACTATGAAATGCCAAAGCTTGACCAATCAGCCATTTTCTAGATTGAAGACTTCTTCCAAACAAAAACTAAGGAGAAATTTCCTGACAGTGAGAACAATTCATCAGTGGATGAGTGTGCCTTCAGAAGTTGAGGCTGCTCCAACACTGGAAGTTTTTAAGAAGAGATCGGACAGCCATGTGTCCAGGCAGGGAGCTGGCCTAGAAGATCTCCAAGATCCATCTCTGTAATTCCGCTTTTAAGGACTATGCAGATAGTTCTTCTTTCGTTCTTCGTTCTTCTTTCCAACTGATCTAAAACCTCATGAAGGAAGCTTCTCCAACAAGGTGCCCTCCACGTATATTTGCTTACAAATCATATCATTCTCAACTCACTCACGGTCCCTTGGAGCATCTTGCAAAAATAAAATCCCCAAATAAAGCCCAATAAATCCATGCCCTCTGGTGACCACAATCAAATGGGGCCTGGGGGCTCAGCAGACTAAAGCATTGTGATTTAATACCAGCTGTCTGCAATTACTGTAAGTTCGAATCTCACCAGGCTCAAGGTTGACTCAGCCTTCCATCCTTTCTAAGGTGGGTAAATTGAGGACCCAGTTTGTGGGGGCAATAAGCTGACTTTGTATAAAATATACAAAAGTATGAAGGCTATTGCTTAACGCATTGTAAGCCGCCCTGAGTCTTCGGAGAAGGGCGGCATATAAACCTAATTAAAAAAAAAATAATTGCAGGAAATGGACTGAACCTAGATCTCCCTTAGACTTAGTCCGGTATCTTCCCGCTGGAAAAAAAAACCCTTAAAAGTCTGAGAATCTTTTGCAAAAGAATAAAACCAGATACAATTCTAAGTGCGTTGATGCTGCTACGAAACGCTTTTTCTAAAGAGAGTCGTAATGATTTTTTTTAAAAGTTCATTCTGCTTTGACCCTAAGAAGAGGGTGTGAGAAATTTTGAAAAGCAACCCAAAAAGTAGCGATAACAATAGCACTTAAATTTATATACTGCTTTACAGTGCTTTATAGCCCTGTCTAGGCGGTTTACAGAGTCAGCATATTGCCCCCAACAATTTGGGTTCTTATTTGACCATCCTCGGAAGGATGGAAGGCTGAGTCAACCTTGAGCCTGGTGGGATTCGAACTGCCAAATTGCAGTCAGCTGGCAGTCAGCAGAAGTAGCCTGCAGTACTGCACTCTAATTACTGCGCCACTGAGACACATCTACTCTCAAAGTAGATTTCCAAACAATCAATTCAGCCAATGGATGAAGAGCTGAATGCATTCCATGCAAGCTGCTGTCAGAAGCCCCAAAACTTAACACAGGTGGTCCAGTCTTGAGCCAACTTCAAAAGATCTGGACCACGGTTGTGGCTTCCTCACAGAAGTCCTGCCATCCCACCATTTCCCCCACCCTACTCTTCAAACGTTCATACCTGGATGACGCGCATGTTAAGGCCGGTCTCCTGTGCCAGCTGCTCACGGATGTGCCGGGTGGGTTTGGGAGTGGCGGCAAAGGCTGCTTTGAGGGTCTCCAGTTGCTTGGCTTTGATGGTGGTGCGGGGCCCTCTCCGTTTGGCCCCCAGGTTTTGGTCGTCGTTCTCATTACTGCCCACCTCCTTGTCGGAGATATTGGCGCTTTCCAAGTCCTTGGCGTCATCCTGACTGGGGTCCTGCGAATCCGGGGACAGGCTGGGGTCGCTACCAGTTGTAGCTGCAAGAGGAAGAAGCAGAGGTGTACATAAAAGAAATTGTGTTACAGGGTCCTGCAATCATTGATATGCAACACTAATCAAACACAAATATAAGTTTATATAAGACATCAGCCAGGGGTGAAAGACTACTGGTTTGGACTAGTTTGCCCGAACTGGTAGTAATAAATGCTACCAGTTCGGACGAACTGGTATTTCCGATGAGCAGCTGTGCCGCACGATTTAGATTTGCTAGAAAGCAGGAAATCCTGCTTTCTAGCAAATCTAGATCACGCGGCACAGCTGTTTCGCTCCCCTCACTGTTCTACTTACCTTGGAAAAGGCTTCTTAAGCCTCCTTTTTCAGCACTATGCGGTAGCACCTGCGGTGCGTCTGTGCGTGCAGGGAACCGATAGCAGACTTTGGAGCATTTCACCACTGGCATCAGTACACACACACACACACACACACAAATACACACACACACACACAGTATGTATGTGTGCCTGTGTAATATGTAGACAGTACAATATACGAAATAAAATATTAAAGTTAGGTAAAACCACAATAAAAATCACCATAAATTGGCACCGGAGTTGCAATAGGATAGATTTATAATTCAACATCTAAGGAAGCTAACCATCTATGGCAAGCAAGGGTGTCAAACTCAAGGCCTGAGGGCCTATGGGGTGCTTAGATTTGGCTCGCGGGGCTGTCCTGGGAACAGTCTGCGGTGCCTCTGCCAGCAAAAACGGAGCTCGCGAGGGCCGTGCATGGCCCACCCAAGCTCCATTTTTGCTGACAGAGCGCTCGGGCCACCACAGACGCCCCCAACACAAGTGATGTCGATTTGGCCACGCCCCCCTGTCCGCCCCCAGAGGTCAGACACAACCCTGATGCAGCCCTCAATGAAATCACGTTTGACACCCCTGATCTATGGTATACCTCCAAGCAGCATTCTGTCTTAACAAAATGGCTAAAAGTCTACACGCAGGATGACCAACCCGGATATTGCAACTCTCACAATCAAAAACTACAGAGGCAGCAATTAGAAATGTGCAAATCATTCACCAAGAGTTTCTGATCCCGAGTTATTTCAGAGCAATGCATTCAGAGAGACTCCCCATCTTAAAATAAGCGGAAGAAAGCATGAATGAGGACAGAGCAGGGGTGAAATGCTCCTGGTTCGGACCGGCTTAGGCGAGTAGGTAGCGATGGCGGTGGACAGTTCAGAGAACCGGTAGCAGAAAATCCCTGTCCCCGCCCCCCTCATGCCCAGCTGAGCTGCGCAATCATCAGAGTCTTTTTTTTTCTTTTAAATGGCTCTGACGATCCAAGCTCTGACGATCCCAGCTGAGTTGCCTGCCGATCAGGTAACTCAGCTTGGATCGCCAGAGCCATTTAAAAGAAAAAAAAACTTTTTTTCTTTTAAATGGCTCTGATGATCTCTGACGATCCCACTGAGTTGCCTGCTAATCAGGCAACTCAGCCGGGATCGCCAGAGACTTTTGAAAGCATTTTTTTACATTGCTTTACATGTAAAAAATGGCCACGCCTACCCAGTCACATTACCCACCACACCAAGCCACACCCACAGAACCGGTAGTAACAAATTTTAGATTTCACCCCTGGGATAGTGTGTGTGAACAGGGAATCAAAGCAGCATTTTGGGATCAGTACATTGGACTGGAGGCTCCACTTTAATAAATAGCTGAGCTAAGTTATTGAGAAGAACCCTCCATCTTCACTCTGAAATCCTCACAGCTGTATTTCACAGTGGTTGGTAGATCTCTAGTAACATTAAACATGGTAAAGGTAAAGGTTCCCCTCGCATATATGTGCTAGTCGTTCCCGACTCTAGGGGGCGGTGCTCATCTCTGTTTCAAAGCCAAAGAGCCGGCGTTGTCTGAAGACGTCTCCATGGTCATGTGGCCGGCATGACTAAACGCCAAAAGCACATTGAACGCTGTTTCCTTCCCACCAAAGGTGGTCCCTACTTTTCTATTTACATTTTTTACGTGCTTTTGAACTGCTAGGTTGGCAGAAGCTGGGACAAGTAATGGGAGCACACCCCATTATGCGGCACTAGGGATTCGAACCGCTGAACTGCTGACTTTTTGATCAACAAGTTCAGCATCTTAGCCACTGAGCCGCCGTGTCCCTTATTAAACTTGGTAGATCGTGAAAAACTAATGTTCTGCCTCTCCCTGATCTCCGTTGGCTAAAAGCAGTGGAGCAACTTACTTAACAACCGCCTTGCTTAGCGACAGAAATTCTGTGGCCATCAGTACTGATGGCATTACCTAGATGGGTAATGAAACGTCTGGAAGAAAACAACCAAGCTCAGAGAGCACCAAGGACTCCTCAGATCAAGGTTTTATTTTATTATTTGAATTTTGTTTTTGATTTTATTTAAATTGATCGGCCACCCAACTCCAGTGCACTTTGGAGATGACCGGCAGGGTTCGATGTTAAGCAGCCTTTGAGAATGGCAATACCACGTGATTTTTTTCAAGCTAGCCACACAAGATGCTGTATGGGAAGATCCTATAGATTTCCATACTAAACATCCCATCAAATATTCCCATGAGATTTTCCCTCAGGTAAATGTAAAGAGAATTTCTGCCTTAAATATGTATTTTAAGCATTTTTCCTGGAGGCCAATGATATTTGTTTATTTGTTTATTTGTTTATTTGTTTATTTGTTTATTTGTTTATTTGTTTATTTGTTTATTTGTTTATTTGTTTATTTGTTTATTTGTTTATTTGTTTATTTGTTTATTTGTTTTTGCATTTCTATACCACCCTTCTCCCGAAGGACTCAGGGCGGTGTGCAGCCATAATAAAACAGTGATCACACAAAAATTAAAAACCCAATTAAAACAATTCAATCCATTGGCCGTATTTTAAAACCCCAAACTAAAAACCATTAAAAAAACCCCTTTAAAATCATTATTCTGTCAGCCCGGCTTGATGGAATAATAGGGTCTCCAAAGCACGACGGAAGGCACAAAGGTCGGGGATCCTTCGTATATCCGGGGGCAGTTCATTCCATAGGGCAGGGGCCCCCACAGAGAAGGCTCTCCCCCTGGGGGTCGCCAGTTGTCATTGTTTGGCCGACGGCACCCTGAGGAGGCCCTCTCTGTGGGAGCGTATCGGTCGGTGGGAGGCCATCGGTGGCAGGAGGTGGTCCTGTAAATATCCAGGTCCTAAGCCATGGAGCGCTTTAAAGGTGATAACCAACATCTTGAAACGTACCCGGAAGATGGAATATTTAATAGCACATGATTATTTAGAGTTTGATCTAGTGATTAAATCACCAGGCTAGAAACTGGGAGACTAGGAGTTCTAGTCCTACCTTAGGCATGAAAGCTGACTGGATGACTTTGGGCCAATCACCAGGAGACCATGAGTTCTAGCCTCAACTAACCATGAAAGCTGGTTGGGTGACTTTAGGCTAATCACCAGGAGAGGGTGAATTCTAGTCCTGCTTTAGTCATGGAACTGACCGGGTGACCGTGGGCCAGTCCCTCTTTCACAATCCAACCCAATTCACAGGGTTGTTGTAAGGAAACCAGGAGAAAGAAGAAATATTAGTCACGTTCGCCAGCTTGAGTTATTTATAAAATCATAAAGGCAGGGAAAAAAAATACTAAATATAATTAATTAATAAATAAAATACAATCTCTGCCAGACCGTGTCTTAGATTTTATATGAAGAAATCCCTCCTTTCCTAAACTTATTGTTTTTCGCTCTGTTTTTTTCTTTAACTTAAGAGAAGAAGGACTGTGTTAAAAATTTCTCACACGGGAGTGAAAATTGTTCCCAAGTCGCCCACCACCTTCTTCCTCTCCCTCCCCACAAGCCTTCACACTTTACACGGGTACACACTGACATGTGGGTGGCAAAACTGACCCAGTTTTAAGTCCGTGTTAAGTCTGCCTGGCCAAACATCGGCCTGCGCTGTGAATTTCTTCACCGCCTGTCAGCCAACGCCTGGCTCCCCCCTCCACACAAACAGCTTTCCAGCAAAATCCACATGTCCCGTCTGCCTTCTCTGATCTCCTTGGCATTTAAAAATGGAGATCCAATTTTCGGTCCCCACGGTGCCGCTTTTCCAAAAGGAAAGGACCCATAGACACCTCACGGCTTGCTCCGCCCCGTAAGTTTACAACCAAGTGTGGATAGCGAGTTACACATCTCCCCGACCCCTGTGATCTGCTTTGTCTGGTGTGACTTTATTAATACACAAACACACACACACACACCACCAGCAAAGGAAAAGAAACAAACGAGCCAGCTGAAATCAGACTCTGCAAGCAACACCACCCCATCACTTCAAATATTTGTCTGACATTCAGTCAATCTTTCCGGGCCACTGAAGCTTTGATTCTCATCCGCAAGAAAGCTTACAACCTTTTCTCCAATCCAGACACCCTCCCCCTACCCACCCACCCCTCTCAATTCCTAAATAACAAAATAGTTTTCTTTCCTAACTGTGATGCATAGAAGGAAGCCAAAGAAAGGGGCAACCACAAAGAAAAAAGCAGAGAAAGGAGAGATGGGGGAGAAAAAAATCCGCCATGAATGACAAGAAGGAAAGAAGGAAAGGGTGCAGCTTTGCAGAAGACTGCGAAACAATTAAGAAGAAGAAGGGAATGAACGAAAGCCCAGCCTAGAAGACAAAATGAAATGTGTGTGTGTGTGTGTGTGTGTGTGTCCAAATCAGACACATTTTATTCCAAATAAATGCCTATAGAATTAAGCGTGCAAAGAGTGTTTCTAACTTTTAAGGCCTGCTAAGAAGGGAGCTCTTTTCTAAGCACGGCCCAGCTCTAAATTCCGCATTATTATTATTATTATTTGTTGATTTTATTAATGAATTATATTCTGCACTAATATGATTGTCTATTGATCTATTTTATTTATGAATTACATTTATATGCCGCCCCACCTCGCTATCAATCTTACAATATGAAAAAACAACAACGGTATAATAATAATATCGTTGTTGTTGTTTTCATATTGTAGGATTGATAGCGAGATGGGCTGCATATAAATGTAATTAATAAATGAAATAGATCAATAGACAACCATAATAGTGCAGAATGGACAATTATAATAATATAATAATATCATTTGTTTTTTTTATGTTATCCAATTTACAGGACTCTGCGCGAGGGATCCCAGTTCAAGACATTTCCTAAATTCATACAAAATTAATATGAAAAAAAAAATGTACACCCACAAGAAGAAAAGGAAAAAAAGGCAGTTGAGGATACATCATCAACAATAATTAATCATGTCTCACAGGTTCCTGATCCCCATGCCGGAGAGAATTGTTGTTGATATTGGTGCCGTTGTTATTATGATAATGTTGTTACTATTACTGCTGATATCCCTTCGAACTGAGTGAGTGATAACGGTGTAAGTGTGAAGGGCGATAAGCGATAAAGGGTGATAAATTTGGGGGGAACATGTGGATTTACTGATCAGCCCATCGGGAATGTGTGATAGTTTGACAGGGGTTCCCAATTTGGGGGTGCAATTGTCACAAAACCACACTCACAATTTATCCTTCATTCATCCTTAACATATCCACAAATTTATCCACACTTTATCCTTAACGTAAGAATGTATCCTTAAATTTATCCTTAAATTATACAAAAGAAATGAAGAAAGCTTTCCAGAAACCAGGAAAGGAATTTGGGGTGGAAGGTAATTAAACTCCAGTCCCCTAAAATAAATCTCTGGTATTAAAATATCACATCTTAAAGCTTCTCTTTTTTTGGTATGGCTTTGCTCTCGAGATTCTAAGATAAAGAACAAGGAAGCTACCGAAAAGTCTAAATCATCTGCTCCGGGATTAAAGAGAGAAGGGTTCAAATCACTTTCTGAGCTTTAAAATCACTGCTTGATCTATGTTATAGGTTCACTGTCAGAATAAAATGGAATATCCCAGATAAGCCATCCTGAGCTCTTAAGGTGGGTGAGGGAGAGGGGAAAAAAAAAAGAGAGAGAAAGAGGTTATAAGTGTGAAGAATAAATGCATCACAATAGCAATTGTAGCTATTGTGTGCTTGGAAAATTCTAGATTTGGGACTTAATATTATTATGTAAAGTGTCCTTTCTTGATAAAAAAAATACATAGTAATTTAGCATAATATATAAAAAGTAAAGGTTTCTCTTGTACAGTTTTGTCCGACTCTATTATATATAGTAATTAAACATAATTTAATGTATCTTCTCCTGATGGAAATAAATAGGAGTTTCATGTGTGATCCCTCCTCTCAGTTATTTATTTATTCCAACATTTCATATTGCTGTTCCCCCACACTCTTCAAAAATATTTTTTCCCATCAGGGCAGCACGCAATATTTTAAAATCTGCACTTTACTTTTAAAAAACCCCAATAAAAATAGAATTTTAAAAAATATCCCCATCGTTGGTGAAAAAGACACAGCATGTCAAAGAGAGCAGGAATAAAATGAGATATATGAGCATCACAGCAATGTAAAAGAATTGAAAATGAAGTCCTTGCTTTTAAAAAATTAAATATCAAAGAAATTCAAATGCCTGGAAAAAACCAAATGCACTTGCAGCTAAGGTAAAGAATTGGGGGGTAGAATTAGGTGTGATTTATTAAGGAGGTTTTCCAGCAATCAGGAGAGGTTAAGCAGGAAGTAGGAGTCAATTCTAGATATTCACCTCTTGTGCCCCAAATAGAGAATAAATTTAGACTCTTAAATCTTAAGGCCTTTGATTATCTAAAGCAGTGATTTCCAACCTTGGCAATTTCATGACGTGCAGACTTCAACTCCCAGCATTCCCCTGCCAGAATGCTAGCTGGGGAATTCTGGGAGTTGAAGTCCATACAAAGTAAAATTGCCAAGTTTGGGCATCACCGTTTTCAAGTTCTGTCAGATGCACGACCAAATTTTCCTGCTCTATCAAGCTTGCAAATTTATTAACTGTCTCCTGGTCTTGTTAATGGATTCGCAAAATCTTGATTTGGGAGTCTTCTATTCGAATAATGCTCTTGGTATTTATCTATGTTATTTGAAAGATAATTTTCAAAGGTGACATGGAAGATAATTATTTGGTGAGCCAGTTTGGTCTAGTGGTGAAGGCACCATATAGAAGCCAGGAGACAGGAAGTTCTAGTCCCGCCTTTTCTGTGAAACCCAGATAGATGACTTTGGGCCAGTCACTAGGAGATGGTGAGTTCAAGTCCTGCCTTAGGCATGAAAACTGGCTGGGTAACTTTGGGCCAATCACCAGGAAATCTAGTCCTGCCTGCCAATCACCAGGAGACTGTAAGTTCTAGTCCATGAATGTCAGCTGGATGACTTTGAACCAGTCACTTTCTCTCAGTCCAACCTACCTCACAGGATTGTTGTTGTAGGGAAAATAGGAGAGGAGAAATTAGGTGTGTTTGCTGCCTTGAGTTACTTAAAAAGTAATGAAAGTGGAATTTTAAAAAAATTAATAAATACAGACAGTCCTCGACTTACAACAGTTCATTTAGTGACCGCTCAAAGTTACAACGGTACTGGAAAATGTGACTCCTGCCAGTTTTTCACACTTACGAGCACTGCTTGGCATCTGACTCGTATTTAAGACGGTGGCAGTGCCCCCGAGTCACGTGATCCTCTTTTGTAACCTTCTGACGAGCAAAGTCAACGGGCAAGCTAGATTCACTTAACAACCGTATTGCTAATTCAATTTACTGCAGTGATTCGCTTAGCAACGGTGGTAAGAAAGGTCATAAAATGGGGCAAAACTCACTTAACCACTGCCTCACTTAGCAACAGAAATTTGGGGCTCAGCATGGCGAAGGCAAGATATAGAAGGCGGGGTGGGCGGGGCCAGACAGCGGTGCGATTTGCCGGTTGTCCAAACTACTTAAAATTTCCGCTACAGGTTTGCCCGAATTGGTCCAAACTGGCTGAATACCGCCTCTGGCTCAATTGTGGTCATAAGTCAAGAACTTGTGTACATATCCCATCTCTGGGTACAAGGAGTCCCAGACTTACAACCACGGTTGGGCTGCTGGGGGTTTGGGAGAACCTCTAGCTAAAATTATGTGCAGTATGGAGAACCCCTAATCCCACTCCTGACTGGCCCCACTCACCCTGCCCCATTCTTCCTAGGAGTCCCCATGTGGCCCGTTTGGGATGCAGGTAAGTCCAGGGCATGCATGGAGCCTCGGGGAGGGCAAAAAAGAAGCATACCAGAAGTTCAGGAAGGCTGGAAACGAGCCTGTTTCAGGCCTCCAGAGGGCTTTTGGAGCCTGGGGAGGCCGTTTTCGCCCTCCCGGAGGCTCAAAGAAAGCCTCCAGAGCCCGGGGAAGGCAAAAATGCCCCCCTGCCATGGCGCAGGAGGTCAACTAGGCCACACCCACCATGGCCACGCCCACCCAGCAATTGGGCAGAGAACCCCTTGCTAAAATTTTTGAAGCCCAGCCCTGCTTACGACCACAAATTGAATCCCAAATTTCGTTTGCTAAGTGGGACAGTTCGGTTTTGCCTCGTTTTACAACCTCGCTTACCACCGTTAAGCAAATCCCTGCAATTGTTAAGTTAGTCATACGGTTGTTAAGTGGATCTGGCATCCCTGTTGACTTTGCTTATCAACGGGTCACAAAAGGAGATCCCATGACCCCCGGGTCACTGCAACCATCATAAATATAAGTTGTCAAGTGTCTGAATATTGATCGAATTGACCATGAAAATCAGTCATATGTAACTTTTTTCAGCGCCATTATAACTTGGAACAGTCACTAAATGGGACTGTTGTAAGTCGAGGATTACCTGTGCTGTGGAAATTGGCCATCCTTGAGGTATTTGTGCTGGTGTTCTAGGTCCATGATGGCGAACCTATGGCACGCGTGCTACAGGTGGCACACGGAGCCCTGTCTGTGGGCACGCAAGCCGTTGCCCAGCTCAGCTCCACTGTGCATGCGCGCACACTTCCCACTGGCCAGCTGATTTTTGGGCCTGCCCTGCAAGCAGGAGATGCATGCACATGCGCAGGGGATCTACCTTTCTCCTCACTTTCTGCTGCCTGTGCCTTCCCAGATCTCCGGAGATTCCCCTCCCAGCCAGGGGTGAAATCTAAAATTTTTCCCTACCGGTTCTGTGGGCGTGGCTTGGTGGGGGGGGTGTCCTGTGACTGAGGCGGCCTGGCCAACTCAATGTCATTCATAGCCACGCCCACTCAGTCACAAGACCGCCTCCCAACAAGCCACGCCCACAAAACCCAGTAGGAAAACTTTAAATTTCTATTCTGCCACCTGCTCACCACCCAATCGCTCTTAGTTTGGGTCGGGGACCAGGGGCCAGGGATGTGCAATTCCCTGGGGCCTTGGAGCCGCCACCTGCTCGCCGCCTGCCTCAACCAGATCAGGGAATGCACCATTCCCTAATACCAGCCTTACCCCGGAGCCGCTGCCCACTTTCTCAACACCAAGCGGCGTGTCCTTACCTTTCTCTTGCGGCTGGCTGTCAGGGAAGGCAAGCACCCAAAAGTTACCGGAATCGCTCACTCTCCTTCTTGAATGAGCCGCCACCATCACCGCCCTGATCCACATGCCGGCTGCGTAAGCGCACATCCAACCTGCCACGGATGAGTGAATTAAATAAACGGTGTGCGCTTGCGCAGCGGGTGCATGGACCAGAGCAGCAATGGTGGCGGCTCAGTCAAGAAGGAGAGTGAGCGACTCCAGTAACTTTCGGGCGCTTGCCTTTCCTGACAGCCAGCCGCGGGAGAAAGATGAGCAGTAGGATATACCATGTGGCGAAGAGCGAGCAGGCAGCGGCTCTGTGACAAGGCCGGAGTTGGGGAATGGTGCATTCCCCGACTCCGTGGAATGGGGCAGGTGGGCAGAGCCTCCAGCTGCCATTGCTACCGGTTTTCGGAACTACCAGCCATCATCGCTACCGGATCGGCCGATCTGGTCCGATCCAGTAGCATTTCACCCCTGCTCCCAGCGCTGTTTTGGTGTTGTGGCCCCGTCCTCTGAGCCTATCCCATTGGAGGAAGGAAGCTCTGAGCATGAGGAAGAGGAGCCAGCCAGATCTCCCAGCCCCCCCCCCCTCTGGCACCGTCTCAGGTGCCAGCTGAAAGAGAGCAAAGTAGTGGGGAAACAGGTGTCTCAGATGAGAGTGAGGGAGAGACGTCATTCCTGGACGCACGTCAACGAAGGCGAGATAAGCGCTTGCAGCAGCTGAGGAGACATGCGAGGGAATAGACCTGAGTCACTGGACTTGAGTCACAGGACCCCAGAGACTATATAAGAGAGGGTGGTGGTCAATGATCCCTGTGACGAACAATAACTCAATCTGGTAGTCATTGGAGCTAAAAGAACGGATTTTGGCAAAGCTATGTATGTGATTTTCTTTCTGTGAACAATTAAAGCACTTGGCAGACGGTGTGCATATCGCTGCCAAGTTGGAGATAAGAACTGTGGTGTGTGCCAAGTGCTTCTTTAACCCTCGACTGGCTGTGTTTTTGTGGGTGTATGTAGAGGGGGACAGATCATCTGGGAGGCAAGGGTTTGTTCCCTCTCCCAGCGCTGTTTTGGGATGTGAGGTCAAAAGAGAGGTTTCATGCATATACATAGGTAGAGGGAGGGGGGTCTCGTGAGTATGCAGGGGGTCGTACGCTCATGTGCAAGAGGGCAGGGCGTGCGGGAGGGGCATTGCATTATGGGTGTGCACGCACAATAGCACGCTTTTGGCACCGGAGGAGAAAAAGGTTAGCCGTCACTGTTCTAGGTAGTCCTTGACTTACAACAGTTCATTCAATGACCATTCAGAGTTACAATGGCACAGAAAAACGTGACTTATGAAGTTACAACCTTTGCAGCATCCCCTGCAAAGGTCATGCGATCAAAATTCAGAAGCTTGGCCATTGACTCGTATCTATGACGGTTTCAGTGTCCCAAGGTCACGTGATCCTGTTTTGGGAGCTTCTGACAAGCAAAGGGGATCAATGGGGAAGCCAGGTTCACTTAACAACCGAGTTACTAACCCTACAGCTCCGGCGATTCACTTAACAACTGCGGCCATAATGTTGTAAAACGGGGCAAAACTCCCTTAACAAATGTCTCGCTTAATAACAGAAATGTTGGGCTCAATTGTGGTCGTAAGTCGAGGACTACCTATATGAAGGAGCTCCTGGCAGCTTGTTGAGAGATTTGGGGATCACCTTGCTTGGTGTGGATGCTTTTTATCCTATGCTTTTAACTAATAGGTAAAGGTAAAGGTTCCCCTCGCACATATGTGCTAGTCGTTCCCGACTCTAGGAGGTGGTGCTCATCTCCATTTCAAAAGCCGAAGAGCAGCGCTGTCCGAAGACGTCTCCGTGGTCATGTGACCCGGCATGACTCAACGCCAAAGGCGCACGGAATGCTGTTTCCCTTCCCACCAAAGGGGTTCCCTATTTTTCTACTTCCATTTTTTTTACGAGCTTTAGAACTGCTTGGTTGCAGAAGCTGGGACAAGTCATGGGAGCTCACCCCATTACGTGGAGCTGGGGATTCGAACAGCTGAGCTGCCAACCTTTCGATCGACGAGCTCAGCATCTTAGCCACTGAGCCACTGTGTCTATTTATTTATTATTGGTTAATCTGTAGTGAGATTCATTTATTATTATTATAAATGAATATTATTTATTTATTATTATTATTTAACTACCGTTATTTTCCGGCGTATAAGACGACTGGGTGTATAAGACGACCCTCCTCAGAGCCATTTAAGGCTCATCAGAGCCTTATGGGCTGGTCTGCCTGGTTATAGGAGAATGAGACCCGGCGTATAAGACCCCCCGACTTTTGAGAAGATTTTTGTGTGTTAGAAAGTAGTCTTATACGCAGGAAAATACAGTAATAATAAAGCTTAAAATCCCTTATTTTCTGGTATGGTTGGTTTTTTTTTGTTTTTTTTCCTGACTCCAGAAGAACCAACTGCCTGGGAACGTCATCCCTGCCTCGACACTGGACGAAAGAAGAATCCCGCAGCACCTTTTCTGAATGGCAACTTTTATTAACAGCTTCGGCGAGCTGCGTTTCATTTAATCCAATACATAGATTGGCTCGACGGGGTGAATGCCTGCAGCTCACAAAAGCCACTGCCTTTTAATAAAATTTGTTAGTCAGACAACTTGCTGCGAGGCTCCGTGTTCTATTTTGTTATAATATAACGCCGATGTGTTTCTCCCTCCCTTTCGGAAAACCTTTGCTTTTTTTTTTTGCTACGTAAAATAATCTTCTATATAGACCAAGGGGGTCAAACTCAAGGCCCGGGGCCTGGATTCTGCCTTAGAACTGGCCTGCGGGGCTGCCCTGGAAACAGCAAAGGACCGGCCCGGGTGACTCTACGAGCGAAAACGGAGCTCGGGAGGGCTTGTGGGCAACCCTCCCGAGCTCCATTTTGGCTGGCAGAGGGTGCAGGAGGCCGTCTTGGCTGAAAACGGAACCCAGGAGCCCATTTTCACTGGTAGAGCTGATGGCCGATCTCCGTGCTTTTCGCCGGGCCTCAAGACCTTGTTATTTCACCAGGCGGGCCTGACTGACTGAATAAAATTCAGATGGGGTATTTTAAATTATGGGGTTTTAATCAGGAAAGCCAAGTTTTGTTTAATTTCGTTTTAAACGGGTTTTAAATTTTGTATGGTTTATTGTCCTTTTATCATGGCTGTACACCGCTCTGAGTCCCTCGGGAGAAGGGCGGTATATAAATCTAATAAATCAAATCAATCAAATCAATGGCCACCACAGGTGCCCCCGACACAAAGTGATGTCGAGCTGCCATGTCCCCCCCCTGCTCCCCCAAGATCAAACACAACCCTGATGCGGTTGAAATCGAGTTTGACACCCCTGATATAGAGGGTCCTTGCTGCACTCTGAGCTTGGTTATTTTCTGGCAGACGTTTCATTACCAAACTAGGTAATCTCATCAGTGGTTGATAGGGAGTGGGGTTAACTCTCATTTTATATTTTGATGGCTAGGAGAGGGAGTAAGCCTTCGACGTTCTTTGGCTGGGCTGTTACTGTTAGCTTGTCCAGAATATCATTTGCTTCTTGATTGTTGGCCTAACAATGGTTTAATACCAAGATTAACATTTGACCAACGCTCAAGAAATAAACAATACCCATTACGAGCAACCAGTAAACAGATCAACCAAGGAACCTCCTAAACCCGTGATGGCGAACCTATGGCACAGGTGCCATAGGTGGCACACGGAGCCATATCTGTGGGCACACAAGCATTGTCCTACCACAGTCCAGCATGCATGTGCGTGCTGGCCAGCTGATTTTTAGACCTTCCGGATCCATTGGAAGTCAGGAAATGGGCTGTTTCTGGCCTCCGGAGGCCTCAGAGGGGAAGGCTGTTTTTGCCCTCCCCAGGCTCCTAGAAAGTCTCTGGAGCCTGGGGAGGGCAAAAAAAAAATGGGCCTACCAGGCCATCACATGCCAAAAGCGGGGGGAGAATGGAGGGGTCACGCATGCATGCATGGGGGGACGGGGCGCATTGAATTATGGGTGCGGGCACACGCGTGTGCAATTCCCCCCCACTCTGCCCGCTTTTGGCACGCGGTGGCAAAAATAGCCATCACTGTCCTAAACCATTTCTACCCCCACTGGCAGGGCAAGCCACCAAAATATAAAATGAAAGCAAACCAGTGGTGGGTTTTAAAATTTTTTACTACCGGTTCTGTGGGTGTGGCTTAGTGGGCGTGGCATGGCTTGGTGGGCGTGGCAGGAGAAGGGATACTGTAAAATCTCCATTCCCTCCCCACTCCAGGGGAAGGTTACTGCAAAATCCCCATTTCCTCCCGATCAGCTGGGACTCGGGAGGCAGAGAGTAGATAGGGGTGGGGCCAGTCAGAATTGTTACTACCGGTTCTCCAAACTACTCAAAATTTCCGCTACCGGTTCTCCAGAACTGGTCAGAACCTGCTGAAACCCACCTCTGGAACAAAACCCACTCCTTACTAACACTGATGATGTTACCCAGTTAGGTAATGAAACATCTTCAAGAAAAAACCAAGCTTAGAGAACATCAAAGACCTCCTTCATTTTAAGCCCTGAGCTACAAATATCAATAATCTCCTATATTATTATTATTATTATTTTAAAAAAACCACCTCCATTTCAGGTCTTCCGTTGTACGATCCAGTGCAAATTTTAAGTCTGTCGAATGTAAAATTCCTTCTCTTGCATTCCAGCTCCGAGCCGGAAATTGGATTCAGCAGCTGAAGCGAACCTTTCTCATTTCAACGATTTTCACTGACTTTCCCTCCGTTCTCCTGTGACTTTGTTAATTATTTTGGCTTTTCTGCCTTTGCAAAGGCATCCCCGCCCTGCCTCGACGCCGTTCCATTGTTTGAGGTGGTGTTTGGATGGAACATTAATTTGAGAAAAGGAAAGGATGTTGTTTAAGCAGAGGCAGAGCTGCCAGCATAAGCAGCGTAAACCTCCCTTTTTCAAGAAGTCTGGACCTCAAGGGATGCCGGCTGGGGAATTCTGGGAGTTGAAGTTCAGACTTTTAACAGTAACAGAGTTGGAAGGGACCTTGGAGGTCATTTAGTCCAGCCCGCTTCTCACGCAGGAGACCTGTACTAGGCATTTGAATTGCCGAACTGCCAACTTTTTTTAAAAAAATTTGATTTATATGCCGCTCTTCTCCGGAGACTCAGAGCTTATAATGCATTAAGCAATAGCTTTCATACTTTTGTATATTTATACAAAGTCAGCTTATTGCCCCCCACAAACTGGGTCCTCAATTTACCTATCTTAGAAAGGATGGAAGGCTGAGTCAACCTTGAGCCTGGTGAGATTCGAATGTACAATAATTGCAGACAGCTGGTGTTAATTACAATGCTTTAGTCTGCTGAGCTATCCAGGCTCCTTTTGATCGACAAGCTCAGTGTCTTAGCCACTGAGCCACCTCGTCAGACTTCTTAAAGTTGCCAAGATTGAGAAATACTGCTATTAACGATACCGAAATAAATAGGCCAAGGGTTTCTGTCAGGAGAAGATCATGCTTTGTGTTAATAGATTGAAAGTCTCGTTTCTCTGATAAAGTAGAAAACTCAAGTCCCAAAGGCATGCTAGCATTGGTCTCTTTGGATCAACGATCTGCAACTGTCAGTCACATTCCCAGATAGACAGCCTCTGACTCTGGGAGTTCAGCAGTAGTGGCCAAAATTGTGGAAACCTTTTGGGAAAAGTGTATTTTCTAAAACTAGCTAATAACACCACTTTTTTGGGGGGGGAGTAGTATCATAAAATTATATATCAATGGAAAGATAATTTAATGAAGAATGTAATGCAATAACTTTTATGAAGGATTTGCTATTAGAATAGCAGTTACAGTTTAAAGAAGGAAAGTGAAACATGTAGAAAAAATGTGGTATACAAAAATGATCACCCTTGAAAAAACGAGATATACAAAAATTATCTCCATGTCAGTTAATACTTGGTTGGGTAACCTTTAGCATGAATTACGGCCTTACGATGTCTTCCCATGGAGTGAACCAAGTCTTTTAGTTCTGCAGCTGTTCTCATGTGAAACCAAGATGGAAGGATTGCTTCTATTAACTGGGTTTTATTGCTGGGTCGCTTCTGACTAACAAGTTTCTTTAATTGGCTCCATAGTTTTCAATTGGGTTAAGGTCTGGGCTATTCCCAGGCCATTCCAGCAGTGGAATAGGATTATCTTGAAACTTCAAAAAAAAAAAAAAGTGGTGTTATTAGCCAACAAACCTCAAAAATACACTTTTCCCAAAAAGGTTTCCACAATTTTGGCCACTACTGTACTCAGCTCTGTAGAAAAATGGAATCTACACATTTTTTTCTCCCCTTGAGCTAATCTTGTCAGTTCTTCTAAACTGGGGCTCGGTTTCACCAACACCAGGGAGCATAAACCAAGTTCCTTTTTGTCACCTTTTGAAACCAATTCCTGCCTTTGATAACTTGGATCAAGGAAAGCGGAATCTGCTCGGATAAAGGCGTCCCCAGCCGAGAAAATGCCTCACCTGAGTGCAAACTGTTCTCTTTGGCAGAGTTGCTGTTGTTCAGATAATCTTCTTTGCAGACAAATTTGTTCTCGTCGATGATATAAAGTTCCTCGCCGGTGGACAGTTGCTTGTTGCACATCATGCATGTGAAACAGTTCAAATGAAAGACTTTGCTTCTGGCCCTCCGGACCAAATCGCTCGGAGAGATGCCCTGCGCACAGCCGGCACACTTGGTACCAAAACACCTGGAGGGAAGGGAGGGAATGGGAGAGAGAGAGTAACGGGGGGGGGGGGGGGGAGGGAGGGAAGAAGGAAAAGGAAGGAGAAAAAGAATGGAAGATAAAAAGGAAGGAAGGAAGGAAGGAAGGAAGGAAGGAAGGAAGGAAGGAAGGAAGGAAGGAAAAAGGGAAGGAAAAGGAGGGAAGGAAAAGGAAGGAAAAGGAAAATAAAGAGGGAGAAAGAAAGGAAAAGAAAGGAAGTTGGAAGGAAAGAAGGAAGAAAAAGAAGTAGGGAGGGAGGAAAAGAGGGAGGGAGGAAAAGGAAAAGGGAGGGAGGAAGGAAGGAAAGGAAGGAAGGAAAAGGAAGGAAGGAAAAGGAAGGAAGGAAGGAAAATAAAGAGGGAGAAAGAAAGGAAAAGAATGGAAGTTGGAAGGAAAGAAGGAAAGAAGGAAGGAAAAGAGGGAGGGAGGAAAAGGAAAAGGGAGGAAGGAGGGGAAAAGGAAGGAAGGAAGGAAAAGGAAAATAAAGAGGGAAAAAGAAAGGAAAGAATGGAAGTTGGAAGGAAAGAAGGAAGGAAAAGGAGGGAGGGAGGAAAAGAGGGAGGGAGGAAAAGGAAAAGGGAGGAAGGAGGGAAGGAAAGGAAGGAAGGAAAATATAGAGAGAGAAAGAAAGGAAAAGAATGGAAGTTGGAAGGAAAGAAGAAAGGAAAAGAGGGAGGGAGGAAGAGGAAAAGGAAAAAGAAGGAAGGAAAAGAGAAGAAAAGGATGGAAGGATGGTAGAAAAGAAAGGAAGGAAAAGGAAGAGAGGAAGGAAAAGGGAGGGAGGGAGGGAGGAAGGGGAAAAAAACAGAAGACTGTTTTGAAATTGATCAAGAAAGAATTTTGATTCAGATCAACCACTTTTCTGGTAAAAAAACCTTCAAGGATAATCATGACTCTAACCCAATTAGACCTGCCAATCCACCCACCTGGTGCATCTCAGATCGGTTGAATCAACTCCTTTTATTTATTTCTTGGATTTCCATCCTCTTTTATGTAGGAGCTGAAAGAGGAAAGACTTGCACACACTCACCCCTTATTTTCCCCCACAACAGTCCTGCAAGGTAAGTTGGGGTAGGAATACTGCCAGGCCCAAAGCCACCCAGGGAATCTCTGTCCCTAAGGGAAGACAAAAACTTGGGCCCTTCTGCTCCTAATCCAGCACCTTCCCCACTAGATCCATTCCAAAGGTGTTTTTTCCAAGAGGCAACTGGACTTTCTGGTTTTTCTTTGAAGACATTTCACTCCTCATCCAAGAAGCTTCTTCAGCTCTGATTCATTCCCCATCGTCCAGTCAGAGCTGAAGAAGCCTCTTGGATGAGAGAAGCGAAACATCTTCAAAGAAAAACCAGGAAGTCCAGTTGCCTCTTGGAAAAAGGACCTTGGGGACAACCATGTAGGATTTGGAGGGTTATATAAGCCAATGCCTTTGAAAAACACACATTGTGATGAACAACAATCACGGAAACCACATTTTGTAGTGTCTCACCAGGGTGTGTCAACTCAACCCTTCTCTCTTCTTCTCCTCTAAAACAGAGGTTGTAGTTACAACATTGATCTCGCTTTATCGATGCTGGCAGAAGTTTCTGGGACTTTTGGTTCAGCCTTATCCGAAGGCTTCTACCTCTGTTACAGTCGGAGAAACACACTTTTCCATTTTTTAAAAAAATTGGGGGAAGAAATCCATGATATTATATACCATGTTTTTTCAACCTCAGCAGCTCTAACAAGTCTGGACTTCAGTTCCCAGAATTCCCAGCCTGCACACTTGAAGCTCTGTGGACTTCAATTCCCAGAATTCCCCAGCCTGCATGCTTGAAGCTCTGTGGACTTCAACTCCCAGAATTCCCCAGCCTACACGCTTGAAGCTCTGTGGACTTCAACTCCCAGAATTCCCCAGCCTGCACGCTTGAAGCTCTGTGGACTTCACATCACAGAATTCCCCAGCCTGCACGCTTGAAGCTCTGTGGACTTCAAGTCCCAGAATTCTCCAAATTGCTTAAAATGCTTAAAAGATGATTGAAGGCCTTGAGACTTAAGACGCATCTTAAGGAGAAGTCCACACATCTTAAAATTGCTGAGGCTGATAAAAGACTGTTTTATATACACACAACATTTCACTAGTAAATATTATCTTAAGCCAAATTGCTCCGGCTTTGTCCTCTTTTTTTGTGTGTTCTGAAAATCTGTTTCCATAAGGTATTGTCAGCTGAAGTCACTGGAAAAAGAACACCATGAACTTGAGAGGATTAATTGTCTGGTTTTTTAAATGAACTTTCTTTCCTCTTTCTTTCTCATTGCATCCAGAAGACACATTCATTCAAAAATGCATTTAAGGAAGGGTGAAATACAGCTAGGGGGCAGCACCGAGCCAATGTTGGCAAGTCTCAGGAGAGAAATTGAACTGAGCTGAGGTCACATGGAATGGACACCATCAGGAGATCCCAAAGAAATGGAGTGGACCAGGGAATCAAGGAAACTTGCAAGAAAAAGGAAACGTTCTGTTTCCAAAAAATTAAGGGTGTGCCTATTTTATCTTTTTTGACCTTTTAAAACATACGTAGATAAATAAATTAGATTTCTAAATGCACATTCACTCAAAGGGGAAAGTATTTCTCTCCACTAGCTACAGAAAAATGATATATAGGAACGGAAAGAGAGACTTTCTGCTTACTAGCACCAAATTTAAAAATAAGATCGAACAGTGTTCCTATCCCCAAACCACACAAGACTACCCACTTTCTGAGAGCATCTTGACAGTAGTAAGAGGAAAAAAGAAAAGACGAAAAATTCAATATAGAACCGAAGCCCAGATATAGTGTTCTTTTAGTCTTTCTTTCTGATCCAACAAACACTCAAAGCAAGAAGTAAAATGGTAAAAGATAGTAGAAAAAAAAATTCAAAAGCATAAAATGAATGCTTCAATCCATTAACCAGCAAGAACCGGGTGGCTTTTTCTAAATACCGAGAGAGAACACGGTTTAAACCAGGCCATCCTGTTAAACTCTTAAAAAGGATTTATTTGCATGTATATAGCATGTTACATGAACCTAACGACGGTATTTGGATCATTCCGATTTAGAGGTTTAGCACCGAGCAGTCATAACGGAATACAAATTACAGTTTCCATTACATTTAATCAAATGCGCGGCGCTACCTACTTACCAATAATAAAATCCCCGTGTCCGCGAAATGTATTTATTTATTCGTTTGTTCGTCGCATTGATGGCCCTTCTTTTTTTCCAGAGTGCACTTTTCTGAATCAATTCCTTCCCCCCCCCCCAAAAAAAGCAATTATACGAGACTCACTCTCGGTTTTATCCCGTGAAAACAACCTTGTTAGGTAGGGCGGGCTGAGAAGTTGAGCAAAGTTGAAACCCCTCCACTCCACCCCCCCCACCCCGTGGTTCAAGAGGAATTCAAACCACAAGAGGTTTTAATAGAGGAGCCTTGGTGGTGCAGTGGACTAGAGTGCTGTTAAGTAGCACTTAGCTGCCAGCTGCCTGCAATTACTGCGAGTTCGAATCTCACCAGGCTCAAGGTTGACTCAGCGTTCCATCCTTTCGAGGAAGGTAAAATGAGGACCCGGATTGTGGGGGCAATAAGCTGACTTTGTATAAAAATATACAAAAGTATGAAGGCTATTGCTTGGCACATTGTAAGCCGCCCTGAGTCTCTGGAGAAGGACGGCATATAAATTGAAGCAATAGATAGATAGATAGATAGACAGACAGACAGACAGATGATAGATAGATAGATAGATAGATAGATAGATAGATAGATAGATAGATAGATAGATAGATAGATAGATAGATAGATAGAAATCTTTTTAGAGGTTTCTATTTAGTGTCTTCGCTCCTAACAGAAAGAAATCAACCATCTTTGGAAGAGGACAGATCCTGAAACTCAACTACTGTATTTTTCGTACTATAAGACACATCTAAATTTAGAAGAGGAAAAACAACAACAACAACAAAAGGTTTTGGGCTGTGCATGCCCCATTTTGAGGCCTTTTTCTGGGCCTTTGACGCCCTTTTCCAGCCTTGTCTTGCCCTGTATTTTTTTCTGGAAAAAAACGGGCTGGGAAAAAGCCTCAAATACAGGCCAAAAAAGCCTCAAATACAGGCCAAAAAGCCTCAAATACGGGCCAAAAAAGCCTCAAATACGGGCCAAAAAAGCCTTGAAAATGGGCCAAAAAAAGCCTTGAAAACTGGCCAAAACAGCCTTGAAAATGGGCCAAAAAAAGCCTTGAAAATGGGCCAAAAAAAGCCTTGAAAATGGGTCAAAAAGGCATGGAAAAAAGGCAAAAAAAAAAAGCCTCAAAAAAAAAAAGGCCTGAAAAAGGCTGAAAAAAGGCCCAAAAACAGGGTGTGAGAAGGCTAAAAAACAGCCAGCAGGTGGGCGGGGCTTCAGCAATATTCACTCTATAAGATGCACAGACATTTTCACCCTCATTTCGGAGACCAAAAAATGTGTCTTATAGCCCGAAAAATACAGTATTTTGGCCACCCAATGAGAAGAGACCTTGGAAAAGACCCCGAGGTTGGGAAAGATGGAAGGTCAAAGGAGAAGGAGACAGCAGAGGATGGAGATGGTTAGATAACGTCATCCATTCAATGAACGTGAATTTTGGCAAACTCCAGGAGACAATGGAGGACGAGGGGTGGTGGGAAATGGCTGGGGGGTGGCTGTGCTCCATGGGGTTGCGAAGAGTTGAAGTGTCGGACAAGACTTAGCAACAACAACAAATCTATTGTCTTGTCTGGTTTGTTCTTGGTGACCGTTTATTCGTTTGCATGTGTATATCACATGTTGGCTTTTTATTCCACTAATAAATCTTTGGTTATTCGGGTCTTCTCCCGCGTAGAATTGGAAGTATCTTGGCGACGTTTCGACGAAGTCTCATTCGTCATCTTCAGGCTGGTGTTCTCGGCTTCGTAGAACACCAGCCTGAAGATGACGAATGAGACTTCGTCGAAACGTCGCCAAGATACTTCCAATTCTACACGGGAGAAGACCCGAATAACCAAAGACCTACATACAAACACCCGTGAAAACCTCAGAAAACACACACACACACACACACACACATATATGTAGGTCTTTGGTTTATATATATATATATATTTATAAACCTATATTATGTAGGAAAAACCTGGCCTAAAAATAAATGCACACATTAACCTACAAAAATAAGAAAATAGATATTATGCCTTTACAGGGAGGAATATGTAAAATGGGTATGGCCCACCGACGACGGCTTATGAGCCAGAAATAGCTATCTGGGTCTCCCACAATGCATCACTAAAATCTGTTTGCAACCATAATGAAGAGAAGAACCCAGTGGGCTCCCACAATGCAACACTAAAATCTGTTTGCAACCATAATAAGGAGAATAGCCCAAAATGTAGTGAATTGTGATTTCACTCGGTAGTGGTTCCAAAAGATCTCAGTTATGTAGGAAAAACCTGGCCTAAAAAGAAATGCATATATATATATTTATATATAAATATATAATTTATTTATTTCATAGTTTTAATGTATTACTAGCCATCCAAATTTTATATTTCTAAGGGTATCGACCCACAGAATGATTGGACGACTGAATGATTCCATGGTTCCATCCATCAGTCTCTGGAGGAAACAACCAAAAGTGGAATTTATTTATTTATAATATAATTTCTATACCGCCCTTCTCCTGAAAGACTTGGGGCGGTGTACAGCCAATTAAAACACAATATATATATATACATCAATTTAAAACCCAATTAAAAGTATTAAACAATTTTGGCCCGGAATTAAAACCCAAAATTAAAACACCCAATTTAAAATCAATTACAAGGATAGCCCGGCCTGGCGGAACAGTAGGGTTTTAAGAGCGCAGCGAAACACACGGAGGTCAGAGATCTTACGTATTTCAAGGAATGCCTTGAGCCTGTTTTGGTCACCAAACTTTCTAAATCCTGCATGAGCCCAGATTTTTTTACAAACTGGGTGGACTAACGCAGTGATGAGTTTCTAAAGAAAACAACGACCGGATATTGGAGAAGTCTAGCTACGTCAATCCATTCAGCCACAAAGTCAAATCACTGTTCATCTGGCCTACCAATCCATAATCCATAGCCTGGAGACGTCAGACCTTGTTGATCTTGGTGGATTCCTAGAAATTAAACAAAGTTGAACCTGGCTAAAATGTATTAAGAGACGACCCAGAGATTCACCAGCTGTAAACTAGATTCAGTAGTCTATAAAACAAAGAAAAAACAAAACTAAACTAAAGCATCACTTCCTAATTATTGGTAAGAAAACAGCACTGATGTGTCCACAGAGTCACCAGAAATGAAGTCCAGATTTTATTCAATTTAAGGAGAGGATCATAAACCGAATGACATACTAACAGCATTGCTGTTAGTTCAATTAAGAATTTAGAATTACATTTTTAAACTTGCAACTTTTACTTTTAGCAGTATCCTTCCAATCCAGATTCCCATTTGAGAGCCAGATTTCAAATAAATTCAGCAGATGAGTAAAATTCCCTCTTCTTTCCTATTTTATCCATGGGGATGGAAGTAGGGCACAGAACAAGGCTGAAAAAGGTGAAAGAAAGAGGAGAAAGAAAAAAAGAAGGGAGGGAGGGAGAAGAAAGGAAGGTATCTAGACAGTTGCAACCAAGGCCCTAAGTTTATTTATTTATTTATTAAATTATTTGTTGCTGATCTTGCGATGGGGAAGAAGTTCTGCATTTGGGACATTTTTGATAACATCCTTACCTGTTCTACCCACCCTCCCAATTTAATATACCTATAACAACTTTATAATGCATATCTATGCAGATTTGATTTCAAATTCTATTAAGAGGTAAGCAACTTGATCCTCAGAGCCAGATGCTGCCCCAAACTTCTTTGGGTCTCCCCTTTCCCCACTCCCCACCCCCAACTCTGATCCTACTTGCTGAAAATTGCTGCTTTATTTTCCTTCCATTCTGAGATGGAAAACTCTAAAAATAAATAAATAGCCTAAGCGAGGCAGCTTCTCTCAAAAATGTGGAACTTCTCCACAACTGAAACATTTAGGTAAAGAGACCAACAAGAGATCCAGGAACAGAGTTTAAAGAGCCTCTAAAAGTACCCTTGTTTCTAGCAGCATGCTGACATTCCCATTTCCAATGGTTTTATTTATTTATTTCTTGAACCATGCACCAACCCACCCATAAGAAAGGGGAGAGGGACGTAATTGCAACCTTTCAATATATGAAGGGTGAGAATAAGGTCCTAGAAGGCAGTATTTAAGCAAAAATCAGGAACACGGGGACACAACGTCAAACTGACATGAGGGAGGTTTTAAAAAGTCCTGTTAGAAAGTATGACTTCACAGAAAGGGTAGTGGGAGCTTGGAATTTTCTTCCAGGAGAAAGAAAGAAAGAAAGAAAGAAAGAAAGAAAGAAAGAAAGAAAGAAAGAAAGAAAGAAAGAAGAGAGAGAGAGAGGGAAGGAAGGAAGGAAGGAAGGAAGGAAGGAAGGAAGGAAGGAAGGAAGGAAGGAAGGAAGGAAGGAAGGAAGGAAGGAAGGAATAGCTCAGCAGACTAAAAACATTGTGATTAACACCAGCTGTCTGCAATTACTGTAAATTCAAATCTCCCCAGGCTCAAGGTTGACTCAGCCTTCCATCCTTTCTAAGGTAGATAAATTGAGGACCCAGTTTGTGGGGGCAATAAGCTGACTTTGTATAAATATAAAAAAGTATGAAGGCTATTGCTTAACACATTGTAAGCTGCCCTGAGTCTCTGGAGAAGGGTGGCATATAAATCAAATTTTTTTTAAAAAAATTTTTTTAAAAGGAAGGAAGGAAGGAAGGAAAGAAAGAAAGAAAGAAAGAAAGAGAGGGGGGAAGAGCGACGAAAAGAAAGAAACATTAACACTTACAACTTTTACTTTAGCGATATCCTTCCAGATCCATTTGAGAGCCAAATTTTAAAAATATTCAGCAGGTGAGCAAAATTCCCAGATAAACCCTCTTTTTTTCCCTATCTTATCCATAGGAAGTAGGGTGCAGAATGAGGCAGAAAGAGGTAAAAAGGAAGGAAGGAAGGGAGAAGGAATGGAGGGAGGGAAGGGGAGGGGAGGGGGAGGGGAGGAAGGAAGGAAGGAAGGAAGGGAAGGAAGGAAGGAAGGAAGAATGAAGAAAAAGAAAAAAGAAAGAAAGAAAGGGAAGGGAAGGGAAGGGAAGGGAAGGGAAGGGAAGAAGGGAAGGGAAGGGAAGGGAGGAAGGAAGGGGGTCAGTCATGAGTAACTGAGTTTAAAAATGCTTGGAATAAACATGACCATCATCCGACAAACATTTTAAAAAGCAAAATAAAAAACCTCCAAGGGCAGACTTGATAGCCCACTAGGTCTTTTCCCGCCACCAGTTTTCTATTTTTCTGTAGTGTCCCGATCACAAAGACAGGGCCCTCCAATGTGTGGGCTTTAAATATCTTTATCGCTTCCTTGCCACGGGTCTTCACCAGCTGCTTTCCAGCCCTCTAGCAATTGTTCTGGAACTAAATTCCATGCAGATCTGAATGACTGACAGCTAACCATTTGCTTGACCCCGGCTCCAGAAGGAGGGGGGGGGGAGAATAAACCCCCAGAGGTTTCCTTGTTGAAGGTGAAAATGGGAATTGCTGTTAGTTCCTCAAGATTTCCCGAGCGCGGCGATGGGGCACATGCAGAGGCCTGAAAACACGACACACACATCCCCATCAGAAGGTGGTGGAGTTAGAAGTAGGGTGCACGACAAGACTAAAAGAGGCAATGGAATGGCTGCATATTTCTTGCTGATGCAAAAAAGAAAGAAAGAGAGAGAGTGAGAGAGAGAAAGAGAAAGAAAGAGAGACAGAGAGAGAGAGGGAGAGAAAGAAAGAGAGAGAGAGAGAGAGAAAAGAAAGAAAGTAGGAGACAGAGAGAGGGGGAGAGAGAGAAAGAAAGAAAAGAAAGAAAAGAAAGGGAGGGAGGGAGGGAAGGAAGGAAGGAAGGAAGGAAGGAAAGAAGGAAGGAAGGAAGGGAGGGAGGCATTCATAGCATAAATTAAGACTTGCAGCCAGTTACCATACTGAAAATATTAAATATTCCTCACTCCACAGGGATGCTGGAAAAATGTCAAGGAAAACAGAAGACGGTGTACGTTAGGTAGCTGCATATATTACATGTCTCCATCAATTATCTTATTACATGGTTCTGGGCATATTTACTTAAAATTATACCCCATAGTGTTTAAGAGAGTTTACTTGAGCAAATACACATTGAATAACAGTTTCCTTTGTTGTTGTGACTATTCTTAATAGCTCCTTTAATCAAGAGATGTAGAAAAAACAACACACCGGTTGCCTGAAAAAATTAAAAGGAATTGCCACACTTTTAAGGACCTAATAAAGCAGATACTCCAGCGAAGAGTACAAAGCATGTGGGTGAACAGCAAATACAATTCCTTTTCTTTCTTTCTTTTTTTTAAATGCAGTTTCCTGAGTTCTCTGTAGAATCTATTCCGAATCTGCCTCACTCTAAGAAAGAAAAATTGAGCACTGAGACCGAGAGATGCCCAAAGTTGTCTCTTTGTCTTGTACTGTGTTTTTTTTAAACAAATCTTTTCTGTAGTGTTTTTTTTTCCTCCCATGCTTTAATAATTGTAAACCACTCAGAATTACTCCTATTTTTTTTTAAATATAGTTTTCTCCCCCACTGTCTGTGAAGAAGAATAAGTCCATTACTGCATGAGTCAAAAAGAGGGCTGTGAAAATATCTCCAGACCCTTCACATCTTGGACATAAATTGCTTCAACTCCTACCCTCAAAACGATGCTATAGAGCACCGCACACCAGAACAACTAGAACAAAAACATTTTTTTCGTGAATGCCATCACCCTACTAAACAAATAATTCCCACAACACTGTCAAATAATTTACTAAGTTTGCATTACTGTTCTTCCTCTCTTCCTTTCTAGTACCTATCTCTTCCCACTTATGACTATAATCATGTTGCTTGTACTTTTCAATTTATATTGTTTTTACTTGCTTCCTAGTACGATTTGATAGCTTATTGACTATCACTAAGTGTTGTATCTTTTTATTCTCGATGAGTGCATTTTTATTCTCCTGAATAAAGTACACTGAGAGCATATACAGCATAGACAAATTCCTTGTGTGTCCAATCACACTTGGCCAATAAAGAATTCTATTCTATTGTATGGGGGTATAAGAAAGAATCAACAAGAACTTCTCCAGCTCTCGCTCTCTGTGTGTGTGTGTGTGTGTGTGTGTGTGTGTGTGTGTGTGTGTGTGTGTGTGTGTGAGAGAGAGAGAGAGAGAGAGAGAGAGAGAGAGAGAGAGAGAGAGAGAGAGAGAGAGAGAGAGAGAGAGAGAGAGAGAGAGAGAGAACGAGAACGAACAGGATTCAGGACTTTCTGCTCACCAAGATACACCCTCTTCAAGTCCATTTGGTTACCAGAGCCCTAGAACTTCCAACTCTGTTATTCTATTCCTATTCCTATTCCTATTCCTATTCCCATTCCCATTCCCATTCCCATTAATTCCATTCCATTCCATTCTATACTCTGCTTCATTCCAGGAATCCAGCTATCCTAACTGATCGACCCCTGATGTTTGATGCCATAGGAATCCTGGACTATTGTGGCTTATTCAAGCCAACCACAATGAAGCCTTGTCCTTAGCAAGGAATTCAAGAGTCGCCTTGAACCGCGAGACAGTCGGGGCAAATAAATTCGATGGATGTATTTATTTATTTTTTAAAATTTGATTTATATGCCGCCCTTCTCCGGAGACTCAGGGCAGCTTACAATGCGTTAAGCAATAGCCTTCATACTTTTGTCTATTTATACAAAGTCAGCTTATTGCCCCCACAAACTGGGTCCTCAATTTACCTACCTTAGAAAGGATGGAAGGCTGAGTCAACCTTGAGCCTGGGGAGATTTGAACTTACAGTAATTGCAGACAGCTGGAGTTAAATTAAAATGCATTAGTCTGCTGAGCTATCCAGGCTCCTTATTTAAGTAAATAAATAAATATTTAAGAAATAAAAACTCAGGAGTCCTTGGGGTCTCTCTGAATTCGGTTGTTTTCTTGTAGAGGTTTAATGACTCAAACTAGGGTAACATCATCAGTGCTAGTTGGGGAATGTAAGATCGGCAAGAAACCAAGTTTGGAAAGGATCTAGGATCCTTCATTTCAAGCCCTGAGCTACAAATAAATAATAAATAAAACAAACCCTTTCAATTAAAAACTCGGTTGCAGAAACCCAAAGGGGTGGGGATGGGGGTGGGAAGATTTCAGATTTTAATTTTAAAATGCTTCGGAGGAGATCCTCTCGACAGTGGTTCCCTGCCAAGCAGATTCTTATCGATCCCATCTTTGGAGGGAATTGACTCGGAAGGCCGATGATCACCCTGGAGCTTTGGTGGCTTTGGAAGATGCCTCGGATCCAGTGGGATCTGGGTGGAATCTCGGTAACAAAAAAAAAAAAAGTGGCAAGGAAAGGAAGGTTTCCATGCTAACCATGGTTGAAGACCAGTGGTGAAATCCAAATTTTTTCACTACTGGTTCTGTAGGCATGGCTTGGTGGGCATGGCAGGGGAAGGATACTGCAAAATCCCCATTCCCAGCCCACTCCAGGCGAAGGATACTGAAAAATCCCCATTCCCACCCCACGGGAAGGATACTGCAAAATCCCCATTCCAACCCCACTCCAGGAGAAGGATACTGCAACATCCCCATTCCCACCCCACTCCAGGAGAAGGATACTGCAACATCCCCATTCCCACCCCACTCTAGGAGAAGGATACTGCAAAATTCCCATTCCCACCCCACTCCAGGGGAAGGATACTGCAAAATCTCCATTCCTACCCCACTCTGGGACCAGCCAGAGGTGGTATTTGCCGGTTCTCCAAACTACTCAAAATTTCCACTACTGGTTCTCTGAACTGCTCATAATGTCCGCTACCAGTTCTCCAGAACCTGTCAGAACCTGCTGGATTTCACCTCTGTTAGGGACCCTGCCTCCTCCCTTTGGGACAATCCTGGTTCATCCTTGCTTCTAAGAA
The DNA here is from genome assembly GCA_038048745.1 of Coluber constrictor foxii. Classification (NCBI taxonomy): domain Eukaryota; kingdom Metazoa; phylum Chordata; class Lepidosauria; order Squamata; family Colubridae; genus Coluber; species Coluber constrictor. The sequence goes on from CM075958.1 coordinate 340,542,511, forward strand.
TTTCAAGGATCCAAAGCAGGTGAGAAAGCCTCCAAACCAGGGTTTCCTTACAGCGAAAAGAGGCCCGCCCATTCATTATGGGTGACACACCATCACGGCTGCCATCTTGACTTTTTTGCCCGCAGGCAGCAAAGACATCCTTGCGAAAGAATCAGGGCCCCGGAAGCTTCACACGGGAGGGTTATGGGCACAAGTCCAGTTTTGCAGGAAGGGCTGTTGGACTGCCTTGCTAACTAACCCACCAACAAATCCCATAAACAGTTTCCTCCAGCAGCCCCTTCCAAACCCCTCCTTTGGGGGTCCCAGTGCGGTGTGTGTGTGTGTGGCTAAAGGGGAGCCCAGTAACCTTTACACCTGCCTTACTCAAACCCAGCAGTATACCCTAAACCGGCCTAAGGAGTGAGCAACTGTGGAGAATAAACTTGGAGAAGGGAGTAAGCTTGGAGAAGGGAGAGAGGGGGGGGGTCTTCATATTTCCCCCTACCCCTTTTAGGACGAGGTCCATTTTCTGTACCAGATATATTTTGTCTAGCGCCTGTGCGTTCCCACTTAACCTTGACTGACTCGCTTTTCCTTGTGCCCCTAAAAACGCCCCCCAACCTCAGAAATAAAATACGAATTTCCACTGCCGTTTTGCCCCCCTTTGCGCGGCCTTTGCGGACTAATCCTGACGGTGGGCGAGTCCCAGAGTGGGCGATCCTAACCCCGTTCCTTCATCCACGTTTATTCTCCAACCGGTGGGGAGATGGGGTGGGATCTGGGACCGGCTAGGGGTCCCCAACTGAGTCGAGCCCGGAGATAGTTCGGTCTGAGCCGCCACCCCCTCTGCCTTTTCCCCCCACCCAGCCAAGCCAGAAGCTTAGGAGAAGGCTGGGCAGGCTCCAGAGAAAGATGGGGGATCGAGGCCACCGCCAGCCCCGGGCTCTGGTCATTTCCCCACGTTCCCTTGGACCCGCGGGCAAAGCCGTTTCAGCGCTCGGTTTCTGCGCCCACGCTTCCAGCTAAAGTCACGCTCGGTGGAATCTCGGCTTGTTTAAACGAGCAAGGCCGATCCGATTGTCCATAAACCATAAACCAACATGGCTAAAGTCGGGCTGAGCCCAAAGAAGCGGAGATTGCGGCTCAGAAGGATTTGTGCAACGGCTTCGTGCCCATCTCCATGGGCACTCCCCCTCCCCCCAATCCTCACTTCGCTTGTGAGTTCGGATCCCGCGGGCGACCTACTTCTGCCCACCTGGCTGGTGGTCCACGACCGCTCCAACGCGCCGCTTGGCAGAACGCAACGGGGCTCGGTTCGTTCGAAAGCGGAGACGCGGAACGACTCGCCCAGCGACCGCCGCAAACCGAAGCAGAAGCAGAAGCGCGGTGGAGCCTTTTGCAGCCTGTCTTTTGCAAGACTCCCGGTCGGGTCGGGGTGTGGGGGTAGGGTGGGGCGTGGGGGATAAGGAGCCTGGTGGAGCAGTGGACTAAAGCGCTGTTAAATAGCACAGCTGCCAGCTGCCTGCAATTACTGCAAGTTCGAGTCTCACCAGGCTGAAGGTTGACTCAGCCTTCCATCCTTCCCAGGTAGGTAAAATGAGGACCCGGATTGTGGGGGCAATAAGATGGCTTTGTATAAGAAAGAACACCGCTTGGGGGTGGGGGGAGCCCTACTAAGCATACTACTGTATGCTACTACTACAGCATACTACTGTATGCTGTATATACTACTGTATATACCAAAGTATGAAGGCTATTGCTTAACGCATTGTAAGCCGCCCTGAGTCTCCGGAGAAGGGCGGCATATAAATCGAACCAATAAATAAATAAATAAAATAAATAATGGAGAGCTGGGATTTTATACGTGCTCCGACCGCGAGATCCAGAAGCGCCGTTAGAGGACAGGGATGGTCTCTTATCATTCAGAGGCCTGGGCCCTGTCTCTGTTGGTCAGGTCAAGCTCTGGAGATCTGGTAGACACGTGTCTTTTCTAGGCCAAAGGACGCCGAGCTCCCTTCAAGGCTGTTTTTTCCTACTCCCAATAGATTTCCTAGTGGCCTCCTTTCCAAATTCTCGCCGGATACAAAATTGCTCGGCTTCCAACGCGGTCACGGGGGTGGGGTGGGGGGGGAGGGAAGGGGACGACGGGACCCCGCAAGGCTGCCTCTCAATATCTCATAGGCTACACGGTCTCTCTATCTCTCACCATCTCCACGTCCGAGCCTACAAACTGCCCAGTTCCCCCCAGCCTTTCCCCACTGACCAGGACTCCGTGTCCCGTGGATAGCCCTCCCCCCCCACTGTCCTTCTCGGGGCTTGGTCACCTCTCTCTTGCCTTGTGGTTATCCCTGCGTGGGCGATGGATGCTTTGAGACCTTAAAAGGAAAGGAAGTCGATCCCGAAAGATCGCTTCGGCAAGCAGCCGCCGGGAAGTCCCGGTTTTGCAGAAGCGAAAGGAGACACGGCGCGGGACGGAATCCAAGCAAACAAAGCTGCACAAACAGGACTAGAAACTTGAAAGGCTCGGAAAGAAATGTGAGAAAGCGCTGGGAAGAATAGGGCGCACGTCTATAATCTTTCTTAGGACAGACTTCGCCGCAAGACTGAGCGCAAATGTATCTGGGGGTTTTTTTCGGGGGGGGGGGGTCGTTTTATCGGGGAGGAAAGATACCGGCTGGTCTCGTCTGCATTGGGGCGAGTGGATAGGCTTCGGGAGTGGCCGTGGGACGCCTGGGGGAAAGAGAAGGCTGCGCTTGGCTTGGAGGTCTCGGGTTGAACGGTCGGCAACCCGGCGCCCTTCCCGAAGGAGAGAGGGAGCGGGAGGGGGGAGGGCGCTCCCCAGGGACGCTGACCTTCCCCGTCCGCCCTTCTCCTCCGCCTTCGTTGCTCCCGTCCGCTCCTCCTCCCGTCCTCGGTTTTTTTCCCCCGTGGACTTCACCTCCTTTTCTCACGACCTTCAGCGGGGTGTCTCAGTTTCCTTCTGTCTCCTTCCTTTTTTCGGCTAGCCCAGTTCTGTTCCACCTCCCACTCCCCCCCCTTTAAATACAACACCTCCAGATTTTGTGTTTAAGGGGGTGGGAATAATTTCTCTGAGGTCTCCAGAGAACAAATACAGGAATTGCCCCAAATCAGAAGGAATCCGGGAATACTTTCCACCTCCCCACCCGCCCTTAAACTAATACCTTTTATTCAGTTTTTGGCTTTTGAATTAAAACGTGTGTAGGTCGTAAAATTCGCCTCCCCACATTTCTGATTTTTTTGGCTCCCCCCACCCCGCTCTCCTCTTACAAATACCGAATACCGCTTCTACTCTCCGCTTGCTATTTTGAAACCTCACTGCAACCACAAGCACAAGAAGAAAAAAAAAAGACTTTATTTTCAGAGCCGCTGGGAGTGGAAAAAATCACAGCTTCGCCTTCCAATCCCCGCTTCTCCACCTTGGCATCCTCGGCCGCCGTTTCCTCTTTTAAAAAATGCCACTTTTTAAAAGATCGTATTAGGTCTAGGATATCGTGGCGGGTCCCACACAGGTTCGCGAAGCATCGTGGCTTAAAAGCTCCCCAAATATGATGCGGAAATAAACCATTTTGACCGGGGGGGGGAGCTCGGTGAGATGCCCTGAATTTAGGAAGCCACGGACTTTGAGATGCCCTGAATTTAAGCTTTCCCACGACCTTCAAGTTTCCCGTTTCAAGCCAGGTTTTAGCAACCGGGGACAACCTCCCACCCCAAAACCCGGAACGACATTTGAGCCGCGCAAATATCTGGAGGATCCCCAGCCGGGTCCTTTTTAATTCAGACTTAATTAATAACAATGAGCGCGTCGTGGGAATCCAGGAATCCGGGTTAATTCCACTTTAGTTCAGCTGGGTTAAATGTAAGCCCGTTTGCTTTTGCAGGACTCGCCACCGGGGTTCAGAAGCAGAGCGACCAAAAGTCAATTAGAATTCGTTCCGTCCTACGCCCCCCCCCCCCCGCCCCATCCTGATGGATTGGTGAACGCGCAATTTTATTTTATTTTTTGCAAAGTGGGATTCGGCGCAAACCGAGTTTCTTCCAACCCACCCCCCTCCAACGAAAGGAAAAAAGCGTTTTTCCACCATCACCCCTTTCTTCCAATTTAGGCTGAACAAAAATTTATAAGCCGGTGATTTTTCCTCTATGGACATGCTAAAAATAAGCGTTAACTCCTAATACGCCACCAAAGATGGGGGTGGAGTGGAGGGTGTGTGTGTGTGTGTCTGGATTAGAATCCACTTCTTGCCTTATCCCGGACAGGATAAGGGACCCGGCGGTCGTTAAAGAGGTGAGTCAGAGACACGTGCGAAGCAGGCGCGGTTCCAAGTTAGGAAACCGCACAGCAAACAAGCTAGTGATTTTAGCCAGTAGGCCAATGGATGGTGGCTTTAAAACGTGGTTTACAAAATAAAACTAATATGCACCAAGACAAATTCCTTGTGTGTCCAATCACACTTGGCCAATAAAAAAAAATTCTAATTCTAATAAAACCCAGCCGGCTGTTTTTCTAAAAATAGGCGGTTGTTGCTCCCAATATCTGAATCTAGTCAACGAAAATAAACCAGCATTCCCTCCACACGCTAAAGGAGGGTTTTTAATTTTGCTTAGGGCCCCCTGTGTGTACGTTGGTGTGGTTTAACGTTGCGTAGATTCCTTGGATTCGTTTCTGGCCCGTGGCAGAGAGAACGAATAAATTCAGGAAGCGGGTCGAGAGGGGTCGTGTGGACGCAGCTGCTGGGAAAACGGGGTGGGCCACAGTTTAACCAAGGGCGTCCATACGGCTGAAGCTGGGTCCCCCCCCTCCCCATGCAGAGAATATAATCTCTTTGGGCTGCATTGACCAGCGGCAAATCCAACCCCAATGAGCTGGCTTGACAGCTAAACTTGCGGGCCCAAATCTTTGGCCTGTCTCTGCGGTGGCAGGGGCGGAAAAACCCACCCAGTGGGTCAATTTGGGAAGGGGGTTGGATCCTGTTTTCTTTGGGGGGGGAGAGAGATGGAAGTCATTTTGGGGTGCCAATGTCCCCCACCCAGAGGTGCATAAAGTGGGGAGGGGGCTTTCGTGGCAGGTGCGAAGCAGAAAGAGAAAACGTGTGTATTATTGGTGGTGGTATTATTATTATTATTATTATTATTATTATTATTATTATTATTATTATTATTATTATTTATACGGAGTATGTCGGCTTGCCTCGATATTAACACGCGAAGATCCTTCGCTTTAGGTGAAGACGTTTAAGAGAACCCGATCAAACATTCCGAGGCTTTCGGGGACATTTAAATCTCCCCCAACCTGTCCTGATCATCTCCCCCTCCCCACACGGTCTCCCCCCGATTTCCATCCCGCAAGGAAGATTTCACAGCCCCCCTCATCCCCAACTCTCTGTGCGGGCCTGGCGGTGGCTTTTTTTCGGCAAACCACCTTTCCAAGCCGAGAATTTGGCAAATCGGGCTCAGAGAGCCGCGTCGAGGAAGGGATGTGGAGGGGGGCGCAGGGGTACAAAAGAGACACAATCCAGGCCGAATTGGCCCCCGACCCTTTGCGCTCGTCTAAAGGGGAGGAAAAACCCCGCACCCGCGCGGTTCTGCTTCGCGTCTTTTTTCCCCCCCGGAGGGGTCCTTCACCGGTTTAGACCGACGACCCTCGAATTTCTCTCGAGGATGGGGTGGGTGAGTGGGTGGGCAGGCAAAGGGGTCGCTTAAACTTAAAGGTAAACTTAAAAAGCGGGAGCTTTGACAAAACTCCCTCTGGTCTCTACATTTCCAGTTTAATTTAGTTATTTTTTTTCCCTCCCTCCCTTTAAACATTTCTTTTAAATTTTAAAATGTTTCTGCAACATTTGCGAATTTTCCTTTTCTGGTTTTTGTTTGTTTGTTTATTTGTTTGCGCCGTTTGAATGGGAGCGCGTCTGTCTCTTATTTTCCCGAATTCGTTCGGGATGAAAAGCGTGGTTGGCCGGTCGAAGGAAGCGCGGTTCCTCGCCCCGGGTCCTTCTCTGAAAAACGGTCTCTCCCCCCTCCCCACATGAGACTTACACCCCCAATTCCTGCGCCTCCCGTTAGCTTTCGTTCCCGACTCAACGAGCGCGCTCCCTTCCCATGGAAAGCAATTTCCCCTGCTCGAACAAGAGCCGGAGCAAGGCGGCTCGGCCGGCCGTGCGCGCCCGGCCTAGATGGGTGAAAAACCCGAAGGCGAGGCGCCGATCCTCCGCGCTTCTCCCGTCCTGCGCGGGCCTTTAAAAAGCCGGTTTTCGCGGAACCTTTAGAAAGGATCGGCGGCGCAACTATTTCCTAGGGGAAAATTCAAATAAACAAAGGGAGACGGATTTAATAGGAAGCCACCACCGGGCTCGGCTTCAAGAGACGAGGCTCTTTTTTCCGAGCTGGGACGCGGGGATTTTCGTGTCCAAGCTGGGTGGGGGGGCTCCCACCCAGCTTGGACACGAAAATCCCCGCGTCCCAGCTCTTATATATATTTATATTTATATATAATATAAATATATTATAAATTATAAATAATTTATATAAAAGTCCTAAGTCCCAAGACAAACACGACCTCAGCTGCCTTGGAGAATATCCAAGGCGGGCCGGGACAGATGGGACATGTAGTTAGCCTCCCTTTCGAAAGAAAGCCGGCGGGAATCACTCCCCTCTCACAACCCGGATCTTGAAATAAATTCTGACGAGCTTCCAAAGACGCGGGGCTGGCGGCTTTGACCCTTTTCCCTAAATTTGGGGGCGCTCAGGGGCCTTCTTGGCCTGGCATTGGGGAGTTCGGGCGGAGGGCAACGGTTGAACGGAGGCCGGATTCCTCCGTGGGTTCCCCCCCCAGTGATCTCCCCCCCCCCCGATTCCCCAATCGAATGGACGCGTTCAACTCTCAGCTCGCTTTGGATTCGTGGAGCCGATTTTGTTCTCCTCTAATTCTACATTTGCACACTCGCTTCCATTTCTACACGCGTATTCTAGGTTCACATACCCGCCTCCATTTCTACACGCATACCTAGGTTCGCACATCCACCTCTATTTCTACACGCATACCTAGGTTCATACAGCCGCTTCTATTTCTACACGCGTATCTGGGTTCGCACACCCGCCTCTATTTCTACACGCCTATCTGGGTTCACATACCCGCCTCTATTTCTACACGCCTATCTGGGTTCACATACCCGCCTCTATTTCTACACGCATACCTAGGTTCATACAGCCGCTTCCATTTCAACACGCGTATCTGGGTTCGCACACCCGCCTCTTTCTACACGCGTATCTGGGTTCACATACCCGCCTCTATTTCTACACGCATACCTAGGTTCATACAGCCGCTTCCATTTCTACACGCATACCTAGGTTCATACAGCCGCCTCTATTTCTACACGTGTAATCTAGGTCCTGGCACCCACGCGCCTCTCAGAATAGACACCACGTAGGGGAAAGGCAAAATATTTCTCCATTATCTACACCAGCCGCTCCCCGCTTTTGCGGGCTCCCTTTGTGGGAAGTTCAGCTGCATCAC